>OX297853.1:115875126-116461930 GCA_946477585.1 Cheilosia urbana | reverse complement strand
GTGCTGGGGTGTTGACTTCGGGCATCTTGCAGCCAGCCATTTTAACGAAAACCCTGCAACCTATTGACGCTCCGGCTAAGTACGCGTTCAGCTACCAAGTAAACGACCCAACAACTGGTGATATCAAGAGTCAAGAGGAAACTCGGGATGGAGATGTGGTAA
Source organism: Cheilosia urbana (assembly GCA_946477585.1). Classification (NCBI taxonomy): domain Eukaryota; kingdom Metazoa; phylum Arthropoda; class Insecta; order Diptera; family Syrphidae; genus Cheilosia; species Cheilosia urbana. Next base: position 116,461,768 of record OX297853.1, on the reverse strand, counting down.
AGGGTGCCTACACTCTGATCGATGCCGATGGCCTACAGAGGGTTGTCCAATACACCTCGGACGGTATTAATGGATTCAATGCTGTGGTATCACGTACACCTATTGGTAAACAAGTTGCCGTTGCGCCTGTTATCAAGACAATCCAACCAGCGCTCATCAAGAATGTTGGAATATCACCACTGCAACACTTGTCCCCTCTGGGACTAGGGCCTCTATACGGATAGGACTTCGCAATCGACTCTGCTGATCACCGCACATTCTATTACTATTATTTGTTAAACTGTATATATCTCCATGTAATCCATACGTATATATTTATATTTTCTTTTTCCTTACACACACGAGAAAGGATGCCTATAATTATTCTACTGTTATTATTTAATTAAATGATTTTATTTGCATATGAAAACAAAACACAAATGTCTTTTATGGTTAACAAGATGGTAAATCGCAAATAAATATATCTACCTGTATGTGAAGCAAAAGTTTGATAAAAATGTCCGCTGCAGAGTTGTTTAACGTTTACCTTCATCCCACCTTCAAAACAGATGGCTAGAAACCTATTGAGTGCGCTTTATGCAGTTCAGTCTGTCAGGACTCAAATAAAAGCGTTTTCTTAAGTCGACTTAAGATAATGAAGTTCGATTTTTAGTTACGTTGTTTTGCCTGAACGGGGATGTAATAATCTGACTTTAGTTGTTTTGTTTTCGGGAAATTGTAGCTTCAATTTTGAAGATAGAAGGCTAGAAAAGGGATTTATAAATTGGGGCACGCTAAATTCGACTTTGATTGTGTATTTTAGTCTATTGTCGCGGATTTGTCTTCGGTATGGAAATTTTATTAGTTTTGCAGAGAAGTCCATAATGCAATAGATATCTACCTTGGGTCAAGACAAGATGCATTCGAAAACTGAGTCTTAACCGGTTTTTAAGCCTTTAAAGTCGCTTGACTAAGGTAAGTCGTTTTCTGAAATAAATCATTTTTGTTGGTAAAACTTTTGTTTTTATTTTATTTATTATTATTTTGTTAGAAGCCTTAAACAAGGAAATATGTTTACAAAAAAAATAAATAGTTGGCGCAACAGGTCCGGAGGTACCCTAAGCCTAGCCTCTCACAACCATTCGTTTTGTGTGCGTTTTCATTTTATTTTTTGGAACGAATGGAAGGGATCTACAATTTTATGCCGACTCCAAACGGCCAATTGAGAAGCTCTTTTAAGACGGTCATACTCTCGGATGTTTGTCAGACGTTCGCGAGAGGCGGCGCAGTGAGTTTACAAAAATATAAAGAAAATACTAGTTACTATTGATATGTATCAATTGGATAAGAATCCTTTTCACAAGTAGTTGTTGGCCAAGCAAACATTTCATCATAGTGCCTACTCTTTAATCATGTTAATGTCTCCTAGTAGATATGATTTTCGTTTTTTCATGTCATTCATCTTCTTAATACCTACTACTGGCACCTTTCCAGAGGGATAAGCACGCGTTTGCGCTACCAGTTGCTCAGCCGCAAACCTATGCATATCCTCAAGGAAACAAATATTTGAAGGTTTTCAAGGTTAAATAATGCTGAACTGTATAAATTCTATCACTTTTTATAATTTTACGTTTTAACAATGCGAAGTCTATCACATGTTAAAAAGAATGTCCTCGTATAGGAAAATACTTTTCAATATTCTTGAACTTTTTTAAAGATACGAAAGATGACCAAATATCATGGTCTGTGATTTTTATTTTGACCACCAAAGCCATCTGAAAAAAATATGCAACTCCTGAACGTCCTTCATGTGACTTAACAAAACTTTCTCGTTCATCAAAATTTGGTTTGTTGTTTTCTTATTTTATTAGATAGATAAAGATCTGAGAAGCAATGTTAAATAAAAGAAAGGGTTCATAAAAAACAGGACGGTATACATAATAACAAATAATAGTGTGAGTTTTTAAGGATTGAAGCCCTCAGTAACAGCCAATAGAGTATTTCGCGAAGCTATCTCTTTCACAACTGTGCTTTCTCTTGCACTTAAACGTCAAACCAACTTGTAGGAAAACAAACAAAAAAAGTTTATGATAAAATACAAAATACTACACCGAAAAAAAAATTTGTAAAAAACAGCCGTAATATTGATATTTTTCATTGACAAAATCGAGCTGATGTTGAAAATATCAATTCTGATATGACTCCAATATTAATTTCATACACGTTTCGAATGTAATTTTAACAATGAATTCATGTGGAATTGATATTAGAATTTTATAATATTTTAATATTAAAAATGTGAAATTGATACGATACGCATTTACTTTTGATATTGAGAACATCCATTTTTGATATTAAAATTGTGTAATCGATAATAGCTTTCATTTATTTTTGATAAGAATAATTTAAATTTTGATATTAGACATTTTTAATTTCATTTGATTTCATTTATTTCTGATAAGAATAATTTAAGTTTTGATATTAAAATTGTTTAATTTATATGAAATAAATGTAATCAATTTTATATTAGAAATGTAAAATCAATATTCATTTTTACTTGCTTATTTTAAACATCGATGTTCTAATTTTGTCCAAGCGGTGTATTTCAAACTTAAATTCATAAGTTGACTTATTTTGCAATAAGGTTTTTTTTTTTATAATCCTAAAATAGGTTTAGACGTCTTCAGTAATAAAACAATTAATAACAATTTATTTTAAAATATTTTATTTCTTATTAAACATGTTCCATCTGGAAAATAGTAAACATGAATTGGAGGACTTTTAAAGTCGGCAATAGCTATTATTTTCAAGGAGATACTTTTGGAACCTACAGAGTATAACTGATCGTGATCTATAAATTCTCTATGTTTCGATTCATATCGATAGCTCCATCAGTATTTCAGAGGCCCAGACTGCCTCATTACGGTTACATAATGGGTTAATTTCTGGTTTTCTGTAATTAAATGATTTACACGATAAAGTTACAAAGATTACCAAAATACGTAATAAAAACTTACACAAAAGAGCTGTAAAAGCTAACTCCAATCGAAATTCCCCTAACAGCTCAAATAATACACGATTCTTCCGGAAGGGATTCTACGGATTCAATCTCCAAAGAATCCGGAAAACTTTGAGGGTTTCCGAGATCATCATCCTCCATTATTTCACTAATGTCTGCAAAAATAAACTGGTCTTGAAGTTCATCCATTAGCTCTTTTTTTTAACACAAATTCAAGAAATTAATCGAACTGATGTTTATTATCACTGTGTTTTTACAGATTTTTTTTTAACACTTAATTAAATATTACACAAATTGCAAAATTGCACATTAAATTAAAAGTTAACACGGAAAACACTCTACAAACAAACCGATCGCTACGAGTAAACCACTGCAAGTGTAACTGCAGTTTCAATTTCAGACTCGTTTATTTCGTTAGCAACTGCCTTTTTACATTATTCATATCACATATGTTGGTAATATAAAAAATTGCACCTTAGGGTACCGGTATTTTGGGGCTTCGGCTTATTTTTACATGTCTCACATAAACAGTACATTTTATCAATATTAAAAACACATTAAATCATATTGGTTTTTAATTTGTGAAGTATATTAAAAATAAAGCTTATCAATTTTACATTTTTTAACATCACAACAATACGCGTAATGTAGAATTGACATTAAATCTTGTAAACATTATGTTACAGAACATCATACAAAATTTGATATTGCTTATTGATATGGGAATATAAATCGTAATTACAAAAAATGTAAGCTTTTAATGTAAATCTGCCATGAAAATTATTAACCTGATATTTTTAATATTAAAAAAATACGTTTTTATTCAATTTTTGAAATTTTCGCATGAAATTGAAGTTGATATGACAAAAATATCAATTTGAAATTACATTTTTTTTGGGTGTACCTAAAAACATTGCAGATTTAATATTGTATTTGTTTAAAGTTTTGGAAAACTGTAATAGTTCGGTAAAGAGATCGTGTACCTACAAAAATAGATAAATAAATAAAAATATTCTTGTTTTGAAGGTAACTGATTTTTAAGAGGAACTAACAGCTATCTACATACATCTGTTGCCGAAAGCTCTTATATACAGTTGTATACAAACACCCAAGTCTCAAGTGGCTTTTTGCATAGACTTTAGGAATAAAGAACATAAAGGTTGGTTATACTATACAGTGCTATTAAACGGTTGTCAAACAATTCGCGTGTTTTAATAACTTTTTTCAATACCACATAAATTTTTGTTGAATCAGTAGGTACCTTTAACACCTTTTAACCATCCGGCTTCAAAAAATCTTGGCCTTTGGTGAAGGTCTGACTGTTATTTCACTCATAATAATTCAAAATTAAAGCAACCTTCACATTCATAGGAAATTCTTTCGATAAAGACAACAAGAAGTAAGGGTCTTTCGAGACCTTATCAATTTTTTCTAAGTAGCGAAGTTTATCCAGCACATCAATGCCTTTTGCGTAAGCAGAAACATTTATTCAGTATGTAATATATCATGTACTTTAAAATTATTAGATTTAAGTTGCTTTTAACACTCTATGAACACTAATTTGGTATTCGATTGGGCTTCTCAGAGCACTTTCTTTAGCTTTAGGTCACTTTTTATGTTTGATTGCTTAAAAAAAAAAACAGCCTCTTTCCAATTTCAGAGCATTTATGTGAGTTTTTATTAAATTTCAAATTTATGCTATCTCCCGCCATATAAAATCTCGTTTCTTTTCTTACAAGTTCCTCAGCTGTCACTTTGTTTGTTTGTTTTTTTTCTCATTTGACACTGACGTTGTCGCGAACTACTCTGTTGTCGCAAGTTTGGTTACAGAGCTATAAGCGCCTACTTGTGTATTTTGTACTGGAATAGAAAAAAGAAAGCTGGTTTGGGCTCTTTTAGTGACCTTCAATATTAGACATACTCCAGTTAAATGATGCGAGTCTTCTATAGCTGCAGAGTGCATAACGCAAATTCTGCCTGGTGTATTTTCAGTCAATCTAAATAATTTCTTAATGAAGTATCTCAACTATTTGCATATAGTAAATGATCGACCTCACTACTGTTTCGTAAGCTTTGTGTTTTGTGCCTAAATTGATATTTGTTTTAAGAAGTAAGTACTTGCTCAAATAAAGAGTTAATAAACCTGTTGGGCAAAATTATTTTATGAGTCGCACGTGTAGTGGACGACGGGCATTACTGATCATTGTTTTTCTGACGATTTCGAACCAATCAAAAACATGTTTGCTTGCAATTAAAGGACATTTACTAAAACATAAGCAATACTGCAACATAGGTATGTAAATTTAAAAAAAATAAATAGTTGGCGCAACAGGTCCGGAGGGACCCTAGGCCTAGCTTCTCACAACCATTCGTTTTGTATGAGTTTTCATTTTTGGAACGAATGGAAGGGATCTACAATTTTATGCCGACTCCAAACGGCTAATTGAGAAGCTCTTTCAAGACAGTCATACTCTCGGATGTTTGTCAGACGTTCGCGAGAAGTGGCGCAGTGAAAAATCCCTATGTTGGAATTTAGGTTGTTGCGGGATTCGAACCTCGACCCCTAGCGTAGTAGTCCAACACACTAACCACTAAGCCACTGCGCCTACATATAATATAAATATATAAATTACGAGCTTACAAAATATAAAACATCATTATCATAGACGTTCATACAAGATGCGAATCTTCATCATAGATAACCAGTGGTAAGGGTCAGACTCTAACCAATTAATGGCCCCAGTCCCAGTGGCACTCCAAGTGAAGATGACTTGATCAGTGGTCCTTGGATTCCAGAAGGAATACCCTTGATGATTGTCGGCTGAATTGTTATGATCAGTGGAACGGCTGGAGCAAGAGAGGCTTGCTTGGTAAGAGGTGTACGTGAAACAACAGCACTGAATCCGTTAATACCATCCGAAGTGTAATGGACAACCCTTTGCAAGCCATCAGCATCGACCAGAGTATAGACACCCTTTACGACATCTCCATCACGGGTTTCCTCTTGACTCTTAATATCGCCAGGCAAAATAACTTAGATAAAAAAAGACAACTAAAAATCGCACTTCATTATCTTAGGTCGACTTAAGAAAACGTTTTTATTTGGGTCCTGACAGACTGAACTGCATAAAGCGCACTCAATAGGTTTCTAGCCGTCTGTTTTGAAGCTGGGATGAAGGTAAACGTTAAAAAAAATCTGCAGCGGACATTTTTATCAAACTTTTGCTTCACCGCTCATATACACATACCTACAGGTAGATATATTTATTTGCGATTTACCAGCTTGTTCACCATAAAAGACGTTTGTGTTTTGTTTTCGTATGCAAATAAAATCATTTAATTAAATAATAACAGTAGATGCTCTAAGTCGAAGAATTATAAGCATCCTTTTTCGTGTTTGTAAGGAAAAAGAAAATATAAATATTATGGATTACATGGAGATATATACAGTTTAACAAATAATAGTAATAGAATGTGCGGTGATCAGCAGAGTCGATTGCGAAGTCCTATCCGTATAGAGGCCCTAGTCCCAGAGGGGACAAGTGTTGCAGTGGTGATATTCCAACATTCTTGATGAGTGCTGGTTGGATTGTCTTGATAACAGGCGCAACGGCAACTTGTTTACCAATAGGTGTACGTGATACCACAGCATTGAATCCATTAATACCGTCCGAGGTGTATTGGACAACCCTCTGTAGGCCATCAGCATCGATCAGAGTGTAGGCGCCCTTTACCACATCTCCATCCCGAGTTTCCTCTTGACTCTTGATATCACCAGTTGTTGGGTCGTTTACCTGATAACTGAAACTATACTTTGCTGGAGCATCCGCTGGGATCAGAGTTTTTGCCAATATTGTTGGCTGCAGGAGGCCTGTTGATATTACTCCCGCACTAGCCACCATCACACAAGCGAAAAGGACGAGAAACTAAAATAAATGTAAGTACGAAAAGAATGTGCTGACTCTTATGACTGGATTAATTTGTTGCTTACTTTGAACACCATGTTGCTGAGTTTGTAATCGAAATGTTTATGATGCTCTAAAGAAGTTCATATTCCTATTTATACGAATTTTTCGCATCGGAAAATCAACGGATAGTCAGAAATTTGCATTTAAAATTACCCACACTACGCTTGGGTGTGGGTAGAATGAAAACAGTGCGAATAGATTAGAGTAGAACTTGATCTGCAGATTCGGAGTGGACACGCATGTAGCGCATGATGTGATGATAGTAAAAGTGACACATACTTGTCATCAGACTTTCTATTTAATGCTACTGCTCTAACCTCTAACCCATCAACAAGGCAACTTTATTTTCATTCAGAAACAGTTTAACCCACAAAATCTGATTTCCTTTTTACTGCTGAGTAGCTAAGGCTAGAAACAGACAACCATCCTTGAGAATAGCATTTTTATTGTTTTTTAGAATAACCTACTGCCGAAACTGCTGAAAATTCCCCAACGGCACATTACATCAGCCGACTTATCGGATCAAGTTTTGCTCTAGATTATTTTTCGCACAAGGCACACCCAGACGCATGATACGCAAACTGTTGAGAGATTTGTTACTTTATATCTGCGGCTTTCGATTTTTCTTTCACAAATTTGTATAAATAGGAATATCAGCAAGTTCTTGGCATCATACAGATATCGCGTCTAATCTCAGCAACATGGCATTCAAAGTATAAGAACGCGCATTATAGTAAAAGATATATTTACGACGGCTAAATTATTTTACAATTACAGTTCGTTATCCTTCTCGCATGTGTTATGGTCGCCAGTGCTGGAGTATTGACTACCGGCCTCTTGCAACCAACTCTTTTGACAAAAACACTCGAGCCAGCTGATGCCCCGGCGAGGTACAGCTTCAGCTATCAGGTTAATGACCCAACTACTGGTGATATCAAGAGTCAAGAGGAAAACCGTGATGGAGATATCGTAAAGGGCGTCTACACTCTGATCGATGCTGACGGCCTACAGAGGGTTGTCCACTACACTTCGGATGGTATAAATGGATTCAATGCTGTGGTGACACGTACACCAATCGGTAAACAAGTTGCTGTTGCGCCTGTCCTCAAGACCATCGAACCACTCACTAGAATCGCATCGCTGCAACCTGCACTGGTCAAGACTTCATCACTTGGAGTGCCGCTGTCACCGCTGGGATTGGGATCATATTTAGGTTAGATCTGTACCAAAGAATCGCTATCGACACGTCATCTCATCACAAATGATACTTTATCTATATTTTATTAATACTCATAATTATATTGTACATACCTTACCTACTGCCAGTGTCTAAATAAAAACGTATTATTCAGTTGCAAACACGCCAACGAATTTTATTTAAATGCAGTCTTCTTCATGAAGGTTTATATGGAGTTGAGTTTTTTACAAGTAAGCTTTATTTACTTTTTCACTTTAAATGAATGCTCCATTAGTAATATCTGGTGCTGAATATACTTCTTTAAGGTGGTTCAAACTTATGAATTATCGAATTTTAAGAAAACTCTTTTGGGTTTAAAGTTTCAGCTTGACCGATGCTTCTTAATTTTTTTTAGAATCAACAACAATATATTTAAGATAGTCATAATTTGATCTTTCAAGGCTTTCATTGTATTTGTCATCAATTTCTTACAAAGTTTTTTGCTGTAAAAGTTAAAAGTGGACCTTGCAAATAATTATTTTTGATCTTCACACAAGAAATATTTTGTAATTCAGTAGACGTCCATTATAACGAATAACCGAATAGCGAATTTAGGATATAACGAACGCTTTTCAGATATTAATTAGTATCTCTACATAGCAAATGGTGCCCACCGATTTGATATCCGATATAAGGAACGTATATACAAATTGGGTTAAGAAATAAGAACCCTCCAAGTTTTTAAAGGGCGAACCATCATCTATTCAATTTTAAATCAAATAAAACCTTTTTAATAAATATATTTTTCAATGACTTCTTTGTCTAGGTAGTGTGAACTAATTATTGCACAGGCTGTCCATGCTAACCAGGTTGTTCACACTATCCAATATTTTACCCACCAAGAAAAATACACTTCGACAACAGCACCCATTCCATACGAGGTCGAGGATACTCACCCTGTTTTAAAGTTTTTTTTTGAGCGAACTGATTTGGAGCTTATCCTTATTTTTTCTTTTGGCCGAAATTGTATTCCCGGGATAAAATTGATAGGGCTACACCTCTTTCTAGTTTCTCGATAACATCACCATTTTCTTTCAATGATAAGAACTTTGGTTTTTTGTTAACATTTTTGCACAGATAAAAAATTAACTTGATCTGCCGAAAATGAATTGCACTGAAAATAAGGATACAAACAGGAGCTAGTTTCACGCTTTCAAACGTGAATCGTTTTGAACAAACACGGAACACGCGATGCAAAAATGTATTTGTACGTGTGTGTAAAACAACGATGTCTAAAATAAAGGGGAAATCAAGACTTTGATCCGTAACAGCGTCATTCATCCTCGGAAGACAAGCGGTGAGGGACAAAGGGACTTAGCGTCGGCTGGTGTGGTGGTGGGCTCATCGATTGTTAGAAGGCGTATTTTAGATGTGTCAGAAGACCACTTAAGAAACAGCTTCTAACCGAGGCTATGATGTGCAATCTCATCATACCATTTGTATTTTATTGATTTTGAACCAGTATGACCCTAAACGGATTTTGCTGAAATTTTGGTGGTTTTGGTGACAATGCAATAACGCAGTACATAATATTGTAATATTTTCAAAATTGCCGGCTCCACCAGATGTCGGATGTTGCGTATTTTGTCATTCATATTGGTATCAAATGAAGAGCTTAGAGTGGGAAACGATAAAATGAGTAACGTCATATGAAAATGGCCATGTCTACAAGATAGCGGAATACATTTTCATTTAAACTACCGAAGTTGTGTGTGTACATTCAATTTGATTTGTCTTGACATGGTTTCTGGTACCTACTAGTATCGTAAAAATAAAAAGGAAAAAATAAATAAACGAACATTTTTTTTTAACAAGCCTTATTTCGACTAAGCTACAAGTTATATATTCATGCCGATTACAGAATCCGCAAAAATGTATTCCCGGGTAGTTGACTCGATCCACAGCCTATTCGAGAGCAGTCTATGAAGAGGAAGAGGGCGGAGATAAGGTACAAGGCCAAAAACATTTATGACCTCTCCGATGCTATGTAAATTCATTATTCCGGGAAATCTTTTTGTATTCCGAATGTTTTTTTTGTATTGCTTTAAGATTAAAAAGTTTAATTCTCCTTTTTAAAGGATCAAAAGTAGATTCCAAGAAGGTATCAACCATGTTCGTAGGATTACCTGTTCCACAGAGCCACCCCAAAACCTTAGTGAATTTTCTTCAGTTTTGCCTATAAGATTTTGGAGTGTCCATTGCGAACGGTATGTCGGAGGAAGATGGTTTATCTTCTTCTATATATATAAAAATAACTTAATAAATGTGTGTGTGACATCCTACCGACTGCCAGACACATCCGATTTTGATTTAGTTTTTTTTGTTGGTTAATAGACCATGCAGAGAAGGCTAATAAAATGGTATGATAAATTTTTGAAAGAAGGCTCAACCGCCATTCCAATAAATTAATTTTTGTACACTTTGAACAAAAAGAAACTGGATAGAAATCGAGTAGTGACACTTCAAATACAAAAAAAAAAATATTTTAAATTTTAAAAGCAATTGTTGTTGTCAATTATTTTAATTATTTTCCAACCAAATTGTTGTTGTCATCAATTTTGAAAGTTTTTTTTTTACCAATAGGTACCTTAAAAGTTTGTTCTAATAAATTATGTTTACTATGTTACATTAAGTAACTTTTTGAAATGAAGTAGATACTTTGATTATACAAAGATGATATGACCGAAGATATTTTGCATCGAATTCGCACTGTGACATCGGATAATGAACTGGGTATGTCAGATGAAATGCGCAACACAGCTTTGATTTTGATCGAGGATATGTGTCTGCTCATGAGTGGCAATTTGTTGTGCAAATTGGGATGCCACAGCCAAATCGTTCAATGCAAGACGCATTTAATCGAGAACTGGAGCGAGAAATGGACTTCGATCGAATCGCATTGAGTCAAGCTGTGATAACGAAAATGGCGGAATTTTCTTCCTTGATTCGCCCGGTGGAACTGGAAATGCATTCCTCACTGATTTTGGCTACAATTCGTTCGAGATCTGAGATCGCTTTGGCCCTAGCCTCTTCTGGGATAGCGGCTACTTTGTTAGAAGGCGGTCGAACATCATTGGAATTTCCATTGAATCTGCAAGTGGATGAAGAACCTACATGCAACATTTTAAAGAACACTGCGATGGCGAAAGTACTGCAGCAATGTAAATTTATCATATGGGACGAATGCACAATGGCTTACAAACGCGCATTGGAGGCCCCGAATCGTTTACGTAATGATAAGCGACATTTCGGTGGAGCAATAATCTTGCTATCCGGCGATTTTCCTCAAACGCTGCCTGTCATTTCGAGATCAACTCCGGCAGATGAATTGAATGCTTGCCAGAAGGCGTCTGCTTTATGGCGATACGTCAAGAAATTGCATTTGACAACAAACATGCAAATTTCTTTACAAAATGAGCAGTCCGCTGCAGGCAATTGTTGGCGATGGGCAATGGTGTGATTCCAGCAAACTTACTCACCGGCCTGATTGACATTCCACAACATTTTTGCAACTTTACAACGACATTGGAAGAACTAATCATGAATGTTTTCCCGAATATTGCTCAGAATTATATTGACCATGATTGGCTGAGTGTAACAGTGATTTTGGCTGCGAAAAACAAGAACGTCGATTATTTGAATTTCGCCATTCAAAACCAAATCGCTGGTGAGTTGTATTCATACAAATCAGTCGACTCAGTGATGAATGAAAACGAAGCCCCCAACTATCCCACGGAATTTTTAAACTCTTTGGATGTTTCAGGCTTGCCTCCACACAATTTGAAACTAATAATCGTCTCAGTAATAATTTTGTTGCGCAACCTAAATAAACCAAAACTTTGTAACGGTACGCGTTTGATTGTGAAGAATTTAATATCCAATATTATTCATGCAACGATTTTTATTGGAAAATTCAAAGGCGAAATTGTTCTTATTCCGCGGATTCACTTATTCAGACCGATTTGCCGTTCGTATTTAAGCGTCTTCAATTTCCCGTACTTCTCGCTTTTGCTATGAAAATTTATTAATAATTCGCAAGGACAATCGCTGGATGTGTGTGGCATAAATCTTGAATTTCACGTGTCGGCAAAGCTTTGTACGCGTACGCACCCGATACGATAATAGAAATAGAACAAAAAATGTTGTGTACCATAATCCATAAAGCACTTCAGTGAAAAAGCGGTAGGCTGGCCGACAAGTATTTGATTTTATTTACTTATTTATTTAATTTTAATATAACTTTTGAATAAAAAATTTGAAATTACCGAATTACATGAAGCAGAATGAAGCGAAAGCTCGGAATTATGAATTTCATTACCTACATTATTGAATTTGGGCGGAACGAAGTTCGCCGGGTCAGCTAGTATCTTTTTATAAATATACTTTTGATGCTTTAAAAAGGAGAATCAACAGCGCAGTCAACCATATCTGTTGTTATTTCCGAAGTGCTGAGCATTCTGGAAGCAGAATTGTGCCCCAAATGGATAAATTTGACAATGACGGAGGAAGAGAAAAATGAAGCCCGAATCTACTTTTATAGAAAGTGTAAAATTCCTGGAGTGGTAGGTTGTATTGATGGAACCCATAGATATCAAGATATCAAAACCATCCGGTGATAACGCACACCTTTTTTTAAACCGAAAAGGATTTTACAGTTTAAACGTCATAGTTGTAAGAGATTATTATTGAAATTTGAAGAGAAATTAAGCCTACATATTTATATTTGTTTTATCAATTTTAGATTTGTGACCATAAGCTGAGAATTAGGTATGTGGATGCTAAATATCCTGGTTTGAGTCGCGACTCACTTGTTTGGGGAAATAGTGGTGCATCGCTGTACTTCAAATCATTATACGATAATGGATACAGAAACACAAGAATGCTTGGTATGGTATGGATATTTGTACTGAATACAAATAAATATGACTTTTTAACTTTTTTATTTAGGAGATGCTGAATATCCACTAATGCCTTAGCTGATAACTCCATTCAGGAACGCTGTAGTTGGAACTCCGAAGAGTAGGTTTAACACAAGCCACAGCAGTGCCCGTAACGTTGTCGAAAGAACTTTTGGTGTTTGGAAAAATTGGTGTCGTTTGTCTCTTGGGTGCTCGACAGCTTCACTATTCTCCTAAAAAGGCTGTGCAAATATCTAATGTTGCCGCAGCTCTTCACAACATAAGGATTCATTTCAAAGTTTATGATGAGAATGTTCCGGATTCCCATATAGAAGAAGAGGAAGAGGAAATAGAAGAAGATCTTGCTCCAGAACAATTAACGAGCAACATATACTTGCAAGAAGCCACTTTGCTCAGAAACCAATTCTTGTCAAATTTTTGAACACAAATAATTGAGCGGATTCTTTTTAAACTTTTTCGTCATTTGTATATATTTTTTTATAAAGTATTTTTTAGGTACAATCAGACTTTAGACTTTAAACATAATGCCTAACATTTATGATAAGTAAATACAGAAAATAAAAGTAAGATCTTTGTCATTTCAGGAATTTAACACTTAATGATAAATAAATAAAAAGCAACAATTAAATTAAAAAAAGGACTTCATTTTAAAAAAAAAGGAACCACATTTAAGGAACAGTTTATTCGGAACTGCTGTCTGAAACATTTCTTTTGTCAGAAACAAGTCTCTCCATTTCGTTGTTATGTCTAATTGTTTCCTGTGTAAGGTTCGGTGAGGTAGGCGAATTATTTTAAATAAATCCGTGAGGTAGGACAGAATTATTTTTATTAACAACGATTGAGACCCGTAGCGGGTAGCCTCGTTTTTAGTGCCAATTGATGAGATGATACAGTCACTCTCACAATGTTTTTTTTTTTTTTGTTGTATTTCCCTGTCGTTGTTAAGCAACTTGGGAAATGACCTGGAGATTACACGTCGACAGGCAAACAAAGATAAAGCTACACACATGAAACACAATCAGCGAAAGCAAGAGGCTGGTGGGTGTGTGTGTAGAGAATTTTCAAAATCCTTTTCGAGGCCTTTCCTTTCAGTCAGTGATAGATAGTACCGAAGAGTGGTTGTGCAGTACAGTTTCGATTTGGAGATATTTTTAAAGAGACGAATATTTTTTGTGAGTATTCACTGAGCCATTCTGGTATTTTTGTGTTTTTGATTGTTTTTATTTTTGCATAATTCAAACAACTTGTTTGATCAAACATTTTATATATGTATTTAAAGTAAATAACAGTGAGCGATTTCCTTCAGAGATCGTTTCACGTTTTGTGCAGGGTCATGCATAATAGAGATAGTGGTGGTGTGGAGTTTGGTACCTACGTGCATTTTTAGAATTATTCATTTGGCACTAGTGGTGTAGATGGACCGCCTACCTGAGAGGAAATAGGGTTGTGTGTTCCACCCTGTTCGGTGCCGGTATTTGGACGGTTCACACTACTAGTTTTTGTTGGTGTTTCGTCGGCTCGCTGTGGTGTTTCCGCTTGCCCGACAATAGTGCCCACATACGAAGATGTGTGTATTCCTGCTTCGTGTGCTGTGTTGGCATCATAACACAGTCCGCTCTCCCGTGAGGGGATGGGGTTGCGTATACCTCCCTGTCCGTACCGTTGAGCTGGATGGTGCGCTTGCGCGTCTGCATTTGGTATATGATGATGTTTTCGTCAGCTTGCTGTGGTGTTTCCGCTTGCCTGACTTTAGCGTCCACACACGAAGATGTGTGTATTCCTGCTTCGTGTGCTGTGTTGGCATCATAACACAGTCCGCTCTTCCGAGAGGGGATGGGGGTGAGGGTACCTCCCTGTCCGTACCGTTGAGCTGGATGGTTCGCTTCTGCGTGTGCTATATGGTGTATTCGTCGGCTCGCTGTGGTGTTTCCGCTTGCCTGACTATCGCGCCCACATACGAAGATGTGTGTATTCCTGCTTCGTCTGCTGTGTTGGCATCATAACACAGTCCGCTCTTCCGTGAGGGGATGGGGTTGCGTATACCTCCCTGTCCGTACCGTTGAGCTGGATGGTGCGCGCCTGCGTTGATTATATGATGTGTTCGTCGGCTTGCTGTGGTGTTTCCGCTTGCCTGACTTTAGCGTCCCCATATGAAGATGTGTGTATTCCTGCTTCGTGTGCTGTGTTGACGTCTTAACACAGTTCGCTCTCCCGAGAGGGGATGGGGGTGGGTGTTCCTCCCTGTCCGTATCCGTACCATTGAGCTGGATGGTCTCCGCCTGCTATGGTGTTTTATTGGGCTCGCTGCGGTGTTTCCGCTTGCCTATTTATATATTACGCACACGTACACAAAGATATGTGTATTACTGCCTTGAGTGCCGGGTACGCATTTTAATTTTAAATACCAGCTTTACACTTCACCACATCTAGAACTTTTCAGAAATAAATTTTGCGATGGTAATATAGTTTGACCGAGAATTTGGCTCATGCGGTTTTATATTTTGTTTTTATTTTCAGTTGTTGATGTCGAGCCTTTGCCCCACGACCAGAAGAGACCGCCTTTTTAACAGATAATATTAATAAATAATTCTAAAGTTTAAATAAAAAAAAAAATAAAAAAATATTGCTCTCATTTTTGTTTAGTTTTTTTTTTATCTTTCTTACACCTGAAGTTTCTTTGATCCAAAACCAGGCAAACGCTTTTAAAATTTGAGTTAACTTCCTTGAGTTGAATTGATATGTCTTCATAAAATGACTTTTGTAAGTCCATTTTAGTTTGAAGAAGTTGAATATGACTAGGCATTTTTGTGGTGGATCGTCGTTTGGGTGATAGGACAATGGAAACGTTCGGGTTCTCATTTTCGTCATCGTCATCATCCAAAATGTCCATTTGAGTTAATTCGTAGTCGTTAAACACATTTTCAGAACAGGCGGGAGCAGAGGAGTCAGAGGTAGCTGTTGCTGTTGCTTCTCGTTTTCTTTTTTTAGCGATTCCGAAATCAAATGTTTCGAGAATTCCATGAATAGCATCTCGTAAGCTAACCAACTGGATAACATCTTCTTCCAGTGGACTAAAAAAATATTCTTCACTGGCTCCACCACCCGTCGCGTTAATCGATCGCTTGTTATTGGTTAGTTTTTTTTTATTGCAGACTTGAAGTCTGACCAAACCTATCCAAATTTACAGAATCAATGAATTTTATTTTAGTATACATTGAAACTTACCTTTTTCCATTCCGAGACTTCTTTAAATGGAGGACCCAAAGAATTTAAATATTCCGTTAGATTGCTCCAAAACGGCTGTAATAAATCTGGGGATTTTTTAGTCAAATTCTTGGCAATATCCGGCTCTCTTTTCATTGACTCCATCATCTTCTCAAATTGAACTCGAGTTGGTGTCCTTTTTCTGCATAAAACTGAAAACTATATTCCAAAACTTAAATGATGTGAATTGAAACTTTCTTTTTGCTGCTTTCCATTTTTTGTTTATGTTGCATCCGCAATGACTTTGGTGCGGATTTAAAACGTCAAAAGTTATATGGAGTGCGGATGGGCTGCGTATTTCATAATCTAAACAAAACCAAACTACGTAGCCGACATCCGTTCACTTTTTACAGCGGATTCTATAATAGCAAAAACTGAAAAAAAGTTGTCGGAAGCCATCCGCAGACCATTCATCGGATTCTGTAATAGGGGTGATTATTTGACTAAAAAATAAAATTTCCATAACTATTGCTTCAGATAGCCACTCTGCTAATGTGTTGTTGGAGGCGCCTACTTGGCGCACAATGGAGAAACAAAACTAATAGGTAGGAATCACTCTCAATAATTCACTCAAATTCCACTCAAACCCTCCAATGTTAAACTTATGTCGCAGAGCGTGATCCGTTACTACACTTTTCACACAAAAATAATTCTAAATTGTCAGTTGACTTTGGCTGTTGGAAGTGAAAATGTGTTTTCTTGTGATAACTTTTTTTTAATTTGGTAAGAAATACCTAATAGTCATGATCTTATAAAACAGTTATTCGACTTTATAGATTTTAAAACAAAATCCAGCTAGCTTGTGTTTCACAAATGTTATTGGTTTTTAATTGTGAAAAAATGTGAACGGGAGACTTGAGCCGGTTTCAAAGGGGAGAGTTGATCAGTGGTTCTGATGAAATAATGGATATGCGTCTTTGCTTCTTAGTAACAAATATGTGCACGAGATATGTGTTGGACTGACCAAAAGGGACAATGAGATCTTTAAATGCCCAAACTGTTATAACAATTAGAGGCTAATCATACACATTACTTAAATACCTTCATGATATGGTAGTTTAGTAAGAAACGGAGTTGTTTACTTATTTTTGTTAAGTTTTTGAAGTTTTTTTTAATACTGTTTTTTACTTTTTAGTCTCTAATATCTTATTAATGTTTGAAAATTCAATAACTTTCAGTTTTTATGTTTATTTCAATACACATTATATAGTTATGTTTTTGAGTTTGTATTAATTAGTTTTTTTTTTTCTTCATACAAATCGTTAAATAGTTTTCTTGTTCTTTCATAACACCATAAATATAATAAAAATGTATTCTAATAATAAATGAACTAATTAAATTATTTGTTTTATTGTTTTACTGGAAGAATTTAAGTATGTTCAAATTTCCCGGCTGAGCGGAAGACTTGAGCTAAAAATCTGTTCCAAAACAATGTGCACGGGCAAGAATCTGTTGCGTGTATATAAAGTTTATGTGACTAACTTTAAAATAGATAAATGTTTATTTTAAAAAATGTATTCAACATGTGACTAAGATTAATAGAAAAGTTGTAATGACCGATTTAACAAAAAGTGGCTCAAGTCTCCCGCTTTCCCCCCTATGTGAAATGAACCCAAACGTGCCGCCTGCTTTGCGCATCAAATGCGTAGTAAACTGATGAGAATGATGGGTCACGTAATCAGAGGATTTATCTTTTCCCAAAAACTTTAATAGTTCTAAGAAAAGTTTATGAAAGACTAGAAATATATGTTCTTATTATTAAAAGTGCTTTTAAAACCAAGCTTTTAATTTTTGAGTTTACTAAAAAGTAGGAACTACTTTTTTTTTTATATAGATCATTAATACTAGAAGTAAAACCTGTCCAGTTTAAGGTACGTTTTCCAGAACATCCCTATTAAAGAGAACACGTACTCTTTTTTATCAGCAACCTATTTAACACTTTCTTTTTTTCGCTTGGCTCTTTTTTGGTCCTCTTTATTTGTTCCGTCTTCTTTTTGTTCTCCTTTTTAGTACCTTCAATTTCACTATAAAAACAATAAATCCTTCATTTTAAAACTTTGAGGTAGGTACGTTCATAAAAACTATCAGTGGTAGCACTTTTCCGCTGCATTTTATTTCTTCTCTCTTTTGCCAACGACACCCACAACTGTAGCTGCCACCTGTGTTCTCAGTGATGCCATTCTGGCATTTGAATAATAGATCTAGCATTTTCGAAAGCAGATCTAACCGCCATCCAAGAAGTGCGATGGGATGGACCGGGCAAGAAGAGGATGAACAATTGCGATATATACTATGGCGACTGCTATCGGCAACAAAAACAGCGCCTATTTGGTTGTGGATTCGTCGTTGGCGGTAGACTCAGGCAAGAAGTCTTAAGTTTCAGCTGTGTGAGCGAGCGCCTTACGACAATCCGCATCAAGGCTAAATACGCCAACATTAGCCTAATATGCGCCCATGCCCCCACGGAGGAGAAAGACGACGACACCAAAGAGAGGTTCTACGAGCTCTTAGACAAGACGTACGAGCAATGCCCTAACTATCACCTAGGACAATTTTAATGCAAAGATAGGAAGAGAGGCGATCTTTGGTAGTACTGTCGGAAGGTACAGCCTACACGACACCACCTCCGATAACCTCCGGATTGTGGCACCATTGCCAAATAGCCATTAGAGACGCCGCCTCTGACGTGCTGGGTTTCACCCGACCACCGCAAAGAAACCCCTGGTTCGACGACGAATGCCGGCAAGCACATGCAGCGAAACAAGAGGCATACAAAGTGGCGCTGCAAAGGAGGACAAGAGCTGCTCGTGAGCTCTACGCGCAGAAGAGAAGAGACGAACACCGGCTTCTGAGGAGGAAAAAGAAAGAGCATGAGAAACGCGCGATCGAGGAAATTGAGAGATGCTACTGCAGGAATGAGATTCGGAAGTTTTACCAAAGGGTTAAAAGAAATTCCCAAGGATACAGAGCCCGAACCGAAGCCTGCAAGGACGAACAAGGGAACATCGTAGTACAATCGCAGTCGATGCTGAGGGTATGGAAGAACTACTTCTGCAGACTGTTTAACGGCGATGGCGAACAAAATCCCGCTGTCAGGCAGAATGAACCATTCAACCTGGACGAAGAAGACCAACAATTCCGTCCACCCGACCTGGACGAGGTGAAGATAGCCATATCTAAGCTGAAGTCCAACAAAGCGGCTGGAGCAGATGGCCTAGCCGCCGAGCTGTTCAAAGCGGCAGGCGATGACTTGGGTAGGATCATGCACCAACTCATCTGTAAAATATGGTCGGAGGAAACCACGCCCGATGAATGGAACCTCAGCATTGTTTGCCCGATCCACAAGAAAGGAGACCCTCTAAACTGCGCCAACTACAGAGGCATCAGTCTCCTGAACACTGCGTATAAGATCATGTCTGCTGTATTGTGTGAACGCCTGAAACCATTCGTCAACGATCTGATAGGTCCCTATCAGTGCGGTTTTAGGCCCGGTAAGTCCACGACCGATCAAATATTCACACTACGGCAGATCCTGGAGAAAACCCAAGAAGTCCAGATCGATACTCACCATCTTTTTATCGATTTTAAGGCCGCATATGACAGCATTTATAGAGACGAGCTATACAGAGCCATGTCTAGTTTTGGCATCCCTGCCAAACTTGTCAGATTGTGCAGAATGACGATGGAGAACGCTCGCTGCTCCGTAAAGGTCGGAAACAATCTCACCGAGACCTTTGATGTCAAAAAAAGATTTAGACAAGGTGATGCGCTGTCATGTGACTTCTTCAACATCATTCTTGAGAAAATTGTGCGAAACTTACAAGCCAACACCAGAGGCATAATTTTCTATAAGTCTGTGCAACTGCTTGCATACGCTGACGACATTGACATTGTTGGTACAACACAGCGAGCTGTCACTGGTGCGTTTGCAAGTATTAGTATAGAAGCGGCAAAAATGGGTTTAGTGGTGAATGAGGGTAAAACAAAATATATGCTGTCAACAAGAAGGGACACACAACATCGACGAATCGGACAGAGCGTCACGATAGACAGCTATAACTTTGAGGTAGTTAGGGATTTTGTCTACCTCGGATCCGCTATTAACTCTGAAAATGACATCACCTCAGAAATCAAGCGAAGAATCACACTTGCCAACCGCTGTTTCTTTGGCCTAAGACGGCAATTGATTGTCAAGAAGCACTTAGGAGATTCAATATAAGACTCTCATCATCCCTGTCCTGCTCTAGGCGCAGAAGCATGGACCCTAGCAAAAACGGATGAGGATCTTCTTGGTCGCTTCGAACGCAAAATTCTTGGTCCCGTTTGCGTTGACGGGATTTGGAGGAGAAGATTTAACAGCGAACTCTTCGAGCTGTACAGCGACATCGACCTGGTCAGAAAAGTACGCATTAGTCGTCTAAGATGGTTAGGACATGTAGAGCGAATGGACACCAACGCTCCGGCCCGGAGAGTCTTCGATTCCAACCCGGAGGGACAACGCAGTAGAGGAAGACCTCGCCTTAGGTGGCGTGCTCAAGTGGAAGGGGACCTCAACCAACTTGGTGTGCGCAACTGGAGGCAGTTAGCCAAAGATCGCGCTAACTGGAGAGGCGTATTGGTTGAGGCCCAGGTTTTTTTTTTTTTTTTTTATAATTCACTAGTGCTCAAGGGGTTTTCGTTCCCTTACAATGCTAATGCACAGCACGAGTGGAAGGGTTGATAGGGAGGATAGAGAAGAGGTACTGGTGCACATTGGTCTTAAACAATTGTGGGTTGTAATGAGAGGGGAAAACCGTGTGAGGCAGTGCATTCCACATGCGTGTTGTTCGACTCACAAAAGAATCTCTATATTTTACAGTACGTACGAAGGTAGGCTTAATGGTGCACTGATGTGCATTCGATGTGTGACGGGTGTTGCGAGAGAATTGTTGAAGGGGCGGGCCCAGGTCCACCCCGGACTGTAGCGCCACATTAAGTAAGTAAGTATTTAAAGTAGAACAACACTGAAAAAACTGTACAAGAGAGAAAGTTTACTATTTAATTGTAACTGACTAAAATTTTGTAGGTTCACTGGTCAATTTTTTTAAAACCTTTAGAATAAAAATACTTGCCAAGTAAATCCACCAAATTCTAGTCAGTAATCAGTTTTTAGAAAAGTCATGAACTTTTAAGTTGCATGTATAATTTCAAAATGATAATAAGCAGACACTTCGAATGGAAAATCTTAGATTTTCAAGCTCTACCGATCTACCAAATTACATTACTCTACACCAATTGGAAGTGCTGTTGATTGTAAAGTATGTTCTCTTTTTTTAGTTTTGTGAATTCTGAATTGAAAATAACATCAAAGCGTACGATGCTTTGAATTGAAAAAAAAAAAGCGTACGATAAGCTTTAAAAAAATCCAGGCATTTGAACCTTAAACTAGAGTGGGATATGGACACCCTAGTTTAAGGTCCAAATGCCTAGATTTTTTTTCAAAGCTTATCGTACGCTTTGATGTTACTTTAAATTCAGAATTCACAAAAAGGACTGTCACCAGACTTTGAACTGACCCAAACTTTTATTCATTCTAACGAATGTCACATTCTAATGTGAATGTCTATCAAAATACACAAAGTTCATTCGAACGAATAGAGACATTTGTTAAAATTCGCTACTCCTTCGAATCTCAAAATTCGCATGATTATATATTTTAAAAACACTATACTTTTATTATAGTGTTGTGGAGAAAAAAAAAGGTCTAATAACTTTCACAGTGAACAGCAATTACGACTGACATCATTTGAGTCCCGCCTATAAACTGTTGCAAATTGGTACATGCCAATGTACAGCAATGTTTCACAGCATGCCAAATACACCATTACCGAGGCCTAATGACATTTACAAGTAATGATGCGAAATGTATTGCAGTGGTCCATGCGCATGTCGTATACGCTTCTCATAACAATATAAAGGATTTTCAAAGCCAACCGAAAGATAATAAAAAAAATCACTTAACTATGTTACGCAAATCACTTGCCCTCCAAGCTATTTACGAAACCAAAACCACAGCAATTGCAAAGTATAAAAGCAAAATCTGCCGCACAGATAGACATTCCATCTTGTACTTCGGAAGAAAGCAGCAAACCAAAAACCAAACAGCCGCACACCGCAATAAAATGGTATTTCAAGTAAGTTCGCTTGAATAAATTAGTTTTCTACACGAGGTACATTTTTTTTTTTGCTTTCAGTTTGTAGCACTACTTGTCGCGTTGGTTGTTTCTGCTAGCGCTGGCATCATTTCGAATGGTCCAGTTGGTTATGCTGCTCCTGCTGCATATGCTGGATACTCTGCCCCCGTTGAATACGCTAAACAAGTTGCGTATCCTCAACAAGTGACGTATGCTCATGCTCAACCAGCCTACCATGCAGCCCCAACTGCTGTTATTAAGGCCCAACCTATCCTAACTAAGGCTGTCGATGAATACGATCCACATCCACAGTACAAGTTCGGCTATGACGTTCAGGACTCACTATCAGGTGATTCCAAGAGCCAAGTAGAGACCCGTGATGGAGATGTTGTGCAAGGCGAATACTCTTTGATCGATGCCGATGGGTACAAGAGGACCGTTCAATACACCGCCGATTCTGTTCATGGATTCAATGCCGTCGTTCATCGTGAGCCCATTGGCGTCGCAGTGAAATCAGTTGTTGCTCCATCACCAATTACATACGCTGCACCAGCTCATGTTGCCCATGTGTCTGCTCCAGTTGCATATGCAGCTGCACCAGCCCATCACGTAGCTCACATTGCAGCTCCAGCTCAAGTTGCTTATGCTGCTGAGCCAGTAGTCAAGGGAGCTTATGCTGTAACACCCGTGATTAAGGCCGCTCCAGTCGCTTACCCCATCTCAGGACATCATTGAACGCGAGTTTTGTTCCTTTGCTTTATCTACCTTTATTGTCATTAAATGCTAACCGTTGTAGGTTTTAAGAAGTATTACAAACTTGTGTGTTAATTTGAGTACAGACTTGAGAAATCGTTTACGGAGTATTCGACTTGGGCATGGAGAAAAACAGGCAAGTGGTTTTCCAACATACACGTCAAGCTTCAATTTTTTCTGAATCAACTTGTTTACAAAGAAGCCTCTCATACATGTGTACAAAAGAGTCTGGCTCTTTAACGGAGTGCGATGTGCGAAATATGAGTAAATGAGTAATCTAAATCTTAATGGTATCCACAGAACCACAGGGTCGGATTTGAATTTATACCTTAACCTTGGATTACTCTTGATAATTAAAAAAAATGCCTCCTTTACATAAACGTTGAATAAATTCCTCTTTTAAACAAAGGTTTCGGTTGGGTCGGTATCGACTTTTCACCCCCTCGTCCATGGGAGGGTTTTGACACTTTCGCAAGTGTCATGCCCTTATAAACAGCTTCGAGGCCATAAGCTACTGGGATTACCGTTAATAATTTTCCCCTGATATGTTTTTTGTTGTTTTTTCTAACGCTCTTAAAATTTGGCAAAGCTGTCGAATGATGGTCCACTCATCGACCGATAAATAAATGCTCGCCTCCATATCTGATAAAGCCATGGTGGATTTTACAGCTTCCTAAATTTGAACAAATCTTTCAAGCATATAGAAAGTGGAGTTCCAACGTGTGGACACACGAGTTTCTTTGCCTTGGCTTTGTTGATAAGAGAGCAGTTTGGCTGTTGCTTAGTTGCTTCTTTTAAAATGCCCAACGACATGCTTCACTTTATTTATCGTTCGGACAACCACCTACTCCTTCAATCCATCATTGACCACCAGATTGGTTGTGTGAGCAAAACAGCCAAAGTGTTTCCCTCCCAACTCATTTAGAATTGCAGGTTTTATATTTGCCGCATTGTCCGACAGAAGCATTAATATTTTTTGTTTCATGCTCCAATCTGAAAGAATCCTTTACAGTTCTTTGGCAAGGTTCTGCGCGGTATGATGGACTAGCTTGCACATTTCAAAAAAAGTGAATTCAAATGGAAGCTTCATTGAGAAAGTTCACTGTGACAGTGACAGCCATATAGCCTTCCATGCTTGTGGAAGTCCTGCAATCCGTTGTCACACACACTTTCCTAGCCGGTTTAAGCGTATCTCGAGTTTCATGAACGCACTGCTCTTGTAATGCAGGTATTAGAGTTCTGGTTATCGCATGTTTGTTCGGTAGTTCGTATGCAAAATTGAGTGCTGCAACAAATTGGCGAAAATACAGTTTCCTCCACGAGACGAAACGGCTGAAAACTGTGTGTAAAAAGTCGGAGTAACTTTTCATCAATTATTTGCTTGCATCTTGGTGTCAATCGTTTTGGAATGAATACAGACATAGAAGTTTGGCGAGGAGCTGCAAAAATATTACGGGCCGGTGGAAGGTCATTTACCGAGGGTGGTATAGGGTAAACTCATGAAGAAGTTGGCTGAAAATCATCTGCATCATCTAGCTCCCCACTTAGGTTGCAGAAAGCAGCTGTAGATGAAGTTGAAGAAGTGACCATGATAGCGCTTCAACTGCTTGTAGAGGGCTGTGGCTTATCATCCTATTAAAATAAATGCTCTTTATTGAAAGTAAAATAAAAAGTTGAATATTTAGCTGTAATAAATTCATGTAAGAACCTGTTACAAAGACTGTTGCAGAGGGTAGTGGGATCTTTTTGTTAAAGAAAAATTTATTTTAAAAAATAACTGAAAGACCCATCTGATCTAGACCAGCGATAGTTGATCTTACACCAAATAAAGATGGATGTAAGAAGCTGCTCAAACAATTGCAATGTTTGATGTGTCAGTGTCAGGCGCATGAATATAAATTTTAAAACAAATTATAAAACAACAAAATATGGAATGAGTGTATAGGAGAGATTTAGCTAACGGGTATGTGAAGACAAATTGTAAATTGAGTAAAGAATACGCGGAAATAAATTGGGTCATTAGATTAGAAGCACATCAAATAAATGGAAATAAAATGCAGTTATTTATATTTTGGTATTCAGACCCCAATTTTCATTAGGAAATAAGGCCCCAAAAAAGGAAATAACACCCCAAATTTTATTAAAAATCGTTGTTGTTGTTGTTTCCTGTATAATTTTTTGGGGACTTATTTCACAGAGCTTTTCATGACATGACGCTCACTGGTGGAATTGTTACCAAACAAATTTTAAATTGAAACCCTTAGGTTAAGAAGGAGTTTAAAAACATTTGCATATTTCCAAAATAGTTTAGCTTAATGTTTTACTGTACTGTAAATTTGTGTTAGATAATAACTAAAACTTATTTCTGACAAACAACATATAAGACATTCAGTGCAAAACAACACAAGAGACGACGATTCTTGTTTGAAGGGCTGCAGGAAATAAGGCCCCAATGAAATAAGGCCCCAAAAGAGAAAATGAAACAAATCCCCAAATTTGGGGTGTTATTTCATTATGAAATAACACCCCAATTTCGAATGTGAAATAAGGTCCCAAAAATAAATGAAATAACACCCCAATTTCAAAAATGAAATAACACACCAATTTTGTTTGCTGTTTATTTTTTTTTGCATATTTCATTACTTTTTTATTCAATATATTGTCTTCTTAGAAATAAATTTACAATCTTTATATATGTATTTTTAATTAAATAAAGACTTGCATGGAACTTTCAACAAGTTTTCTGCAATAAATGCAGTTGTAATGCTCGAAGTTACTTGTAATTGCATCTGCTTGTAGTTTTAAACTACACTCTGCACAAATTTTTAAATGTTTGCATGGGAGAAATAAAATATTTGGAGCCGAGTCCATACAAACTATACAATTACGATCGTCAGTTTTTGGTATCGAATTATTAACTGATTCTTCTTCATCTGAATCTTCATCAGCGGAGTCCTCATCTTCTTCTTCCTTATCCAAAATGTCCTCGTTTGGCACCATGCTGGTGCAAATGTCATCGTCATCATAAACCATCCGAGCAAGAAAAGTAGCTGCAGTTAACTTTCCTTGGTCCAATAGCAAAGTTGCTTCCTCAATCTTTTTATCCTTTTGAATATTGTTCTTTCGTCTTTTGTATGTCATGGACCCGCCACTTTGAGTAAGCTGCAAAAATTGGCGACTTTTAAAGTACTCCTCGTCCCGAATAACTTTAACAAATTTAAAAAAAAAAATTGCCATTTGGCATCGTAGAACGCCCTAGTACACCATTGTATGCTTCCACAGCAGCTGTAGTGCGAATATTTTCCTTATAAACAGAAAAAATATTGCAACCCAACCCACCTATAAATAATTGCAGAATTTAAAGTAAAATATGTTTGTTATTTTACGTAAAGAGATATTACCTTGTTAATCCACTGCTTGTCGAAATAACTTAAAAAAGCCAAAAAATCATTGTTAGCATCGAACATTAAAATTCTAGTTTTGATTTCGCAAAAAGCAGTTTCAATGTGTGGAGGTAGCAATGGTAAAGCCATAAAGTAGTTTATGGAAAGCTGAATTTGCCGGTTTTGAATTCCTGATGAATTGTATCAATGTTTTTTTTTTGCACATATTTCTTCTTACTGCTTGGTAGAAATGGAACCTGAAAACCAAGTTGAAAGCATTAAAGAAATTTAAACGAAAATAAAAACAGCAAAATAGATGCATGTTTTTGGTCTTCAAAAATACAAGTCGTGTAAAATGGCAATGGATTTGCTTTATCCTTTGTAAGCCCAAAAGAAGACCACAGATTCCACACTGAATACAAATGTTTTGTTGACGATATATTGTAAACCACGTCGTATTTTGGCAAACTGAATGCTTTTCGTCTCTTTCTGGAACCTACAAAATAATTAATTATTGATAATATATCTAACATAAACACAACCGCCAATATATTTATAAATAATTACCTTTGGCAGGTATTACGATAAGCTGAGCATATGCAACTTATCGCATTGCTTTCTCCTCCCAGGACGCTTCCAACACTAGAACATTTCTGTTTCGTATCATTGAGGGCAATTATTTCTAAATAAGATATTTCCTCGTTGTCGTGATTGTGTTCAATGTATTTTTTTTTTGCAAGTTCGCAGGTACCATTTTGCAATAGGTTTACCCTGGCTTGGCACTTTTTTTTCCTGCATACTAATTTTATTATATCCTTGTAATTAGATTTTAGTTTGTATAACATTTTCTGTTTTTTAACGTAAAACAAACTTCCAGTTCTGCGTAATCCTACAATTTTTTCGCACTCCATAATTTTACATTTCACTTTTACGTTTACTTCGCACAATGTACCTAAGTCACTGATATCATTTTTTTTTTTTTTGACCTTATTTCGCAGAGCCTGTTTGAAGTACGGTAAACTTATATATGCCTAAGGGGAAATGTGAAGGTTAAACTCTCTTATCATTCGATCTATGTTCTTCTGCTAAGTAACTAAGCGAGAGTTACGAACGCCCAACGCCGATCGTACACAAAACAGAAAACAAAAAGAAAAACAACAAACAATTTATTTTATTTTAACAAACAATGCTGTTTATTACAAAGCTTAAATATGACTGCTGCAGTAAATCAAAATCAACTGAGCCTAAGCAATCTACATTAAAGCGTTAGTCTGCTGTTCAGCTGCTGTTTTGGAGTCTTGGTGTTGTTGTGCTGTTTAGCTGTTAATGCTTATGTGTGTACTTCTTCTTTGTACATATAACTCGAGCATGTAGGTGCACGGATTTGAAACGATAGGGTGATCAGTACATTATTTTAAGATCGCATAATTATTTGCGTATAATGCAGTTTTGATTGTGATGGCTTCTTACAACCATTTTAAAAAAATGTATATTTTAAATTCTTTTTATTAAAAAAAGAAAAAAAAAAAAAAAAACGTTTAAGTAGTGCTTGACCCGTTCTTTTACTAAAGCTCTTAATTTTGGAATTACGTTGGTTGACTATTGTATGGAACATTTTTTTTACAAAATTTATGGCTTTTCTTAAATAAAACAAAGTTCAAAGTTTCAAGTTAAATTTCAAGATAATTTGGTAATATAAAATGCTCTCTTTTCCTTAGTTCATATGGTTGTGCTTCGCTTAAATACCTTAAATATTTTTTCTTGGGTAACTAGGTAACAGATTGTTTTTAATTTTAAATATGAAACATAGAACATTTAAAATATTTAACGTTAACGATATCAATGTATATCTATCTATTGTACTTTAGAATTGTTCTCATAGCTTTGTTTCAAAGTCGTTGTAACTTATCTAACATAAAATCACTACATACATAAAACACTGTAGGTTCCATCATCACATTACATACATTTATTGCACATTTTATTCAAACTTTCTTTCGTATTCTCTTAAAAAAATATACCTTTTTCGAAATGTTCTTTATGATAAAGTTCAAATTAATCTATTCTCGTATTTGTTTTTTCAATTATTGAGTTATCTACACATAAATTGACCAACGAATTATTTTTTAAGATAATGCATTTATATTTATTAGGTAACGTTTAATTTAAGCTTTTTTTGATAGTAACCACCTATTTATCGTGATCAGATCCTCTTGGAGTTATCATATAATGTTGATCGTGTGTGTATCTTTCAGGGTTGTTTTTCGTAAGAAGTGGATATCAATGCAATTTCTTTCTTGAGGCACTTTTTTTGTTGTAGAAGCAAGAATCAAATGAATGAATGAATTAAAAAAAAAGTTTATAAAGTTTTAAAGTTTATAGGTATACACTTACAACCTGTAGTTTCGTTTTGTAGTTCGTAGTCTCTTGAAACAGGTACTGAAAGTCTTCTACTAATGCTAATGATATCAACAATTTTCCCAAGTCAAAACAGATCTACCAAGACACTTTTTTTTTTCAGATTTACGTACGCAAGCGTTTTCAAGTGGACATTAGGAATTTTGGCCCTGTTGTATTTTCTTTCAAGTAATGCAAGTAGGTACAGTAAAAAAAAACCCCTTCCACTTGAGCGCGCCACCTAAGGCGAGGTCTTCCTCTACTGCGTTGTCCCTCCGGGTTGGAATCGAAGACTCTCCGGGCCGGAGCGTTGGTGTCCATTCGCTCTACATGTCCTAACCATCTTAGACGAATAATGCGTACTTTTCTGACCAGGTCGATGTCGCTGTACAGCTCTTAGAGTTCGCTGTTAAATCGTCTCCTCCAAATCCCGTCAACGCAAACGGGACCAAAAATCACTCGAAGAATTTTGCGTTCAAAGCGACCAAGAAGATCCTCATCCGTTTTTGCTAGGCGAAGCCGATGTTCTTCCCTTCTTTTTTGCTCGTAGAGCTGACGAGCTGCTCTCGTCCTTCTATGCAGCGATGCTTCGTATGCACTTTGTTTTGCTGCATGTGCTTGCCGGCACTCTTCGTCAAACCAGGGGTTTCGAGGGGGTGGGCTGGTGAAACCGAGCACATCAGTTGCGGCGGTTTTGATGGCTTCTTGGCATCGGCGCCACTGGTCTTCGGCACTTGATGCTGGCAGTATAGGACTTCTCAAGAGGTTGAAGGATACGCGATCGGCAAAGGTTCTGGCGGTTTGTTGCGTTTGTAGCCGTCCAACGTTAAATCTCCTCACAGTATTTTCTCGCTGTTGTGGCGTCTGGGATATCCGCATCCGTACCTTGGCTACAACAAGGTAGTGGTCCGAGTCTATGTTGGCCGCTCGGAAAGTTCGAACATCTAGAATACTGGAGGAGTGCCTTGCGTCGATCGCAACGTGATCAATTTGGTTGACGGTTTGATGATCAGGTGACCGCCATGTTCCTTTGTGTATATTGAGGTGAGGAAACCGTGAGCTAGCTATGGTAACATTACGTCCCGCAGCAAAATCAATCAGCCTAAGTCCGTTTCCAGACGTGGTGTCGTGTAGGCTATGTTTTCCGATTGTGCTACCAAAGATGTCCTCCTTTCCTATTTTGGCGTTAAAATCACCCAAGACGATTTTAACGTCATGCTTAGGACATTGCTCATATGTTTTGTCGAGGAGCTCGTAGAAACATTCTTTGGTAGCATCGTCTTTTTCTTCTGTGGGGGCGTGAGCGCATATCAGGCTGATGTTGGCGAATTTAGTCTTGATGCGGATAGTTGTAAGGCGTTCACTAACGTGTCGAAAGCTCAAGACTTCTTGCCTAAGTCTGCCGCTTACAACAAATCCGCATCCAAATAGACGCTGCTTTTGTTCTCTGTAGCAGTCACCGTAGTAAATGTCACAGTTTTTCATCCTCCTTTTGCCCGGCCCATCCCACCGCACTTCCTGGATGGCGGTGATACCTGCTTTGTAGCAGTCTAGGGCCTCCGCTAGTTGTTCGGCTGCACGCGGTCTGTTCAGAGTCCGAACATTCCACGTGCAGATCCGAACGTCATTGTCCTTTTTTCGTTTTGCAGGGTCGTCAACAGTGAATCCGTCCTTATCCGAGGCTTTTGGTTGCTTCGCAACAGTGCTTTTTTTCCGTGGCAGGGTAGTTAACCCCACGCACAACCCCCAACCTGGAGGACCAGGCCCTTTCTGTAACCCCTTGGGCAAAAGGAGCCGGAATATTCCGGAGTCAGTAACCCGCTGCGGGGATGTGAGAGCTGCCGTTGACCCATTAAGGGCTCTTCCGCCACCATCTCTATTTCAGCACCCTGACTAGTGCTGAAAAATCCTCAATGACCTCAGCTCCAAATACGTCGAAGTAGCTCATTGAGGTATCTGCCATGTTGACTGTTGACGCCACCGTTGATTCAACCATGTGAATTCATCCGCCGTACGTCCTCTTTCTGAGGGGCTCATGTAAGACTTCTGAGACTCGAGCAGACAGTCAACTCCAACAGAGCATTATAGTGTTGCTATTTTCTACGTGTTCAACACTCGCACTTATAAGTTTAGCAAGTCAATTCCGGATGGACATAGACCAGTACCCGGTGGTGACCACTTGGAGGTAAAATAAGCACAATTGGTTTATCTGAACAGTTGCAACAACTGGGCATCGCCAAGTTGACGCCAATCAGTGTATACCCTATTCATTCAACACCCAACCACCTACATAGCTCTACTTTCAAAAAAAAAGAAAAGAAGAAAAGCTGCACTAATTAAAAAATAAAAAAACCCGACTGACTATAAAAAAGATCTCACTGACATTTGTGTGACAATTGTTTATTTTGTTTTTTTTTTTTTTTTTAATTTATATTTTTGATATTTATTTGTTCAGCCTATGACATTCCGGGTAAAAATAGATCCAATTCAGGTTACATAACAATTAAATAGCTCCACTTTCAGGACCTTAACAACTTCATGTTCACGACTCGATTTCAATGTCTTACCAACACAATTGCAACAAAAACGAACGACAATCATACGAGATCAACTATAGGTACCTACCGAAAATAAAAACCAAAAACCGACAAAAAAATAAATAAATAAATAAAAATGAAACGTGATAGCAAAAACGAGTAACAAGAGGAAATACAAAAGTGACAGTATATTCAGCGGCCACACCAACACCATATTCGGTATAAATAGGCCGTGTGGGGGCACAGTAAGGCATTCAGTGTTTAACATTAATTCACAGCAGAAGTGAACTTAATTTGAAACAACATGGCATTCAAGGTAAAGACAGCATCAACTGAATCTCTTCGTAAACAATTTGCACTCGTACCCTTTCTTGCTCGTGTTCCATTTAGATTCAAATTCATCAAATAAAGGACCTTTTTTTTTCTTCAACAGTTTGTAGCTCTCCTTGCACTGGTTGCCGTCGCCAACGCTGGTTACCTGCAACAGGCACCACTTGCATACGCGGCTGCTCCTGTTGCTCCTCTTCTCCATTCGGCACCACTTGCTTATGCCGCCGCTCCTGCTGCTGTTGTTAAGGCTGCCCCTGTCGCTGTAGCACAACCTGTCCTCACTAAGGCCGTCGAGGAATACGATCCCCATCCACAATACAAGTTTGGCTATGAGGTTCAAGACGCAATCTCAGGAGACTCCAAGAGCCAAGTCGAAACTCGTGATGGAGATGTCGTTCAAGGCGAATACTCATTGATCGATGCCGATGGATACAAGAGGACCGTACAATATACCGCTGACCCTCACAACGGATTCAACGCTGTTGTCAACCGCGAACCACTAGTCAAGGCTGTTGCCGCTGCACCAATTGTGAAGGCCGCTCCAGTCGCCTACGCTGCGGCTCCAGTACTAAAGGCTGCCGTTCCTGCCCCTCTCGCCTATGCTGCTGCTCCAATTGCTTACGCAGGTGCCCCAATTGTGAAGACAGCTTATGCCGCTCCAGCTCCACTAGCCTATGCTGCGTCCCCACTTGCCTACAGTGCACCCACTGTTGTTAAGACTGCTGCTCATTTGGCTTATGCTGCTCCAGCTGTAGTCAAAACCGCTTACGCTGCTCCAGCTCCACTATCCTATGCCGCTACACCAGTTGCCTACGGCGCACCCTCTCTCATTAAGACTGCTGCTCCATTGGCTTATGCAGCCCCAGCCGTAGTCAAAACCGCTTATGCAGCTCCAGCTTATGCACATGCCCATTAGGAACCAATTGGAGAGTACACAGGATAAACCGACTGATGCCAATATGTTGATCTTTTGTTAACTGAACATTGTAAATAAATAGTTTTTCTGCAAGCACTCTTTGCTATTGTTATCCGTATAAGTAATCGCACAGTCATTACATCAGGCCATTGTGCAAGTCACTTGATACGACTAATAATAATATTACGACAAAGTTTGAGCTGAATCGTGATTCAAATGTTACGAATCCGGGCTACAATTAGTTCCAACAACAGTGCGCCAAAAGGCAGGCTGTCAACTTGTGGCCGTGGGCTAAACACAAATTTTAAGGGGCGTTCCGGTATCCGGTTACTGTCACCGTAGAAAATTGAATGTACATAGTATGTTTTTTCCGATCGATTGATTTGAAAGTCACGTTTTGCTGATGGGCACTTGAGAATTGGCAACAGTTAAGTATGGCTGTTGTTGCCAGGCAAATCATGTTCCAGGTATTAAATTGTCTAATACACTTTGAGAAAGTGTAAAAGACGTTAGTGAACATGGTACACAGCCTTTGAACTCTAACTATAACATAATGAATTTTATGAGATCTGATCTTTGTGTTAGTGACTGGTCCTTATTAGCTTGAGTGGAAGTTCGGTAACCACGTTTTTGACGCAAAGTGCCAGACCATTTCCACTCTTTGTTATAGACTCCCACGGATCTAATTCTTTCGATTTTACCCTGCCGCCGCTCTTGGCATAACGTGGTGGTGAACCCGACCTGAAGTCCGTATAGGTACTGTAAGGAGTTACTGTAGCGTCAGTGTAACCAATTCAACATTTGAAATCATACCAAATCATAGTTTTTTTTTTTTATAAAAAAGTGATAAAAATCATGCTAAATATTTTTTTTTTAAATCATAACCTGCTAAAAACCTAATCAATTAACAACAAAAAACAGTTTTTCATCAAAAATAAGACATGTTTACAAAAGAACATTGGGTGGTAAGAATAAAACGTACCAATTGCTCTTACTCAAACGAAAAGTCAAAATCGAAGCATTTGCTACGTTTCGTGTGAATAAAAACTGATTAAAGCTATTACTAACTTTTGAAATGTTCAAAAAGCGGCGCCACTTACCATTTACTCAGATCCGTATGAATAAAACGTAGCAATTGCTACGAAATTCCAAGACTGCTATTTACCTGAATCAGACCTTTCTGTTGATAAAGAAATCTAATAAATAATTCTGCTAATGTTAATATACTATGTAAGTTGAGATATTTACCAAAAATTCGAAATCCGCACAGATTAAAATTAAAACGAAATTCTATAACTTGTGTTTTAAACTTGAATTTTCATATTCAAAGTTTTAAGTAATAGAAAATCAAATTCGAAATGATATTGTTACGATGAAGATAAAGAAACACAATTTTTAATTGTAATTCATTTATTGCGAATCCAAATTCTTTGTCGACCAGTTCTAGACTTTTCCTACCACGTTTCTTTTTTTTTTAACCTCTCTAGATTTTTCTTTTTTGACAGACGTAGTTTCGCCAGTCAGTCTGACAGGCGGAATTTAATCAAGACTTCAGATGGGACCAAGAATCGTTACAATATACATCCTATATTAGGGTGTCGATATACCTCAAATGAAAAAGAGGACATACTATAATCATAACCCCTTTCGAATCGTCCAATTTAAAAGCCTTTGAAATGAGATACTTGATACTTTCTTCTACTTCAGACCAATTCGGTACTTTTTTTTAAATTCATCCAATTAAAGGAAATTAATTCTTCAAATTGGGATGTCCATTTTTCAGTGTATTCATAACATTTCTCATAGCATTTGAAGCTAGCCCAGTTAAATGACTCAACTTCACTTTGAAAGCCACGAGGAGTTAAATTTATCCAAATGAATTAATTTGGTTTGAGTTACAAAATCTTAATCAAAATACTGAATTAGTATTGGAAACATCTTAATGTTGCCGTGGTTACTACCATCTGTAGAGACAGATATGAAAGGAGTTTGAGAAACAGCATTGAAGATCATTTCAAGGCAAAAAGGAGCTATTACATTTTTCTGAATTGCTCTTGTCCTTGTATGCGCAGATACAGATGACTGACGTTTTGCAATTTCAGAGTCTTTAAAGACATTCTATATAATAACACTTGCATAGTCCGATGAGCGAAAACTAAAATGGTGTATAAGAGCATGAAAAGCTAGTGTTCCTTCTGCAGCAGCAATACTATCGTCCAATTTTGTTGATGTTGAAACAAAAGCCGAGGTCAATTTGGATGAAATATCACCTGCGCGCATCGTCTTTAAATGTTTCTTGGATGCAGAATGTTGCTCCAAATCGTAGCGCCCTTTATTGGCCACTGACACTTTTGTTTCGCAGATTGTACAAAACGCTTCATATTTTGTTAAATTGGGTTTTGTGATGAAGGACTTGTATTCCTTTTGATGATGACATTAAAAAATATATTTGATCTAGGTACTTACGAAAACTAAAGTTAAATGCTTCAAATGAAATAAAATAATAGTAATTAATTTAAAAAATCAAAAAACTCGACTGACTGTAAAAAATCTCACTGACATTTGTGTGACAATTGTTGTTTTTTTTTTTTTTTTTTTTTTTTTTTTTTTTTTTTTGAATTTATATTTTTATATTTATTTGTCTATCCTATGACACTCCGGAAAAGAATGCCAATTTAATAACAACTCACTCTTCAAAATCGGTCAAGCCGGTTGGGCTACAGGGCGTCACGTAGGAACGTACATAGGATACGCGCGAAACACATAACCCTCTCTGTGTACAGTCGGGTAAAAAGAGCTGAGCATCAATGATTTATTTTTTGTTGGTATAATTCTCTGCGTCGTTTCTTGTTTTTTTGGGCAAGAAGTCCTTCTTACGTGGTGTCCTTTTCAGGTGCTTCCGGTAATAATCTGTTTTATATTATTAATATATAAAATATTTTTATAAAATGTAAAATTACCTAATTATTTTGAGAATACAATGAAAACATAATCACGTCGATTATTGAATCCGGCGGATGCACTGCGGAGGGAATCTATACCAATTTTGAATTGTTTTGCATTATTGAAAACGTCGGTAAGCGAGTGAATAGATGTCGGTAAAAAAATGCGATTATTGAAAACGCACCTCATCCGCACTCCATATAAACGCTGACATTTCGGATCCGTTGTGAAATCGTCGCGGATTACATACTTGCTACTGAGATTTAGTTTTTTCCAATTTTTAATTCAAAATTCATTTTAACTATTCACGAGTATAATGAGCAGTAAAAAGTTTGTTAACATCTTAAATAAAATAAAACAAATAAAATAAAACTTATTTCGATTTATTTCAAGAAAGCAAACAACGAATCGCATGCAGTTCACGACGATGGTGGATTTGATGAAGACAGAGCCTGATATTGCCAAAGGCTTTTCGAAAAAAGCACCCGACGTTGTCATTTTGTTTTGGGACAGATTAAAAAACCAAATGAATTCCTTGGGACCTCCATTTAAAGATGTTTCAGAATGGAAAAAGGTCAGTTCTACTTCAAATGAAGATTGATTAAATGTTGCTAACCAAAATATCTTTTCAGGTTTGGTCGGACCATAAATCGGCCTTGAGAAAGAAGTTAGCACACAACAACCAGGAGAAAACAGCAACAGGTGGAGGACCAAATAAAGAAATCTTCTTCACGCCTCTGGAAGAAGAAGTAATTCAGCTTGTTTGTTTAAAGGATTGTGTGGAAGGGGTGCCTGGTGCAAGCAATTTCGGTGTGCCGGTGAAGAGAAAACGTAAAAGCACTAGCAGTGAAAATTTAAATGATTCATTTAATGAAATAGACGAATCTGAAACCGAGAATGATCTTAATATGAGCAATAATGTGACACCCGGAAAAGCCGAAGAAAAGAAAAGGATACCAAAACCAATTCAACTTTTAGAGAGGCAAATTAACATGCAGGAAAAGCTTTATCAAGAAATTTCGAAAATACTTTCGTCTCACAACGAATGTGTTGGAGAAATACATAATGAAAGGGTATTCAAAGCATTGGATCAGATAGGCGAACACCAAAAGAAAACGAACCGGGCTCTAGACCGTCTAATCGATCACAAAAAAAAAGGAAATTCCATTCAGCAGGAGCTTGTTGAAGAAACGAAAAGGCACAATCAACGCATGGAACAATTAGCTTATGAGAAGAATCAACTCAAGCAAAAGATTCTTGAAATTGAGTTGAAGAAAATTGGAGAGAGGCTCGATGATTAAATCGTATCCTTTGCGAATTGCCAAGAAGGTTATTATTATCCAAAAATGTTATGAAGTCTGATATGTTTTTTTTTTTTATTAATTAAAATCTTTTAAGTGAAATTTTGCAGTATATCATTCCGAAGTCGTTGGGCTTCCTCAATGTACACTTGAGGTTGTGAAAATTCCTCTTCATTATTTCCAACATCATCAACTGGTTCAATTTCTTGTATATTTTCATCGTGTACATTATAGTGCAATCGAATATTGTGCAGGGCAGCACTCACGTTAATAATCTGCACGGCTTTCTTGGGAGAATAGTGAAGTTGTCGAGCGCCAAGGCAGCATCGGCACCAATTTTTCCAAAGCCCAATGGTTCGCTCAACGATGTTTCGCCCTGCACTGTGGTATTTGTTGTACCTACTTTGAGGTGTGTTGGGATCTGGACTTCTAAAAGGCGTCAGTAGCCATGGGGATAGGGGGTATCCTGCATCACCTGTTTGCAAAAGGATTTTTTTGTAATAGTTGAACGTGTACCTATAGTATGTACATTAGCTTTTACTTACCTAATATTCTTGTACTTCTGTCTCCGCTATCGTACATACTAGGGTGTCCCAGGACAGAAGGCGATTTTTTTATTTTGCTAATTTTGACATGCATACCCTCTATTTTTGTTCGATTTAGGTCTAAGTACTTGAATATAAAATTTTATAGCGATAGGATAACAGGAACCCGTGCCGACTTGTTGTCAAACTTAGAACCTAACAATTTGTAC
This sequence comes from Cheilosia urbana, assembly GCA_946477585.1. Classification (NCBI taxonomy): domain Eukaryota; kingdom Metazoa; phylum Arthropoda; class Insecta; order Diptera; family Syrphidae; genus Cheilosia; species Cheilosia urbana. The sequence goes on along the minus strand of OX297853.1, from coordinate 116,423,895 downwards.
TGGGTCAAGTTTCTATTACTTTAGAATTGTATAAATAAAACTCTAATTAATCGAAATATTTATTTATTACAAGAACAAATCTTATTTATTCGGGTATATCTTCCTGTGTTCCTGTACACAACGCAATAGAAACTGTTTTTGTTCTTCATCAACCGTAATTAAGCCATGGAAGTCTTGCATAAGCTTTACAGCTCTTTCAGCTGTGTCATTGACTACTCTGAGCGTAGAAACAGGGTTTTTGGCTTCCAGAAACGAAGTCGAAGTATTCCATGAAGAAGGACATTCTTGAAGAAAGCTGTCATCAATGTTGAGACGAGAGAAAAAGAACTTGCTTCTGATGGATACGAAGTCTTCTATATTTTTATCTGAACAAAAAAAAAAAAAAGTAGATATAGATTATAGATATAGTAGATAGATAGGTAAAAAGTTCATTGAAAACTAAAGCCGTCATATACGTAATAAGTATAAAATACTTACCATATAATGAACCATTAAGTTCCTCCTTCGATGGAATGTACCGTTTCTCATGGGTCAATGCATTTTCTTTAGTTAAATTTGCGACCATTTTAACATTAATTTCTAGGGCCACCTCATCGTCAAATAGGGACAGCATAACTACTTCATCCCTCAAGTACCATAAATGCTGATTAAACTTCTGTAGCGCTGCTTTCGAGATAATTTTATCAACTTTTTCGTAAGCATTCATTGACTTTAGGAAACACAAATCTTGGTAAGGAGATTTCACTGCCAAAGTGCATTGCAGCCATGGCTTAACGTAGCATGTTACGATGAAGAAGCAGACGTCTAGTAGTGATGCCTTTTCTTTGCTGGTAATTTTAAATTGAGAACTAAGTAACGATATTTTTAGGGAATAAATAGCTCTTGCCATCCATCGAGCTTGGTGCATAGCGCCGGGAGGCCTAATCTTGAACTGTTTTTCTGTATTTCCGCCTAAAAATATTATACAAAGCTCAATCAATTCTCGATAATCATCTCTGATTAATTGCTTGGTCAATTCAGTGCAATAGAACTTGAGTAGTTCTTCTATCTCAGAAACCGTTAGGAAATCTTTTACCCTTTCTCTATAATTTTGAAAATTGACGGAGTTGATATTTTTCCAACAATCTCTAAACTTTTTAAACAAGGGAATATCGGGACTTGTTGTCACTTGGGTTATTTTGGCTTCAAATCAAACACACCTTTCAATACCAGCTCGTAGACATGGTGACGGCAAGCAAAAAGAAGCACTTCCCTCTCAAGTTTCTGCTCCAAGAGAACACAGGCACCATTGATGCGCCCTGTATTCGACGCCGTAGTATCGCAACAGAGAATTTGCACTTTATCTGTAAGGTCCGGGCCGGGCCGTCCTGGCTCTCTTTGTCTTAGTAAAAATATTCTGTCTTCTTCTATCTTTATCAACTGAAGTGCATCCGCGTGTGAAATATCAAATAAGTTGTCCAAATTGATTGCAAACTCTTCTTGACGCCGCTTGAAGACATCTCGAACTTTTTTCGCATTTTTCTGCAAATCTCTCCAAACTTGGTATACGTCCACAAGTTTCTTTACGCAATTAGGTAAAGATTTAGTTGGAATCCGTGCTTTTTCCCAAAAAAGTATACACTCGCGCAAAGCTAAATTTGCACTTTCATTGACGGTTAAATTCACTTCACGGATATTGTAAAAAAAAAAAACAGCAAGAACTTGTCTATTAGACGGAAGTTTCGATCCTGTTATTTGGTGTTTTGTTTCTCCTATTAAAAATATATAATATTTAGAACAACGTAGTTCCCCGGACATGATATATAGCCAAAAACAATACGTTCACTAAACAATTAAATTCAATGTAATAGGCTAATTAACGAAAAAGCGCGCGCTCGAATTGTATGCAAGTACTGACATGTATCGATGCAAGTCGGCACGGGTTCCTATGATGCAAAGTTTATGAAATTTGATTTATAGGTGTTTTGACATAAGACGAACAAAATAAGAGGGTATGCGTTAATAAAAACACACTTTATTTTTTTTGGGACACCCTAGTACATACGTTTAAAATAAGAGTACGCATCACTGTTTTTCCAGATGAACGAGTCGTGGCAAGAACCGGGATACTTTGCATCGATACACCTAATCCGCTGCAAATGATCACATATCTAAAAATAAATTTGTTAAATACAGTACAACACAAGATAAATTACTACTAACTATCATAACATTTAGACTGTAGAATCCTTTGCGATTGTAAAACAAATGTGCATTTTCTCCAGCAGGCTTGGTTATTTTGATATGCGTGCCATCCACGCAGAAGGTTATGCCCGGGATTCTTGATTTTTCGTAAAAAAACAGTTTTGCATCCCTTTTCTGCTCCTCCGACATATTTAAACTTATCCATTTTGGACATAAGTGTTCTTCCAATATATCCAGCACCTCTGTAAGGACAACACTGACTGTTGGCTGTGCCATTCCAATGTTGAAGTCCTGTCCAGTACCGGTTTGGTAACCACCCTCAGCAAAAAATCTTAAAAATGACGCCAGTTTGAATTTTGGTGTAAGGGATGAAGATCGTGCTACTGGTGGCATTTGACTCTCTAAGACATCCAATACATATTGGAAAGCTTCTTTATTCAGCCTGAATTGTTTCACAAACCTAAAAACAAATATATGTCACACATAAATTATGCTTGGGGTGTAACTTACTGAGTCTCTGGCAGAAGAAAAACGTCTTTTGCCATAGTTCTTACTCTCCTTCGTTCTTCCCTGGAATCCGTTTTATCTTCAAACGGTATAATAAAAAATCCGATGCTGTCCATTTATATGAATTATATTTGTTTATTTTAGAACTAATCAAAAAAACAATCACAATTAATTCTGTTTGACAATTATCAGCTGATTTGGATAATGTAGACTGCGGATGGATAATACAGTTCATCCGTCGGATTCTATAATGGATTCAGACTCATAAAGTGAAACACTGCGGATCGGATGGATTCCCTCCGCAGTGCATCCGCCGGATTCAATAATCGACGTGAATGTTTTTGTTCGAGAACTGCAAATTTTATTGTACGTTGTACGATCATAATGTGATTCAATGTTTTCAAGGAGCCAAAGACTAGTGAAAGAAACAAAACAGAAACGAGTAAAGCTTTGCACGCGGATGCATTTCTCTTTTTCACACTTCATTTGGAGTCAGTGCATCTGCCTCCTCTGCTATGTTATGATATGAACCATGTATCTGCTAACCAGGAGTAATTGAGTGGGTGAATAGACAATAGAGTAACTATTTGGTTACTCAGAGAAAATGAAAACATGTGTAATGTGTATAAGTGGTTAGGTTAGTGGGCATAACATACCACAGGTGACAGCCACAGATGTGGGTGTCGTTGACAAAACAGAGAAGAAATAAAATACATCGGAAAAGTGCTACCACTGCTAGTTTTTATTGTCGTACTGAAAAGTTTTAAAATAAAGGAATTGTTTTTATAATTAAATTGAAGGTATTGAAATAGAGAATAAAAAGAGGACAGAACAAATAAAGAGGACAAAAAAAGAGCCAAGCAGAAAAAGAAAGTGTAAAACAGATCGCTGATAAAAAAGAGGACCTGTTCTCTTTAAAAAAGATGATCTGGAAAACGTATCCTATATGGACCACAAAAAGAGCGCCTGTGAGATCAGCTGAACGCCAGCCAGACATTGGGAAAGAGAAGAAAAATCAACGGGACGTTGTGAAAGTCCCGTTTTTTTTTATTGATCATTTTAGATTTTAATCACACAACTTTGACAACATAAATATTTTGGACAGGGAAACAAATCAAAACAAAAGATTCACGTTAAAAAGCTTACAAAGAGTTCAAAGACAACATAAACACTACCTACAGTGTGGCTCTGTAAGATCAGCTGTTATTCTCTCTCTTTCTCTTTGATATTTCAGTGGAATAAGTTTAAGTTCTGTTTAGTGTGGTATGTGGAATTGCTTATTTATTTATTATTTATTTATTTATTTAATTGTTCGCCTGTTCTGGCCCGTAGAATTTTAAATGTAGTTGTAAAACAAATTGTAAGTTAAATTTGAAGCAATATTATTCATTAATTTACCTTATCAAACGATAACAGCTACACTTGTGGCGCACCTGCCCCGAGAACCGTTTCAGTAGGTAAGTATTTGGTATCTCTAAATTAGACTTACTATGCTCCAAAATCTGTTGGGAAATTTTGTCGAATTTCAGTTTGTGAATTATTGTTTTGAGAGAATAACTCTTAACAAAAACTCGTAGACACAGTCACTTTGATAGAAATGATAGCTATTTCGAACTACACCACTAACTCATCATCAGACTCCTTGAAGTGATTGTTTAAATAGTTTTGAATTCTGACAGTCAATTCTCCGTGTATAATTCCACTTGGAAAGACATTTCTGTTTTCCCCTGTTAGGAAATGAATTTGCATTTTAATTTTTTCTCCAATTGAATGTTCTTTTTTTTGTCTCTTCTTTTACATCTGTTCTGTTCTGTTTCCGTAAAGCGCCATACGTCAAATATTCAATGCATTAATCAATGAATGAACTTTGCTTTTCGTTTAAGTGATTGGGGTTGCAGTTTCGTGCGGTGCTTTTGATTTTGAATGCGAACGTTTTATTTTTCTACATTTAATTTTTAAACTGAATTAAAATATCAATTACATCAGAACAATGAAAAAGATTGACATACATTTTCCTAAATGAAAAATACAAATATTTATAATTCATTGGGATGAAAACAAAGTGAATATAAATAATTCATTTGTTGGTGACAAAAACGAATAATAATAAAACCCGCCAGCCAATGAAGAGTAGATATAATGATCCTAGTTCCTAGAACTCCAACATTGTCTGAAATCTTCCGTATGCTTTTGTCAATGTGCTCATGCAAGGCAATAATCATAGCTCTCTTTTCCATCGAAATATCCATTTTCAAATTTGTATAAAACAAACTAACCAAAGCTAATAAAAAAAATCAAATAATAGCTTCATGACACTAAACTTTCATTAAATACATAAAAAACTGCAACTTACCTTCTCAAATCCAAAAGCAAGTATTTGTAATAATTAATTTGCAAAATAACCTTACCACATTTTAAAACAGTAACGCGAAAATCATAGCCTACCTACTTACGATTATGTTTAAAAAATATGCCTGTCCCAATTAATTCATGCACTGTATGTGTATATGTGATGAAAGGCAGGCAGGAAAATGAAGATAGCGTGGCACCTCGAAAAGACACTATTAGTAATAGGCAAGGTAAAGTACCGAAAGTTGAAATTGAACTTCTTGAATTCCCCAAAACCCAAATGGCAACCCAAGACAAATTACTTGAGGCAACACAGGGAATGCGAATAAGTTTAAATGAAATTGCAGGATTTTCAAGAAAAACTTATGAAGTTAGGAAGGAGCAGTTGGGGCTTGAGGATAATGAAAGCAGAAGAAAAACGCTAGCAAAAGCAGATGCCACCAGGAGAATATATGGAGATGAAAATTAAGAAAATTAACTTAAAAGCAGCGAAATATTTGTTATGACATAAGTTAAATATGCTTCTTGTGTTAATTAACATTCATCTTTTGAATTAAAAAAAAATTGTCTATTCCCTTAACATTTTATTTTATTTATTAATGCATGCGTACTTATCTCCGTTAAATTAAATAATAACAACAAGTTTTATAACTACCTATGTAAAGAGAATCTCTTATTTCATTTCTCAGCCTTTGTCCTTCCGTTCTTAAAGTGCTATTGCTATTGCTGAGTGCTTCATTTTCCAAAACTCTTTCGGTCTTATAATAATAATATAATTATAATTTCGATTTGCAATCTCTCTGGACCTGGAATCTTAGAGTGTTTTGGAATGTTACGTAAGGCACAAAACACGTTAACGATTTTCGCAGCTTTTCTTGGAGGCGAAAATAGTTTTCTTTCATTTAAAAGGCATCGAAAAACAGTTTTAAGACGCCTATGTTCCTTTCAATAATGTTTCTTCCTTTTCTCTGGTTCGGTTAAAAATTCCTCTCGGCTGCCAGGATTTGCGTATGTATACGAGTCACCTTAAATGTGTTTATTTATTTGTTACTTTGGAAATGTAATGACACATTAACACATTTTTAGATAATAAATTAGCTAACATGGCACGTCGTTCACAGTTTTGGTACCACGATACCAGAGTATTTAATTGTGTGCAATTCCAGTCAAGTCAAGTAAGTAATTCCAGTCAAAAGCAACAGTACGGAGCCATACCTGTGAGGAATAGAAAGTAGTGCAATTAGAATTATTTACATTTCAATAATATGAAATATTACCAAAGATGCTTGGGGTACCTGTAAGGAAGAAAAAGAAAAAAAGAAAAAAACAATTAGAAACGTAAACAAACTCTTGCATTGGAGTCTGGCCGCTCAATCGTATATTCAATACGGGTTGAGAGGACAAAGAAAAAAAAAACTCACCTGTGCAATAAATTGTACATAATCTGAGAAGAAAAGTAGATAAATTAATAATAATCAATAAAATAAAATAAAATAATTTCTTACCATGTTTGCGTCCATCTGCTGCGCTTCCCGATTTGATTTTGACATTTTGTCTTATCAATCGTGTATTCGCTTTTAAGTATTCTTCGTTCCAATTTCATTGTGTTCCAAGTTAGTGGGTGATCGTGTAGATGTAGTTGAAAGTTTTTTTGTAAGTTACGTTATTTTCTCTATGTTAAGTATCGTTACTTTATGCATGTATGTTATTAGAAGATAGGAAATTGGTTTGCCGACAGGCCTTCACAATTAGCTTTGATTGACAGCAAGCGGTCGTTGCCCTTTTAAAACAGTCAGCGGACAATTTTTTTTTTGGCTCATACAGTGAGGAGGAAAATATTTTTTTTTGTTAAGAATCCCCTGGTGAGTTAGAGCAAACATTTTTTTTAAGCAAATTTACAATTATAATTTCCTCATGGTGCAGGTGACCATATAGTGGAAAATAGTCAAAAATCACCGGAGACCCTAATTGGCGTTGTGGAGGTAGGCAAATTATCCGTCAGTGTGTTTTCTTGTTGTTCTGACATCTCCTCCATTTGGGTACAGGTTTCTTCTCAACGGAAAAAGTGACTCGGGCTTCTGTTAAGCCCAAAATAAGCTGTGTCCGCAAAGGATCTGTGGGACCGTAATAGCGCTATTACTGCCGTTGGACTGCTAGCGAATCGACAACATACCGCCAGCCAACGGCCTACAGCATACGTTAACGGGTCAAAGCCCACAGCTGCGGCTCAAAGGTGCTTAACAGGCCTGAATTTTTACTAACCCAGCAAAGGGAATCAATCCCACCGGGGGTGCAAGAAAGCGCACTCGCTTTTCTTCCTCCCGCCCGAACAACCATCGCCCAAAGGCATTAGCAACTGCAGGGTGCTCCGCCACCACGCCACCCACCGAATTCAACTGCGCTGATAGCGCCTCATCAAAATTGAATTTTTTTTTGTGAAGTGCAACAGTTTTTTTTGATTTCTTTTTTTCTAACGTAGTTTTTTTATTGATTCTAATTTTAACATAGTTTTTAACTTTTTCCTTAACGTAGTTTTTTTATTATTATTTTTTATTTTAACGTAGCTTTTTTTTTTTTATTGTTTTTGAACCTGCTTTTAATAGCTTAGTTTTGTGCGCGATTAGTTTGTAGAAAATAGATACTTTTAAGCCAAAAATTGTAATCATCAACGAAAATTCTTGTGCTGGCGCCAGAAAAACGGGGGACGTGAAAAACACTACCCCAATTCCCACAGATACTCAGCCAAGAAGTGCTGAGCATCCGGTACCAGGTGCCGACGCAGCCACAAAACCCGACCGACAACTCCACCCAGTCAACCACATCACGAAGCCTGAAGCCCGAACCTGGCCATATTCGTACCCGACACCGTCCCCACAACTACACTGAGTGGAACATGCAGCGTCGCCTAAAGAGGAGAAACCGGCACCCATAGGCAGACAGAAGGAAGAGAAAGAGTTGTTAACCACCAGTCGAGCATCAATGAAGACCACTTTGTTTACTTTACCAAGAAGTGTTATTTTTTTTTTGTTATTAAAAGAATTGTTATTTTGTTATATTTTTTTTAGATCTAAGGTATGCGTCAATGAAGACGGCTTAAGTTTTTTTTATTATACAAAGAATGATTATTTTGTTGTTATTTTTTTAAGTTGATCCGCCCATGAAGGCAAACAAAAATATTTACATATATATACATTAACCTGAAAACTGTTTCGTTTGTTCTTTTGCCAGGAACGTATACGGTATGTTGCGTTTTCTTCGGCCATTACCACTGTCATACCGATGCGCTTGGCTCACCTTTGCCTGTTGTTGCTATGCCTTATCCCGGTCGAAGTCAAATCTCAGTCACGAAGAAGCTCTGAGTTTATGGGCGAATACAACCTTACCCTTTGTTGGGTTCCGGGACACTGTGATATCCCAGGGAACTGTGCAGCTGACGAACTTGCGAGATTAGGCTCCTCCGTCTGTACAACGTACATGCACCGCTGTCGTACGCTAAACAAATCATTAACGCGGACGCAACAAGAATTGCAAACCATAGATGGAAACATCTGGGATATTGCGACATTGCCAAGCTTACCTGGCCGACCCTGGATACTAAAAGATCCAAGGAGCTTCTGCGACTAAATAGACCTAGCATTTCGCTGGTTGCTAATGTCATTACCGGTCATTGTATTCTGGGCAGACGCGCGCAAAGACTTGGATTGCCATACAATGACTTTTGCAGAAGCTGCAGGGATGAGGAAGAGGATGAGTCCGTCACTCACCTTCTCTGCAGCTGTCCTGCTCTATCCAATCTAAGGATGGCGTACTTAGGAAACTACTTCCTTAATGATCTTAGTGATCTCTGCGGCACCAGCGCTGCTAACATTCATAGCTTTATCAACGGAAGAAAATGGTTCACATGAGTAACCAGATAAGGGACCCCTAAACACCAGTGGTACGCACAATGGGCCGATTAACGGCCTAAGTGTTTCTCTCATCGAGAGCCACTTTAACACAACATAACATAACATAACATTATGGGGCGAGTGATATGATTTTTACTAATATGTAGAATCGGATTGTTTTCTTCTTAGTTAGTTTGTATGTTTGTCCTGATGCTTGCAAACCATAACTCATCAACTGATCGCTATAAAATTATGCAAAAAATTATTATAACAGAGTTAGTCATTGGCTGTATACTTCATAACGATTGAAGGGCTAAGGTCGACGCTGATTAAAGATGAGTAAGAACATCTCAACCTCGCACCTGATGGTACGGACTTCTGGTCTTATAAGATACCAATGTAGACCTTTTGCGCCAAATATTAAGCTGATGACAGCTGTTTTAGAATTAATCCAAAATGTTCTTGCTCAAAATACACAACACTACTCGTTCTCCAGCTGTTCCATTGGGACTCCCACTCCAGTAACATCCATTGGATTCGGTCAGATTTTCGGATTAGTGGCACATTATTTGTCTTCAGCTTAGTCTCAGCACAGGCAACTACATACCTTTCGAGTGGTGACAGATTTTCCGTCTGTGATGACCCAAGGATATGACCAAAGTCAGCAGCGAATGGTTTATTATGATTTGTTCCAATTCGAAGCCTTCCTTTCACGGCTACGCTATTTCATCCAATTAAAATAATGTAGATAAGAATTATGAAAGAAGTGCTCTCCGCTGCATATTTGGACACATTTTTCTGCAAACATTTTGCTTCCAAAACTTATCATTAAACCAAAAAAAAAACCCCACTTATTCAAAATACGCTTCACGAACAAATCCTCAAGATGCCTGCGCTTTATCTTAACCCACTAATTACAACCATAAATGTGACAAAGTCCGTTAATTAAGATATTATTTCACTTAGCGCAGTTCGAAATCAACCGTCAATTGGAATCGAGTTAGCTGGCATTAAATGCGCATGCTCAAGCACAAGCGCCCTCGAATCGACATCGACACTCGTTGAAGTATGACCACTGGAAACTGGATGGCCACTTACAGCACAGCAATCCATTTGCTTAATCGTTTCCATCACCAATTGATGGCTTGGTTGTGTTTGTGGTTTCACTTGGCTCGAACTAGTTAAGTGTATACATCTTGCCTACCACTGCCATCTTATGCAGCAGGAGATTGGTCGCGCATAATTCGGACATCAGTTGCGATATTTTGTGCACTCTCTGACTTTGATCCACTGACCTGTAAGACGTGTTGATTAATCCATTATCCGTACATTCTCGCGACGAATTAGTATGCACGAGGAGCAACCACACATGGTGTTACGTAGTCGGTCAAGTGTGCTCATGGCCAGCAACAGCAGTAGCAATAAAACGACACAATCGAACGCAGTGTCCACAAATGATTAATGACAGATGGTGACAAATGAACGGACACACGCACGCGTCTGGTATTCCTTCAGCGACGCCTCCTCAATCCCTTGTCACGGATTTGATAATCTCCAATCGGTACCGATGTATAGAGTCGCCAAACAGTAGGAATGGCGTTTCCGACAATTCCATGAGATTAACCAGTTAGCTACACTCAAATTGCATAAGATTACTGGCTGAGGTCAGATTGAGTTGGCCGGCGTTGACGCGTACAACGGGTTTGATTTCTGATGTAATTCTACAGAGCACTTACGCCAAATTGAAGTATACTGACCACCAAAGCACCCACCAAAACAAACGACGAAAAATGGCTTCAAGACCGGCTCAAACAGTTGCCAGCAATCAGTCCACCACCGTCGAAGAGGTGAGCCGCGAGCATGTGACGCCATATACGCTATATTCGCTGTGTGTGATGGTTGACTTATAGGGGCCATACACGACACAGACATGTCGTTGCAAATTAATATATTTGTCTCTATCAGTATGTCTATCCTTTTGCAGCGACCGTCTGTGTGAATTCAAAACTTTTTTAATTTTCCTTGGTCTGCAACGACATGTCTGTGTCGTCTATGGTCCCTATTACGAAGGTGCGCAAGTAGTCTATTGAAAGTGAAACGAGGTTACAATGCCCTCAAGTGCCGTGTGACGGCATAGCGGCAATTAAAGAGCGCGCAGAGCAATGACAAATATGCGACACGCACATTACGCTTAATTAGTTGTACAGAGTAACTGCTGGCGCGGTTCGCTTGAAATGAAAACCTGACTTTGACCTTAACACTTGTTGCCAAAATGTTGTTTGGCTTCTTTTGTCGTTGTAAAGTCGTTTTCTTATGTTTAGTGCAAGTGATGGATGACAACGATAAACAGTTTAATAAATGATTTGTGGTAGAGAGGAATGGATCAATTCAAAAACAAGGTAACGGGGGAAATGTACTGGCTTATGCTGGCATACTCAGATTCATGTGTACAAAATTGTTTAAACATTGCCGGCTTACGGTCCGCCTTTTTTTTTATCGCCAAACTAGTAGTGATGTTCTGATGATAGTAAAATGGTGATGGATGAGTCTACAGAATACAGACATATTATATGATCGTGTCACAAGTATTGTTATTAACTTTTTTGAAAAAAAAGTACTTGTTTATAAAAAAAACGTTGTATAGATTCTTTTTTAAGGTACACACTTCTACACTGCACAGATTCTACACTTTTTTCGCAGATTTAAAATAACTTCTCTCACAAATAGATATTTGAAAATTTTGAATAATTTATTAGAAGTAAACTTCACGCTGATAATTTCCAAAAAAAAAAACTGTCCTAAAAACCATGATGGGGCACTTCTGTCATGAATTATGATGAATGTATTATGAATCAATACCTACTGCCTTTATTCGAACAGTTAAGCAAATCTTAAATTTGTAAACATAAAAATTAAATCAGATCAGAAATTCATTTTTGAAGTAAAATTAAATAAAAAAAAATAAAACTCACAATCTAGTTTTGAGATCACAAAAAAAGGATATTTGTAGGATAACAGGATTTGTTAAAAATAAAAACTCATTGCCCGTTGTATCGACCCATATCAACATCCTTAAAAAGATAAGGTTTGAATATGCTGTTTTGCAAATGTCGACTCCACTCAGCTACTTTGAGTACTTTTTTTCGAGCGAAATAATTGACAAATTAGTATCGCAGTCAAATATTTATTCCATGGAAGTTATTCCATAACGTCCTGCTTTTTTAACAAATACCCATTTATAAGAAAGTTTTTGGGAATCTGTGTTCTTATGTCGGTCATACAAATTTCGAATATTAGGCGATATTGGGCTCCAGTTACAGGTAATGAGACAATAATTAATACTATGACAGTAAACGAGTTTGAGAAGGTTCGAAGGTATCTGCATTTTAATGATAATAGCGGTATGCTGCCAAGAGAAAGCCCGCTAAATGACAGACTTCACAAAATCAGGCCCTTTCTAACTCATTTAACGGAAAAATTCTTGTCCATCCCAAGAGAAGAGTGTTTATCTCTTGATGAACAAATATGCGCAACAAAGGCACGAAGTTACATGAAGCAATATATGCCCGCCAAGGCTCATAAGTGGGGTTATAAGTTATATTAAGGCGTCTGAGGATTTACCTATAACTTCGAAATATTTACTGGGAAAGAAAATACGACGCAATTTTACCATCCGAGACGAATTTAGGAGCATGTGCCAAAGTTGTCGTACGATTAGCGCGAAGTATCGAAGTAAATGTTGGCCAAAAGATTTATTTCGACAACTATTATACGACCATCCCTTTAGTTGTCGAATTGGCCAAAAAAGGTATTTATACTGTAGGAACTATTCGCCGAAATAGACTGACAAACTGCAAGCTTCCAAATGAAAATGAACTATTCAAAGCACCACGGGGAAAGTCGTTCGAATTTGTTGCCAATATGGACAATATATACATTTGTACTCTTTGCTGGAAAGATAACAAGGCTGTTAACTTGTTGTCATCATTTGTCAGCGCCCTGCCTATTGGTACTGTTAAAAGATATGATAAAATAAAAGCAAAGCGTGTTGATATCGATTGTCCCAATACAGTCAAGCAGTATAACAAACATATGGGTGGCGTGGACCTTACAGACAGCCTGATTGGATGAAATCGAATTAAAATGAGATCCCGCAAATGGTACATGCGGATTTTTTACCATCTTATTGATATTACAGTGGTTAATTCATGGATTTTGTACAAACAAAACTGTTCCAGCCGCAATGAAACACAAATGGGCCTATGCGATTTCCGTATAGAATTGGCAGAATCTCTTTGCCGAAGTGGGATTGTGCTTCAAAAAGTCAAAGGAAGGCCAACTGGCTCTCCATCTGCTCTTCTTCAAGATCGCAAAGAAAATATCCTAAGTCACGCGTGCCTTCAGCCGATGTTAGAAATGATGAGATATCCCATTGGCCGGTTTATATAGAAAAAAGACTAAGATGCAAGCTCCCAAATTGTACTGGATTCACATACATACATAAATGTGTTAAGCTACTGAGTAGACGTGTTTAATTTGGCGGCAATTTTCATTCTTGTTTTTACAGTCATAGACAATTAATATCGTTTCAAAATAGTGTCATAAAATTCCGATTTGTAACTATCATCTGAAAATAGCATCACAGTGCGGAAATATAACGCGTTTATATAAAAAAAAAAACGAATTATAAAACTAATTAAGTGGCAAAATAATTGCATTCTTGTGTAAGTTGTATATATTAACCGAAATAAACGTTAATCACACACAATCGCAAGTATTTCGGGGAGCGGAAAGAGAACCAGAGCAAACACCTTTCTGGAAACCGATCAAAACTCACCTCAAACTCCCTCTCAGAAAATCGCCGTCGCTGTCCCAGTGGATGACAGTAAAATGTGGGATAAGATGGATGAGAGACTGTCAAAACAAAGTGAGTTTATCATCTCCTTACTTTCTGCCCAAATAGAGAAATCTGAACAAAAGTTATCCAAAGACATCGAAGCTAAAATTGCCGAGATAAAACTAAATATAATCGATATAAACACACGCGTCACACAACTCGAAAATACAAATTTAACAACAAATCTGCACCTAGACACATTACAAAAAGATGTAAACAAACTTCACTCATCGTGAGAGACGTGGTTTAGCGATAGTCACAAAGACGCAATATGTAGGCTGGGGGGATACAGCAAGCCTTTCCGCGGAGATAGACAAGGACGTATAGGTGGCGGAGTGGCTATATATGTACGCGATGGTATTACATGTAAACCTAAATACGCATCAGGAGCTGGTAGTGCTATTGATTACGTGTTTGTGGATCTTATTTGTGGAGAAGATAAGTTACTTATCGGAACTGTATATAGACCAAATAAAAATATCAGCCTGTCTCCATTCTTTTCATTGCTAGAAGAAATATCTGTTGAATCGCCCAAAATAGTTATAGGCGGAGACTTTAATAGTAATCTTTTACTCGAATGAAATTTAGTTGATGGTATGAGAACTTTCAATCTTTTTCCAGTAAATACTACTGTTCCAACTCATTTTTCCGAAGATTCGAGAACCCTTTTGGATGTGTTTTTTGTAAGCGATATTAATAAGGTGCTTTTCAAAGATCAGCTTTCAGCATCAGGTTTTTCGAAGCATGATCTTATTTACATGACGTTTGACTTTGATGTTCAGTTTTCGGAAACTTCGTTTAAATATAGGGATTTCACGCGAATTGATTATCTCGCCTTGGAGGAAAATGTCCGAAACATCAATTGGAACTATGTCTATCATTTAACTTCCCCCTGTGATCAAATCAGTTTTATAGACTCCCAAATATTAACTCTTTTTGACACTCATGTGCCTTTACGTACAAAAACACGTAAGCGTGACCATCGCTCTTGGTTTACACCCGAAATTTATCAACTTATGAATCAACGAAATCGGGCATTTCATTACTGGAAACGTTATAGGCTGGATGAATATGGGCGAACTTATCGAAGCCTACGCAACCTAGTTGTTAGCAAAATACGATCCGCAAAATTGGGTTTTTACACTAACCAGTTGAGCCCGTCCTTGAACTGCAGGCAATTATGGAATAACATACGTGAAATAGGAGTCACAAAGAAAAAGAACCGGGAAGGTCCTGTCGATGTAGATGGTAACGCTTTTAATCAACAATTTGTCACTTTACCTTTCCCGCCTCTAGCTGACACAATCCCCCTTCGAGATGATGACTATACTGATTTCCAAAGTGATTTGGCAAATACATTTTGCTTCTCTAGAATAGAGAGCACAGATGTCGTTGAAAGTTTTATATCAGTAAAGTCAAAAGCGGTTGGAATAGATGGCATACACCCGACGTTCATCACGGCTATTTTGCCTATTTTGCTGCCTTATATTACACACATATTTAATACAATTTTGACAACGGGTGTTTTCCCTGATCAGTGGAAAATTGCAAAAATAATACCAATTTTAAAAAGTCCGCGTAGTAATGATTTCAGGCCTATTTCAATACTGCCATTTTTATCAAAGGTATTTGAAAAAGTTATTCAAAAGCAGGTCAATTGTTATCTCCAAAGCAATAGTATCTTATCGCCGAAGCAATCTGGCTTTAGGAAACAACACAGTTGCTCTACAGCACTTATAAACGTTATTGAGGACATAAGAGAGTCCTTAGATAATGGAACTATTACATTTTTAGTGCTGTTGGACTTTTCCAAAGCATTTGACACGGTTGACCATGGAAATCTTTGTAAAAAGCTATCAAGGTTGTACAATTTTTCATTTTCAGCCGTAAAATTGATGAACTCATATTTAATTGGCAGAAAGCAAGCAGTAATGGTGAACGGAAATCTCTCTAATTTCCTTCCTAGTTCAAGAGGCGTTCCACAAGGCTCAATTCTTGGTCCCCTTTTATTTTCCCTGTACATTAACGAGCTTCCTCAAATTGTATTTGGGTCCTCAATACATATGTATGCAGACGACGTCCAAATGTACAGAAGTTGCCCTCTAGGACTAATTGAAGATTGCGTCTATAATATCAATGAGGACCTAGAAAAAATTCGATCTTTCGCACAAAGCAATGGTCTCTTTTTAAATCCAAGCAAGTCAAAATGTCTTATTATTTCCAAAAAACCTGTAGATTCTGCATACTTTCCTCACATTAGTCTTGATGGTGCTGCCCTTGATTGCGTTGAGACTGCAAAAAACTTAGGAATGGTGTTTAACCGAAATCTTTCATGGGACACGCATATTAATTCAGTTGTAGGGAAAACTTATGGAGTGCTACGTACGTTGTGGGCCACACAATATTATACTCCCCTAAAAACCAGACTAATGCTTGCGAAAACGCTGGTAATACCCATATTGACACATGGCTGTGAGATATATTGCAATTGCGACTATAATAGCAAAAGAAAACTCAATGTAGCATACAATAGTATTGCGAGATACGTATACAGGCGGAAAAGATATGACCGAATTTCGTCTTTTTCAAAAGCTATATATAATCTTACATTTGACAGCCTCATTCGATATAGGACCTTAGTGTTGTTATTCAGGATAATGCATGCACATCAACCATGTTATCTCTTTACCAGATTACAAATGACCTCATCTAGTCGATCGCAACAAATTACACAATTTCGGTTTTCATGCTTAACCTCTGAACGTCAGTTTTTTATCAATGCTACGCGGTTATGGAACTGTCTACCGCGCAATATTAGGCGTATTGGGAACCTCGTGTGTTTTAAGAACGAACTCAGGGCTTATTTATCCTTACATTAAATGTCGTTCCCTCGCCTCTTTTTTTTTTCTCGTTTGTTTGTAAACTGTTATTTTAACCAAAGCAAAATACTGTTGAAATACTGTTGTAATACTGTTGTATATAAATATTGTTATATTTAAATGTAGATAAATTTAAATGTATATAGATGTAAATTATTAATTAATAGAAATGAAATGCAAAATTTGAATCAACCCATGTATATAACAAGAAAATGTGTTTATAACTATTTGATAAGCTAAATATTATTAAATTCTAATTTGCGGTAGCTAAAAACAAAAACAATTATTCTACAAATTAAAGCTTGTATTAGTTTATAAGATATTGTATCTTAAAATGCAAGCATGCGAATTAAAAATAAATACTACTACTAAAAAATACTACTACTACAGTGTAAAAAAATGTTGCACTGCCCTGTGTCTTAATAAAACGAATAATTGTTTTAAAGACTTTCATACATAATTTAAAATGTACATATTAAACCAATCTACTTTACATTTTTTCTATTATTTTGTCACAATATTTATCAATTTTTTTTTAACGAATATAAGTAATAGTTGCAAAAGAGCTCGACCTGAATTCTATACAATGAGCCCACAATTACAATACATATGTGATTTTTATGTTACTGTTAGTTTCGAATAAAGTGAATTATTATTTATCGTTTTGTTTAAACAATTTGTTCAATTGTTGTTTTTACGTTATTTATTTGAAAAAATAAAAATAAGTTCCCAGAACGTTTTTTTTTGTGTAAACTTTTATTTATAAATTATACATCATATAGAAAATCCGATTTTCCGGAAAATCGGTAAACCGGATATTTTTTCTTATATTTTTTTTTTTTCAGTTTAGATCGTTTATTTACATTAAATATATTTATTTCGACCCGAAAAAAAATCATGCATTGAAGTGTTAAGCAAATCTTAAATTTGTAAACATAAAAATTAAAGCAGATCAGAAATTCATTTTTGAAATAAAATTAAATAAAAAAAAAATAAAAAATAAAACTCACAATCTAGTTTTGAGATCACAAAAAAAAGGATATTTGTAGGATAAAAGGATTTGTTAAAAAAAAAACTTATTGCCCGTTGTATCGACCCATATCAACATCCTTAAAAAAGATAAGGTTTTTGGTGTCGATGGTATTTCTAATGTAGTCCTTAAAAATATTGCTTGTTTCATTGTGGATGTATTAGCTGATGTTTTCAATCGTAGTGTCTTTTCTGGTATTTTTCCTGACGGTCTAAAGTGTGCAGATGTTATTCCTTTGTTTAAAAAAGGCTCTCCAACTGAAATAGGAAATTATAGGCCGAGCAATTATCTGCCAAGCATAAGTAAAGTTTTCGAAAAACTTATAAAAATTAGGTTAGTAAACTTTTTAGACAAAACGATGTTCTTTCATCCCTCTCAATTTGGATTTCAAAAGGGCAAATCAACCGAGGACGCACTTTTAGACTTTTGCTCTCAGATAATGTGTAACCTTGACAAAAGAAAATGTACAGCTGCGTTATTCATTGATATAACCAAAGCCTTCGACATGGTTGACCATAAAATTCTGTTAAGTGAACTGGAAAGTGCAGGTGTGCGTGGTTTTATGCTTGAATGGTTTAATTCATATCTGAATAATAGATCACAGAGAGTAAAGTTGAATGAGACGATAAGTGACGTGCAATTAATCAGGCTTGGGGTACCACAAGGTTCGGTCTTGGGTCCCATTTTATTTTTGATCTATATCAACTCACTCTTCCACCTCAATCTAAGAGGCTCACCTACTGCTTTTGCAGACGATGTTGGGTTATCGTATGGCGTAAACAGTCCCTTAGATCTTATCTCTGATATAAATTGTGATGTACATACTCTAAGACAATGGTTCGCTGAACACAAACTTGTAATAAGTGCGAAAACTAAATTAATGTTCTTTAACTTATCTCCTTCTATTAATCTAAAACCGGATGTATACTTTCATGCACCGAATTGCAAAAAATTTAAATTATATCAATGTAAATGTGCAACCAGTGCGCTTGGTCAATTATTTTGTGCTAGTGAAAATTGTAGTGATGATTGTTTTTTGATAGAAAATGTAGACGAATTTATGTACCTAGGACTCTTACTTGACTCTAATATGAAATTTTCATCCCACGCTAATGCATTGAAGAAGTACTTCATCTCCACACTTAGGCATTTCTATTACCTTCGTAATATGTGTTCAACTAAGCTCCTAACCACAATTTATTATGGACTTTTTAATTCTAAGCTTCAATACGGTATAAATTGCTGGGGAGGTGGCTATCAAAACAAAGTTCAGCCATTGCTAGTCTTGCAAAAGAATGTTGTCCGGAAAATTTGTCGTAAACCTGGTAGGTATCCTAGTTTTCCTTTGTTTTGTCAATTAAGGATTCTTCCTGTTCGTCACTTATACTGTTTTAAGGTTCTAAAAGCGTTCTTTATGAAGTCTGGTAACCGAAACTTTCGTATAATCTCAAACTATAACCTACGCCACAACTCACTTAATATGTTACAAGTGCCAAACTATCGAACCACCGCATATAGAAATTCTTATTCAGTTGTACATAATATTTTATTCAATGTCCTACCGGAAGAAATCAGATGTGTTCACAGGTCCGAATGTTTTCTAAAGCGCGTAAAAAATTGGCTATTTTCTCATGATTATTATAGTTTAAACTCTCTTACTTCTAATATTTTGATCTAACTTTTTGCCTCAACTTTGATGTTATTATATAGATTACATGAATTCTTGCATCCTTTGTGAAATGATAACTAATTGATATAATGTTAAATGATAAAATCGGCTAAAAATTGTTTTTTCTATAATTTGTATTTCTGTTTTGTTTAAGACCCCACCCCATCTAATTGTTTTGTTCCTTTTGAAGTGGCATTCAACACTATTTGAACTCAATCTGAATAAAATATCGAATGCCACCAGATTTTTCTTACTTTACTTTGTAATTCATATTGAATTTTTATATTGATTTGTACTTCATATTATTATTATAAGTAATTTAAGAGAAATAAATATCATACATACATACATACATACATATACTGACGATCCAGCAGCCCCATGTGCTTTTGTCGAAAGTGCTTTAGTAAACGTTATTTTTTTCACAAAGCTTTTAAGAAACGTTTCAATAAATTATATAAATAACTTAAATATATATGATAAACCCAAACGTTTGACACTCACAACCAAAGAATTCCCATAAGAAACAATTCAATATCACTTAGGGTAAAGGTGTTAACAGTGGATCACTTTTTACTTCTTGCGACGTGGAGCTCGCATTGATAATGGTATAGCCATAACATTTTTTTCATAGCTTTTTCAATGTTTTATCTTCATTTCGAGCACAAAATCTCAAAGCTTTATTAATGTCGAGAAAGTGAAAAAAATATTTGAAGAAACCCCTTCCCAAATGATCCACTGTGTACCATGGGTGAATGCATGTTAAATAGTGAAACAGGGATTTAAAATCAATTTATTTAGTAAAAACATACATTAACACATAGGCATATATTTATTAACTCATTTCATTATTTAGGGATAAACAAGCTCTAAAATAGGAGTTCATTCAATCAATGTATCTCCGTTCATTCCCTGTATGAAAATATTCATAACGGTATGAAACTTTCATAAGATGCACGATTTATTCATAAAAGCAATGTATAGAATTCATAAAAATGTTCCCTTTGCTGATGTAGACTTTCATGAATGCAATGTATCCATTCATTGTAATTATGAATATTTTCATAAAGTCTGTTAGGCCTTTAGGAAAACGTTCATTGGTTTTATGTATTTATTCATCGAACGTATGCACAAATTCATTGAATTTATGTAAAATGTAATAGTTTATTGTGAACAAAGACTTTGAATACATGAAGCCTCTCATTACCTTTATGAACGAATTCATTGGTTCCATGTACATTTTCATACATTTAAGTACAATATGACTACTTAAGGAGTATGCAAAATATTGAACCTAAAACCGTATTAAATGTAAAACAGTATCATTTTTGCTTGTATTTGCTTTCCATTTTTTATTGTTTTATTAAACATAAAATACAAACCTTCTTCGAACTTAAATGTGGTCATGAATCTCCTGGACGCTGATACCCAAAAATATGAAAGCCTCATATGCTTTCAGACATCATATTAAGTTCACTGATGAGCTATCTATATTAAAAAAAAGGAATTAGATATGAGTTCAATGTTTGACTTAATAAAAGAAACTATTACGTACATTAAAGACAAAAATTATCACAATTAATATCTTCTACATCCA
Organism: Cheilosia urbana; assembly: GCA_946477585.1. Taxonomy (NCBI): domain Eukaryota; kingdom Metazoa; phylum Arthropoda; class Insecta; order Diptera; family Syrphidae; genus Cheilosia; species Cheilosia urbana. The sequence goes on along the minus strand of OX297853.1, from coordinate 116,402,896 downwards.
TCATGTAAGGATTCCTGAACGACTTTCGAAAACAATTTCAACCTCCTTCTAAAACTTATACAAAGATAGATTTAGATGGTAATATAGTTGAAACATGAATTTACAAAACATTAAGCTTACCAAACGATATCCACTTCGCTTCTTACCTATACTCCGGCCAACAAGAAAATTTTTAGATAATGCTAGTAGTTCAAATAATTTTTGTATGCATTTACCTTATCAACATGTTTTTAACAATGATAATACTTACGTGAAAACAGTCAAACAACAAATTTACTTTCTTAAACCCCGAGGGCCGAACTGAAAAATTACCAGGAAAAAAAAAACAACTGAATTAATATTAAACGCACTACGCACCTCACATCTAAACCCTATCCCGAATGATTTAAGAATGAATAAAAATCAGCTACAAATTTGCATTCGACTTTGATTATTTAAGTTTGTAATTTAAATAAAAAGTACATCAAAACAAGTAAAGTAAATATGCAAGGTATGAAGAGATTCATGAAAAAGTCACAAACAACAAAAAAATGCTTACTTCGAATGAAACCATTCATAAAATCAAACAATGAGAAATGAAACTGTACAATTTTGCAAAAATGACTCATTGTTCATAACTTGCAGGTCAATGAAATAATTCATTAAGACATGGTCGCCTTCATAAAGCCAATGAATAGTTTCATGCATTTAATGTTCTCATTCATAAAATGACACAATCAACCCTAGTGCACCAAAACGACGCGTTTAAGAATCGTTCATACATTAATGATCAACTTCATTGAAATCAACTTCATTGCAACAACAATTTAGAAGCACAATTATTAATGAATCCAGTTTCATGAAGCAATGTTTTGTTCATAAAACCAAGCAAAATATTCAAGAATTTGTATTTATATTGCGTTAATGAATATTATATTAAATCTAAGAATTTCAACTCTATGAATGGCATTCATTGATATTATGTACGAGAATTTTTTCAGTGTAGAAGTAAAAATATCACAAAACGTTCCTTTTTGTACTTTACTGTGTACCATATTCAACTGATTCACTGTGTACACTGTTTTCATTTCACAAAAACATGTAGATAAATAATTTCTAACATATTTCAAAGGAAACAAATCTACAAAAATATTAAGTAAAAGAACAAATATTAAACTGAAATGAAAAAAACAAAAAAAAATAATAATAATAATTATCTATGTATGCAGAAAACAAAAGTCATGAGAATAACCACCTTCGGAAAAGCGATTGCGCAGACTGATAGTCTATTGCGAGGGGAAGTGAAGAAAGAATATTTTCTAATTTCCAGATTCATTTTAAAATAAAAAGAGACATTATGAGAGCAAGGTATTCACTGTGTACCCTGATTCACTGTTGACACCTTTACCCTACCTCGTGTAAAGGGAAAATTGCGAAAAATTACTGAACTAATTAAAAACCGTTCTAATCACCGCAATTCTGACCGGCTATATTGAGAAGCTTTGCTGCCTCAGCCTTTCGTTCACGAAAGGTCAATATATGTAAATAGGGTGGGCTATCTAGTGGTTTCTTTTAAAATCATAGGTTATTTTGACAATGACAGCTGTTTCTCGCTCGAAATTCGACAGAAAGTCTGTGAACGAAATGAGTCGCTTTACGCTTGAACAACGTTGGGCAATACTGAAAACTTATTTCGAAAGTGAATGATGTGTACCTAGCCCAGTTTTTGACAGTGCGTTTTTTGAAAATAAGTTTTGGCCGAAATGCAGCACCCACCGCGCCAGCTGTCCCCGTCGTCGTACGGTGCGCACAGACGAGAATATTGCTGCTGTAGCTGAGAGTGTGAGTGGACTACTTCTCTTCGAAAATGAGGCTGGGAACAACGTTTCGGTCAACGGTGGGGGTTACAGAGCCATGTAAACCGACTTTTTTTTTTACTGAAATTGAATAAGACATGGATTTTGACGACCACTGGTTCACGCAGGATGGCACGTCATGCCACACAGGGCATGCCATAATCGATCTTTAGCGAACCAAATTCCCAAATCGTGTTATCAGCCGTCTTGGTGATGTCAATTGGCCGCCTTGGAGCTGGATCTGACCCCTTTGGATTCTTAGAGGAAACCGTGACGACCTGATGTTATGGCAACAATCCGGAAACGATTCAAGCACTTAAATCCAATATCATCCAAGCAATCGGTGAGCTACAGCCCGAAACCATAAAAAAGGTCTTGGAAATTTTGAGTGAAAGAATGCGCTACTGCGAAGGCAGCCACTTAAACGACCGACGTTGTGTTCCATAATTCAGCTAGAAATCTGTCGCTAACGATTAAAAACTTTTGGCAACCTATTCCCTATGTATAGGCATTTTAAAATTTGTACAAGAAAGCAGCCAGCAAATATTTAAACAAAACCCTTAAGGAGGAACTCTAAGACCCGTTTGCTGATACTATTCATAGCGATTTAAGTTCCACCTAAAATCATATGTGACAGTTTATGACATAGAAAATAGTATCAGCAAACGGGCCTAAATGAATTGCATAATCTCAACAAAATCAGAAGCTCCATCCCAAATTGGTAATGGATTGCTTGCCCTGCCAATATTTGTTTAACTCAATCAATTCCATATCACCAAAAAATTAGCTTGTTAAAGAGACTGATGCCTCAAACAGTACAACGCTCATATAACTGTCCATAACATCACGGCTATAAAACCTGCTACCAAAAAAAAAAATATCTGGTCGCACAGCATCCATATTTATGACCATAATCACCGCGAAATCGGCGATGAGCCATTTTAATCATAATGAAACGATCATCTGTATTTAATTAACGATCACCAAGAGTGAGAAATAAAAGAAAGAAGAGACGCCAGTCGCCCGACAAGATCACCAGAAGCCACTTTAATCCGGTTAACACGAATAATGTCCATGTAATTTATAGGTTTTTTTTTTTTGTTTGTGGCTTTATTTAATAGTCTACCGTCATGAAGAAGGTATAATCCATTTTATGGAGATGCCTATCATAGCGTCGTCAGCAGCAGCACCGCCATAAGTTTCAAATTTATCTGCCCACTCGCCTACGGGAACGTCCAGATACCTGAGGCGACGTGTGTCATTCGTAGGTATTCGGATCGATAAACACACGAGATAGTCCAATCAAGCTATGGTACAATTTTGCATTCGCACCTTAAAAACGCACTCGAGGATTATGCGAATTGGCAGTTCACACTTTTTTCTAGGATTTTGCTTAGTAGCGAATCCTGCGGTCATATACGCGCCTGGGGAATTCCATACGGATAACGCAACGTGCTGCGACACACCCAAGATGCGTATTCCATAGACAGGCTCGCAAAGACTGTTGGAAAAGGGTTAGCCACACTCAGGCATGTAGTCTGCAGATAGAAATCTCTATTGGACAATATCATCATCTCCGAGACATGCCACCTAGTGCGAGGAAGGCGATGGACGGACAGGGCTGCAGCACACGCAGTCTCCGGGGACACAACTCCGACCGTCCGTCCGTGCTGTCGCCCAGCGTCTGATGAGGGCGTACAAAGGGTATAATAGTCGTGTCATACGTATACCTGTCAAATGATCATGTCAACTCACATTCCGTTGTCAGTTAGAGTTGAAGTTCCCATTCAAATTGAGCCCGTGTTTGTGCGAGAGTTTGGGAATCAAAGATCACATTTGGACGCGTAATTTCTTGTGACACCATCGGAAATGCCCATCTTGCGAGTGTCTGTCTACCTGGGGATGGTGTATCATCCCGCTGCCACCTAACCAGATGTCAAAAGTGACTTTTGTTTGGGATAATCTGCTTAAGTCAATCATCAGTGGTTGACTTCTTCGACTGGCATTGGGTCCGCAGTTTGTTTACATTAGTTGTAAATGCTTTGTTTTGTTTTGTAAACGGGATTAGGGCATTATTCTCGATTTAGAGAAACCAATTTAGCAGTCACTCTGTGCGGGATGCCCATAATCTCTTTGTGAAAACGTTTTTTGCGTGTGTATTTCTGTGAAGTGTATGCAGGAAGTTCATGTGAAAAATATACACACATCACACATGCGAGATTCAATGTCAATGGCGTGGGCTATGCATCACAATGGTGTGGTGTGGTGTGGATAGCTGAATACCCTCTTATTATTGATGGCATTTTGATGCGTGGTTGTTCGCAAATCCAATTTGTTTGCGTTGTTATTTTGTTAAAAGAATAACGATAACTTAATTTAATTTTAGGGTAAAAACTAAAAAAAAAAAAAAACAGAAGCCTGTGGGGAAGCCGAGAATGCTCGTTTTGTTATTTAAAACTATAGCTTGAAAAGTGATTTAACTAGATTCTGTCATAGGTAGTGTAGAAGGTGAAATATTTTGTTTTGCTTTTTGATAGCCTGTAGGTCGGCGAAATCTAATATAATAAAAATCACGTGTCGCGGTGTTTCTAGTCGTATACTCCTCAGAAACGGCTTGACCGATCTTTATGAATCTTGTTGTGTATATCTAAGTGAAATAGGCGTGGACGGATGGCAGATGGGAGCTTGAGGAAGAGTTGCTGAGGCGACTCCAGTGTCCAGGAGAGATGAATTAGAGGATTCCTGTTGATCGGCTGGCGGGGTAATAGGTAGTTTGAGTATCTGTAAATAAATTAAATAAAAATAGTAAATGGATATAGGTACGTGCATGTGATTTGAAATGAATTTGGTATTTGGAAATTATTAACCAATGTGAGAATCATCTCTTTATATGCAATATTGTGGGCCACAAAGAACCGAATTCAGGGCTACTAAATTCTTAATGAAAGCATATCAGGTTCTATAGAGGCAGGTGCGAAAGTGTCGCTTTTCTTAATAACCTTGCTTATTTAAAGATAAAATCTACACTTTCGGGAATATCTCATTTAGCGATAAAGTTGGAGTTAATCGAACTTCTTTTTGATAAATCCCAATATGTGGAAGAATTTGTACTGATTGAACTACAAGCATTCGAGAAAAGGAAAAACCAACACTGCATTAAAAATTACGTGGAGGAGATCGTTCGTAGAGGAGGAAGACGAAGTGCGCACGAATATGCCAAATAGAACGACAATTTTCAAATCATGTGTTAATAGTTATTATTGTCATGTCATTTACCACATTTTCCAATTTGTTGAGTAAAAATTCGTAAGATTCTCAGTGGAGGGGTTATTCTTTTCCTCAGGTAAGAGCTTTTCAATGTTTAGCTGTTTCCAAATTTTGTATTCACATTTTAAAAACGTGAAACGTGAGATGCCGATCTAGTTCTCTAAATCCTGTAGTGTAAAGTCAATCTTGCCCCACAGAGAGTTTGTGAATTGAGCTTAACCTATGAGACATTTCCTTTACGGCAGAGTATCAAGGGTCACACTTCAAGGGCATTAATAACTGCTCTAAACGAAAATTTCCCGAGACGCTTCTTTTCTCATTACGGGACGATTTGGGGTGTCCCTGTCCATCCCTCGCTTATGCCACCCGCCCAAGGACCCCAAGACCTGAAGGCCAACATTAGCCGAAATTGCCAACACATACTAACTAAATAACTTGTGCACATTTGTTTACAAATACGGCGGTAGGTTTTTATTTGGCTGATCCCTTTCGAGGTAGCAACTTCATAGTTACGTCCAGTCTAGCAGGGTTCTAGCACTGGTTCCAATACCTAATGCTGAACTTTGTGTTCCTATCATTAGCCGTATTATATTATCAGCGTCATCTGATCCAGATCAAACGTATTCACATAAAAAAGTATTTTTATATATAGCATCAACATTGTCGCTCTTAAAGTAAACGAAATTTACTTTGTAACCTGCTATATAGTTTAACAATAAAATAAAAATATCAGTTGATTGATTCCGTCTAAATGCAAGCTCGCATTTTTTTTACTTGAGTTTCAACTCGAATTCTGCAGACTTATGCCATTCACTCTTATCCTTGCATTCTGCACAAATTATGGTAGCACCCTTCCAACCGCATCGGTATTTACGAGGGCTATTATCCCGACCAACTTGTGTCAAGTGCATCGGTGAATGCAGAAAAACACCTCTCTCCAAAATATACGCGAATATGCGCGATGTAAACCGGCGGCTATAACTGGAAATTTGCGCTGCGGACATCTCTGCACACTGCACACCGGAAGGTCATGCAGCGCATGTCGATGGTCCACTCCACGTTGTGCTAGGCACAATCGACAAAAGGTGTCATTGTCATTGATCGCATAGTGAAAATGTTGTGTCCATCAATCTTATCAGTGCGATTCTCCATTCGCTGACCTTGCACTCACATACCAATAATTTCCTTCTGCAAAATACCCACAGCAAATTTCTTGTCGCCAATGTATGAGCCACCTTCAGTTGGGGTAGGAGTTAAACTGATTTCGAATAATATCACCGAATAGCGGTATATAAGCTCTGAACTAGTCCAAGTCAAATCAGTACGAGCTAACTGTTCAATCCACGGTATCAGTCCACCACACAAATTCAATTAATATGGCATTCAAGGTACGTCTGCTGGTGCCGCATGCGGCTCACTTTATCTGATCGGAATACACACCGTTTAATTGTTTTCTTCAGTTTGTAGCTTTCTTTGCTTGCATCGCTGCTGCCAGTGCAGGACTTCTTGCCCCGGTTGCGGCGCCACTTGCTGCTGTCGCTCAACCACTCTTGGCCAGGGCAGAGCCCTACGATCCATACCCACAATACAGCTATGGATATGATGTGCAAGACGCTATTTCCGGGGACAGCAAGAACCAAGTGGAGAGCCGTGAGGGAGATGTTGTCCGCGGCCAGTACTCGTTGAACGATGCTGATGGTTACAGACGTATTGTTGACTATACTGCCGATCCAATCAATGGATTTAACGCTGCTGTTCGTCGTGAACCACTCGCCATTGCCGCCGCTCCAGCGTTGATTAAGGCCGCTCCAGCTCCATTGGCTTATACTGCTGCCCCAGCACTGTTTGGAACTGCTCCATCTCCCTTGGCTTATGCTGCTGCACCAGCTCCATTGGCTTACGCTGCTGCTCCACGTCTTTTGAAGGCTGCCCCAGCTCCACTGGCGTATGCTGCAGCTCCAACTTCACTGGCCTATGCTCATGGTCCAGCTGTATATAGCTCTGGACCAGCGTTAGTGAAGACTAGTTTCTCATCACCACTCATCTCGTACGCTTATTAAACGTCAATTGTCTATGTCTAGTCTGATTCCTGTATTGATAGCGGAAATAAATTATTGATATCGTATCGACAATCCTAGGACAATGGGGGAGGCTTGTGGCGATGATAGTATACAAAGCCTATAGTCACTTGCTGGTGAAAAGGACTAGGATAGTGGTTTGTTCTTCTTTGTTTGGATATTGGTGCTAATGTCATGTTCATGTCACGTTAAGCTACTTGTGCTCTCTTCAACAACTTTTCTCACATCAAAGGACTAGCTACAGCTAGTCAGAGATGTTAAAACTAAATATGAAAGTTCGTCTTGAACGTAAGGTGTGTGTCGCCTTGGAAGTTCTGGATTTGGATGGTTCAAAAATTCTAAATTGAAGAATAGGTTTATAAATGAAAACTTTTTTTTTCTCATTTGCCCATTTTCTTGCAAATTTTCTTAATTCTGCAGCGGTCACACTGCCGAGTACAAACGGCTATTAGAGAAGCTCTTTCATGGCGGTTATACTCTCGGATGTCGCGCTGAGGAAAAAACTTTGTAGTTATTTTGATTTCCGGGGATCAAACCTCACTTAGTGGTGCAGCATACTAACCCATTGCGCCTACACCCACCGGGATGATTAAAACAAAATAAATGGTTGGCGCAACAGTTCCGGACAGACCCCAGGTCTATCTTCTCATAACCATTCGTTTTGTGTGAGTTTTTCAAGTTTGAAACGAATGGAAGGGATCTACAATTTTATGCCGACTCCAAACGGCCAATTGAGAAGTTATTTCAAGACAGATAAATTCTTGGATGTTTGTCAGACGTTCGCTAGAGGTAGCGCAGTGGAAAAAAAACCCTAAGTTGGAATTTGGGTTCTTGCGGGATTCGAACCTCGGACCCCTCGCTTAGTAGTCGAGGTTGGAATCCCGCAAAAACCCAAATTACAACATAGGGTTTTTTCCACTGCGCCACCTCTCGCGAAAGTCTGACAAACATCCGAGAGTATAACTGTCTTTTGAAAGAGCTTCTCAATTAGCTGCTTGGGGTCGGCATAAAATTGCTAGATCCCTTCCATTCGTTTCAAAAATTAAAAACTCACACAAAATGAATGGTTGTTAGAAGCTCGGTCTAGGTCCCATTCGGACCTGTTGCGCCAACTATTTTTTTTTTTTTTTTGACTCTCATATCGTTTTCTTTGTATTTCTATTTTAAAAGTTATACTTATAATAAGGATAAATGTGCGAAGACTTAATACAGGGTAGAAAGGGTATTTCTTGGAGTGTAACGTGTGTAATACCCACTTGTTATTAAAATATGTTTAAAAAAAATTAATTTAAAAAATCAAGGAGCCCAACGACCGTAAAAAAGAAGAGCTAAAAAGATATGAACAAGACACTATACTCTGTCCAAGAAAAATTGTCAGTACAGGGAAGATAGGATGTTTGTCTCTCAGTCTGGTTGCAATATCTTACATAAATCGGTCCCTTTTTAAAGCTCTCACAGGGTTGCCGTAGTGTGTATGATAATTCGCCATAACTCAAAGAGCAATACTGTTAGGGTTACCATCTTCCAATTTAAAATAAAAATATTGCTGAACGAAATAAATTCCAACAACAAATTCCTTCGCTGACGTTTGACGAATTTAAGTCCGAGATCTTCTTGCAATATTGTATGCAAAGTTGATCTGCTTAGTTTTGTTATATTTTCACTTTTTTGTACTTCCAATAATAACCTGTCTAGCGTTGGAAGTTCATTATCCATTAAAAACTGATGGACTATCCGCCTAATCGCACATTTGTCCAAATCATCCACCTTGCTCTTGATACCGCAATTATTATTTTTCTTTGGTGGTGAATTGTGGCCTTTGATTGCCTTTTCCCTTAAAAGCCTGTATACAGTTCGTTCCGGTAAAAAAAAAAAAAAAAACAGTAGCCGCATTTCCTACGGCTTCCGATTTACTTTTAAAAAGGCCATAGAATTTTTCAGTTGCATCAACAATTTGTTGTTTCTTTTCTTAGATCCTTTGAATGAAGACTTTGTAGCCATGTTTCTGTTTATTCTTATGCACAATAAAGTTAACCACTTGCTTAGATGCACTATCCGCGATTGAGATAACTACCATTGTTTCCGCCTTATATACACAAACAGGCAATTAGGATACAAAATTATATAACCACGACACAATGTCATATATCAAAACAGGTGGTAAAAGGACTGCACTTGTGCAGCTCTACATACATTTTTTAATATAAACATATATACCTAGATTACATATTTATTAAAAAATTATAACCCGTCAATGCAGAACTTCGCGGAAACAGTAGCAAAAAAAAAAGATCATAAAATCCTTTCAAGGCATTTGCTTTACTGGAGAGGAGTGACCGGATGTGGTAAAACCCAACGACCGAAAATAAACAGTATTGGTCTACCTGCTTCATCATTTTTATATTTCAGTGTGAAAAATATGCTCTATAAAGTGAAATATGAATTTATACCTACCAAAACATGCAGAAATATGCCCTAACGAATAAGGCTGAAAATTTGTACTTAGTTTTCTGTAATAAAATATTTAATCAAATTTAATCCTTTAAAATACGATGCTTTTCCATGAATCCGGTTGAGTTGCCCTAGTAATCACTATTAATTTATCGCAATATCTCTACAACGCACATATGATCACTTGTTGCGTTAATGAAATGAATGCATTAAAACACCTCACGAATAAATATTATTTCTAAAAGACAACATTAAAAAAAAAGTTTTAACTGAATATTATTGGATATTTCAGAAATACCAACAAATTAAATCGAATGGCAGCATCCCACACAATATGCCGCTCTCAAAAGCTCCAAAAAGCTCCAAAAACCACCAAAACCGAAAGTTCTTTGACAAAATTCAAAGAAAAACCCTTAATGATATGCTAACATTGACATATGGTAACAATTCTCTGATGTGCTTCAGTCACTCACTCTCACACTGCTTATTTTGGTTGATGATAACAGCAAGCGAACACAAGCGATCGTGCTCATTCTGCCCGCAACTGTTTGGCAGACTGGTTATGGTGGGATGTATGCGAATTTCAGGAGAATTACAACAACAAAATTCTTTGAAATGCCAGTGGTTTCGTTTTTATTTCAGTGGCAAATCTTGTGTTTGAGTGCCGTGAGAGTACTACAGGCACCACTGGTAGAAAAAAGAGCTTCCCATAAGGCCTGTACTGACAATTTTTCTTGGACAGAGTATAGACACATTCAAGTATACCAAACTAGTTTTTGACAATCGGATACTGTACTTTATTTCATGCGGTGCACACTTCATAGTTTTGCATTATGTATTTTTGATGTGTAAACATCTAAGCACGCGTTGTTGGAATCTGGTGGAGTAATTCCATACATTTAACTTGCGGGGACATGAAATGCGTCACTGTGTCTTATCATTGCATACATTTTATCATTGCATACGTTTTTATCATTGCATACATTTATGAGCTTGGGCATATTAATTTCAGCTTTTTGTTGATGTGAATTAAAATGTCTCCATTTCGTCCTTGCACCGTACTCAGAAGAAATTTCAAGAATTCTGCAGGGAGATTATCATCTTTTACCAATGATCATAAGCGGAGACTTCAATATCAATTTTCCAACTCCAGAAGCTCAACCATTTATTGTTTTGATGCAAGATAAATTTAATCTTCAAATGAACTCCAACCGGAAAATTTCAACAACACGATATGGAACAACCATCGATGCTGTCTTCCAGCGTAATCTAGATAGATTACAGTCTCGAATGTACATATACCTTACTTCAGCTACCACAATCCGATTGTATCTATTCTACTGAAACTAGCACAGAACGAATAAGTTATTGTTATTTCATAATATATCAGGAATACAGTTATTACAATTCCCTCTTTTCTCAATGACGTGTATCAAGCCACAAACATACCGCACGCACGGTATTTACACATACACATATTTCGGGACTTTTGGATACAGTCGCACCAATTTTTTAATTTAGTTATTGCTTTGTTGTTTTTCGTATAATATTAAAATTGTTGATCATGGCATCGAAAACGAAGCGTGGCTCCAGGAAAACAGACGTTGCCGTGAAATATGGAGTTCCACCCAATAAGGTATTCACGATGTGTGTGCATGTGTACCTATTTCAGATATTGAATTGTTTAATTGTTTTAATTTTGAGCAACAATTTGCATAACTCGAAGTCTTGATAAGTCAAAATTTTATTGTGGATAATAATAGTAGTTCAAGTTATCGAAGTTTGCCTGTATATTGGAGAATATCGTACTCTTTTTCAGGAATTGACAGATCAACCGACCCCTTTTTTTAATTTTTAGGAATGTTACCAAACAGAAGAAACATTTTCTAAGTGATCAAATTTAGTTCTGACGAACGCTTAAGAAAAATCAAACTGGTTTGATAGATCGATTCTGACGAACTCGTTAAGCTTCTGAACAAAATACTTGCACTTTTATCGGTTTCTTAACCCATGTAGAATAGACAAACCTTTAGGTCACAGCTAGTTGTTCGTCAAAATACGCATCCACTGTAACTGTAGGAAAAACCTTAAAGCATTAAGTCGGCGCAACTGAAGCTACGGTTTACAATAGCTTTGTACCCTAACGATAATGCTTCGGTTACTTCTACCCAACTTTTGCGTAAGGGAACGAAGTTTGACTAATGTATTCGAATGCATTATCGTAAGGGAACAGACCTAGCACAATTTTTTACTTTCCAATCCCAACCTGCGGATTGTAGATATTTCTTATATATTTTTTCTTATGTGTTTTTTACAAGTACAAATTGTTAGCTCTAATTCTTAGTTTGGGAAATAGTTCCCAGGTCTGAAACAGTGGAAAAAACAAATATTTTTATTTTGTACGGATTGATAACATTGTGAACTCATTTCAAATCGCCTGTGAAGTAGTAAGAATTCACCTGTAGAATTGTTTTTATTCCTTGGCAATTACAAGTCGTCGGTGCCACAAATTACAAAACAGACCTCAGGACATATCTCTTTTTGTTAATGTTATTTATCTGATTGTTCTTGCTAGTTATCTTTTAAAAATTCCTCTACTGGCTTACTTGTTATATTTCACAATGAAATACTAACATCCCCATGGTTCGATTCGCAGATAACGAGTTGTAAACCATAAACCTTACTTGAAAAATAACGCCAATGATTGTGATGAAATAATTTTTAAATTACCTACCAAGGTTCAAGGGCAAGGGTTCGCGTGACTTACTCAAACACAACCGAGATTACGTATTCATGTCACACAATAAGCCAGCTACTGATTTATGAATCAATTGTAGGGAGTGTGTAGTAAACAACTTCGATATTGCATAATAAATTGTCCGCCCTGTCGAATTAACCGACCGATCACCGATAAAGATCTTCATGCGTGGACTTAGTTCGTTGCTCGCGCACATTCCACCGTTCGTCGGATAATTACATCAAACAATGCAGCTGTCAATGTCAGAGCACTTTTCGTCAATCGACTGACTTTTTTTTTTTTTTTTTTTAATTTTCCACCACACCAATGGCCGATCAATCGAAGGTAGCTAATTTAAAATGCCGTCCGAACTGCTGAATAGATACACTTAGCCATAAAAGAGCAGCTTATAGCGTATTGAACCGATTTTAGGCCAAATCAGTGCGGTAATCTATTTTAGATTATTCATGCGTGCACCAAATAAACACTCTCGCCAGCTCGGAGGAATGCTCGGAATTTATTGGCCATGCGTAGTTTCCGGTAGTAACTTTGTTTCGTTTTCGATTTCACGCTTCTGTATCAATGTCAAGTTGTCTACTAGATACCACATCGAAAGAGGTTGTTGTACGACCGGATATTATTTGTAAAAAACACCGAAAATGTGTTTTTTTTTCAAAGGGATTATAGCGATCAATAGATGCGGCTTACCAATGGTACGAGCGGAAAAGTTAAAGGAACTGGTGTCACTGTATTCATTCAAATCCAATTAGACGTATTATTTTCAGAAGGACCTTGAAATTTCAGGCTTTCTGGTACGTCTTTTAATGATGTTCCATAATAAGCATCAATGGGTGGCAATTAACGAATCTAAGCTTCTTTTATGACAAGACGTTTGGTGTTAGTTAGTATAGTCCTAAAAGCTGTGCTATGCATAACCACTTAAGCCCACAACTTCCTTCTTCAGTACACAGTGTGAGTTCGACTGCACTTCGACAAGTAAATGCCTTTTATATGCATCAATGAGTTGATCGTGAACATACAGCTCCCCCACCATGGTGAACAAAAACCCACACAAATTGATTCGTAAACCTACATTCGTCTCCTTTGCTTTGTTTATATTCGTTGCTTTGTGAACAAATTCGGTTTCCTATAAAAGCAGTCTGCGACGGGTCGGCAAATCAGTTCAAATTCATCAACTGAATCTAGAGCAATCAGCCAAAGATTTATAAAATGGCATTCAAAGTACGACCGCACAACAAAAGGATTAAGTGGATAAAAATGAATTAATTTCTCCTTTTTTCAGTTCGTTCTCTTGTTCGCTTGCATCGCTGCCGCTAGTGCTGGAATCCTTGCCCCAGCTGTCCCATTGGCTGTCGCACAGGTTGAGCAATACGACCCACATCCACAGTACACATATGGATATGATGTCCAGGACGCTCTTACCGGGGATTCCAAGAACCAAGTGGAGAGCCGTGATGGACAAGTTGTTCGGGGCCAATATTCGTTGAACGATGCTGATGGCTACAGGCGTATAGTTGACTACACTGCTGATCCAATCAACGGATTCAACGCTGTTGTTCGTCGTGAACCACTCGCTGTTGCCGTTAAGACCATTGCTGCAGCTCCAGCTTTGATTAGGGCTGCGCCAGCTCCTTTGGCGTATGCTGCCGCTCCAGCTCCTTTGGCTTATGCTGCCGCTCCAGCTCCTTTGTCTTATGCTGTCGCTCCAGCTCTGCTTAAAGCCGCCCAAGTACCTTTGGCCTATGCCGCTACCCCAGCTGTTGTGAAGACAAGCTTTGCTTCGCCATTGATCTCTTATGCGTACTAAACGGAGTTGGACAGCTGTTATTATGTTGAATGTTTTTGAATAAAGTGAACTATAGTAAATATTAAATTTGGTTTTAACATTTTTTTTTTTTTGCCTTTTAGTCGATCGACAATATAATTTTTATTCGTTTTAAATTCAAAATTTTCCAAATTCCTCAAGGGGATGTCTAAGGCTGCAGCCACACCGGATGGAACAAAACGCCTTAGACAAAACAAAACTGTTTTTCTATATTTTTCTGAAATTTAAATAAACTCATTTAAATAGGCGCGCCCACACTGAATAAGGCGAAACATAGTAAGAAAACAGAATAAGGCGTTTCATCAGGTGTTAAAGCTCCCTTAGTCTTTAGTAGGGATGAAATTACAAATTATTTTGTACACAATGTTCTTTGACTATTGTTTAAATGGCCCTTAGAATCTACAGACAATTTATTGCTACACTGTAGTTGGACTTTATGCTTTCTTTTTCCTCTAAAATTGAAAATACTCCCCACACGATTCCGTAAAGGAACTTTGGGATAGGTCAGTCTTCTCACGGCCATATTTACGAATGAAATTTGAAAAGAAAGGGACCTCAAGAGTCAAGACTAATGTTAAATTGGTTATTTTATCACGACAATAGTTACCTATGCTCTCTGTCAGAATCTGACGCAATATCGGCAGTAGAAAAATCTTGATATGAAGTTCGAACATTTGCTTGTGATCGAACTTCGGAATCCTCGCTCGAAAGTCTAGCGCAATAACAACTGATATATGTAGGTATTGTACTATTAAAGGAATTTACGTACCAAGAGCCGTTATGGGATATGTATGGGCGCACTAGTGTGGGGTCACCAAAAATTTTATGTGATTGAGTATAGAGGAGGAACAGCAAAATAATATCACAAAGACATAGCATATATTATGAAAAACACCTACAGGAAGAATAGATGCCACAAACTTTCCTTCAAACCAAATAATTAAAACAAAAAACAGAACGGGGAATGCTTTAATTTTGTATAGTGCTTCTAAGATTAGCAAACTGGAAGGTGGAGCAATGGTCTATTTCACCAACTTACAAGTAGTCGAAAAATCGATTTATTGGCTTACAAAATTGTATTTGTTATTTACAAAAGGAAATTTGAAGAAATTTCATTATTTCTGTTTCACCAAAATGTAATTTTCTTTACTTATATCACTATATCACTATCGGCGGTACTATGCCCTCGACGTTAAGACATTTTTAGGTCTGAAAATCGATTCTTTTGGAAAATTACAAATTTTTATTAAATCGACACACTATCTTTCTATTGTAAGAACTTATCAGTGATTGAAAAAATTTCTTAAGTTGCTGAAACTTAAACTTGAACATAAATATGAATTTTTACAAAATTTGTATTTTTAAGCAACAAAAAAAAAAAAAAACTTTAGGTGAAACGGAAATAATGAAATTTCTACAAATTTTCCTTTTAAATTTTCGAAAACATTTTTCTGGAAGTTTTAGCTGGAAACAATAAATTCATTATTGGCACATTGTACATTCCTCCGAATGTCTCTCAATGTAGTATCGTTGGTGATGTGCTGGAGGACATTTGTGTATTAGCCCCAAAACTAATTCTTTGTGGCGATATCAATATTAATTTACTAAATCACGTGCAATGTTCGAATTTAAATGATACTGTTTCATCGTTTAATATGTCTTTCGTAAATATGTCTTATCCAACTCACTATATGCCAAATAAAATCCCTTCGTTAATAGATGTCGTCCTTCTTAGTGATACTAATATGCTTAAGCATTATTCTCAATTGTCTTCTCCTGTTTTTTCCCAACATGATCTTTTGTTTGCAACCCTTGACATACCAATACATTTTTCTTATAATCCACAAATCATACAATACTACGATTTTAAGAGAATTAACTACTCGTACCTACTAAACGAATGTCTTTCTCTGGAATGGGACCGTATTTTTCTTACCCCAGATGTTAACGATCAAGTAGATATTTTCAATAAATTAACGACACATCTGTTTGATAAATATGTACCAAAGAAAACTTTTGTTGCAAATCATGGTCCTTGTCCTTGGATTTCTAAAGAAATCAAAATCTCTATGCGTGCAAGAGATCACGTGTATCGTCGATGGAGAAGATTTCAAATCCCAGAAATCTTTACTGAATTCAAAAGGATAAGAAACAGAGTAAATTCAATGATAAAAAGGGCTAAGCTCCTATATTACACAAACAAATTTAATTCAAACCGTTCTTCGTCTTTTATGTGGAATCAGATTAAAAAAAATAGGGGTTTGCAATAAAAACAACATTAAGACTGATAATGATATTGACGTTGAGGAACTAAACAGAACTTTCACTAAAGTGTCACTTGTACCTGATGTGTCTCGTTCCTTGTCCACAAATATTTTTGTAAATACATCTGACGACGCATTTTTGTTTGATATTGTTGATTCGTTTACGGTTGGAAAGGCAATTATGTCTATTAAGTCTGAAAGCTTGGGCATGGACTGCATTCACCCTAAGTTCATAAAAATATTGCTACCGTATATCCTTAAGTATGTAACGTTTATTTTTAATTCAATCCTAATGTCTTCGTCCTACCCACATCAGTGGAAACAGGCTGAAATTATTCCGATCCCCAAGAATAAAAATGAATATCGTCCCATCGCTATCCTTCCTTTTCTATCTAAAGCGTTCGAATCAATTATTTGTAATCAAATCAAAGTATATATTGAGTCAAAAAAATTATTAACACCTATGCAGTCAGGTTTCCGTTCCGGACACAGCTGCGTTACTGCCATGATAAAAGTGACCGACGATATACGGGAGGCTATCGACCGAGATGAAGTAACTCTAGTTACTTTAATTGACTTTTCAAAAGCTTTCGATTCTGTTTGTCCTGATATTCTTACTAGTAAACTTGTGTCGTATTTCAATTTTTCTCACCTTTCCGCAAATTTAATTATGTCATACTTAACGAAAAGAGTCCAATCTGTCTTTCACAATCAGTCCTCATCGTCAACGTTACCTGTAAACTGTGGTGTGCCACAAGGGTCAATAATTGGCCCTTTGTTGTTCTCTATGTTTATTAATGACCTACCACTTGCTATACGTAATTGTCAATTTCATATTTATGCTGACGATGTGCAAGTCTATATTCATTTCCCCATTGGTCTGATGGATGATGCAGTCGAAAGAATGAACGAGGACCTCAAATCTCTGACCAAGTGGTCTACTGATAACAGACTCCTATTAAATCCTTCAAAGACAAAATCGATTGCTATATATAAACACTTGTTAATGTCTCATATTCCTCCTGTTATATTAAGTGGTGTCGAAGTCGAAATGGTTTCTAAAATTAAGAACCTTGGCATTATCGTCAATAGTAACCTTACTTGGAGTGACCACATCAACTCAGTGGTGTCCAAAATCTATGGTGCTTTACGCGGCTTATCAGTATGCAGAGATAGCTTGCCAACGAATGTGAAACTCAAATTGGTAAAGGCTATTGTTTTACCTTTAATAATGTATGGTTGTGAATTGTTCGGTTGTACTGATGCTAAATCAAGGCGTAAATTGAATATTGCATTTAATTCAATAGCAAGATTCGTATACAATCTTCGTAGATATGATCATGTCTCAAGTTATTCTCGACAATTACTAGGATGCAGTCTTGACCAGTTTTTAAATTTTAGAGCTTGTGCCATGATCCATAAAATCATAAATAAGAAACAGCCTATTTACTTGCTTAATAAAGTCACATTTTCACAGTCCCTCCGTTCTCATAGTATCCGACCAAATGCTTATACTTGCACGATATCACGTAGGCCATTTTTCATTTATGCCATTCGTCTTTATAATGAACTACCCCTTAGTATAAGAACCAGGGTCGAGCACGGAAATTTTTTGTCCTTAGTATTCTCCCACCTTTGTACGCTTCATTGATGTTTCCCCCGCTTAAAGTAACGTACATTTCAAGTCATCATATTCATATTCATTTTCATTTTTATTTTCATTATTCATTTAATACTTTTCTTTTGTTGTTTTTCTAATTTAATTTATACTATATTGTTCCTTCCCTCCATTTCATATGTTATATATATTATATTGTAAGTTCTATTTAAAATGTTTCCAATAGTCTTTGTAAACTGTGCAGTCATAAAGAATGTTTTTCTTATTGCACAGCAAATTCATATTTAAATAAATACAAATACAAATACAAAACAATTTTGTAAAACAAACATTTTGTGAAACAGATAAAATCTATTTTTCCACAAATTTGTTGAAGAAATACCTGTTAACAACAATTTGGAAGTAGATAGGTAGATAGACCACAGAACCATAACAATAACCATTGGCAAAATCACAGACGCAACCATAAAAATAACTATAATTCCAACTACAAATCCAAAATCACAATCGCAAGAATAACCATAACCACATCAAGGCGAAAGCAGCTGCGTACAAGAAACAACACTGAAGAAAGAAAGAAACAACAAACAGGATGTCAATATTAAGTTATTTGATTGCAGTCACAGTATAGTTGAAATAATTTAATTGGTAAAATTAATTTTGAATGTAACTAATCTTATTGGCTACAAATAAGTGGTAGGTACAATGACTCGATATTATATCCGATTAACTCCGGTAAGTTCCGAAATCGAAATACTAGCT
This sequence comes from Cheilosia urbana, assembly GCA_946477585.1. Lineage (NCBI taxonomy): Eukaryota > Metazoa > Arthropoda > Insecta > Diptera > Syrphidae > Cheilosia > Cheilosia urbana. The sequence continues at coordinate 116,384,038 of OX297853.1, read as the reverse complement.
GACCTGGCGGCGAACTATGTTCCGCCCAAATTCATAAATGTAATGAGAATAATATTTCCAAGCATGCACGGTGCATCCTACTTTATGTAATTCCGTCAAATCAAATTCTTTATTTAAAGGTTATATTAAATTCAATAGAAATAACTGAAGTATAGCAATATCGATGTATTTCAATAAAACCGCAATGATTGAGGTGCTGGCCAAACTTCCGCTTTTGTACTAAAGTGGTTTGCCCACAGGTGAGCTCGCCACATACAATTGGACTATGTGAAAAACATGGGAATTCAAGATTGATGCTACAAATATCCAGCGATTATCCTTGCAACTTATTTTTTGTCATAGACGCTTAAATGCCAAATCGTTCTGATTAAGCCGAGTCCGCGATATGACAATGTTTGCCTTTTAAACTCAAAATCGTCCTTGCATGACATTTGGGTTGAGATTCTTCACAATCATGTCAAACTCGATCCGATACAAAGTTTCGGTGCATTAAGGTTGCTCAACAAAATGATAATTGAGCCGACTTTTAATTTCAAATTGTGAAACGGTAGGTCCGGAACATTCGAATTATAACCCGTTTCCTATCCATTCAATTTTTTCCAAAGTGCAGTTCTATTATGAGCTTTAAAAACAAATCTGCGATCTTCTAAGTTCATTTTCTCTATCGCCGTTTTAAACATTGTAATGAAAGCGCTGATTGCATTTGTAATGGTTGCAATTGTCGAATGCCGTTTTTTGTCACTCCTGTTTGCCCTCTGCACACTTGGTCATCGACGTGTTAATCGTCCGACAAAATGAAGTACACCTGCGAATATTGCTGTTCGTCCTCATTTACTGTTATGAAGGCACCCATCCGATGGTAAATTCGGCCTTGAATCTGTTAATCCGAATTTTGCGGCGCAGAATCCCGTGCCATTGTTAGAAAACGTGTGTTTGCATGATGTATAAGAGAACATTTTTGAATGATTTTTGTTCCCAATGAAGTTATACGAAAACAGTTGTTGTACTGTCAAATGTTCTTTAGAAAATCCTCCGATTCAAATGGCTGCACAGGTTCTAATTTCACTTTGCCACTCGCACAGCAGTTTTTTTTAGCGCGTTTTAATGGTGGCACACAAATATAGTCATCGCTCCAATATCGAAAATCGCATCACCGACAGAGTTTTCTGTTCGTTCTACTGAAATGTCGGCAACGATGCGCGTCTTGGCACTTCGATTTGAACTTGTTCCCATCCTAGCAGCAGTACGATTTGACGCAATTCTCATTACTTGCACTCTCAAATTTCTTGCCTGTTGATCTCGTCTTATGCCATGCGACGGCCCACTCTTCGCGTTCTTCTGTAGTTTGGCTTCGCTGATATTTGTGCTTGCTTGCCTTCTTCGTCGGCCAATAATTGTGCGCATTCGTCTTGGCATTTTTTAAAAATCAATGAAATTTGCTTTTCAATAGCTATTTTGTCCGCGTTTAAACTTTTTCCATTTAATATTTGCCTTATCAGCTGTATAGGTAAAAGAAATGAAACTGTTGGAGCGATGCACAAAATCAAAAACTAACCATCACTGTTGACCAACGTATAACACATTAAATTTATCTCGATTTTATCAATCTAAAAAAAAAAATCTGCACATAGTAGGTGCGTAGTTTTCTAATTAATTGTTGATATAGAAAAGTCAAAATCAATAGTGCAGAAAATCAAAAAAAAAAAATCTAAAATGGAAAATTAAAAAATAAAGTAGCCTATCGCAATACTCTATCCCTTAGCTTTCTATTAGTGAAAGAATTTTTGAAATCGGTTCGGTAGTTTCGGAGATTACCTTCCCCAAACAAACATTACCTCTTTTATAATAGTGTGATGTGATGTGATTATATCGAATAGCAAGTGAATGACAAGTATCTTACTCCATTTCGATTTGGTAATATGCTGATAAAATTACTAACCGCACGGAATATCTCATAAATAATGTATGTAATATATAAAATACATCTTTAATAATAAATAATGAACGAACATTATGTCAGCGATATGTCAACTCTTCACTGCAATTGGGCATGTACCTACTTATACTCATACAGCTCCTACATACTAATACCGCAGACCTGCAAAAGTTGTTATTAAATTTAGAGCACGTCTGAGTAATGTTGTTTTACCCGATGCTTATCTTTATAACAGTAAATCCTCTTAAAAAAAAACCATATAGTTTTGTTTTCATATATTTGTTTGTTGATTATGATTGGATCTACGATGATTGAAATCTACTGCTCTGCAATCATTTAGCTGAAAACACAATTTATATTGTTCAGGATGTACAAGGTGGGCCAAAAGAAGTCATCCGATGTTGTTTGGCTTTCTTTTTTTTTTTTTTCTAAATGAAAAACTTAGATTCTGTTTTTTGATCTTTAGAATTTTAATGGTCAAGTCGAAAAGATGCAGTCACAATTGATTGCCATACGGGATCGTTTTATGGCATTTTTCATCACTTCGGCGAGAACTTCGTGTCGAATGTTGTCCTTGAGGGCTTCTAGGGTCTCGGGTTTTTTCACGTAAACACGGGACTTCAAAAAAACGGACAAAAAAAAAGTCTGGAACGGTTAAATCGGGCGATCTTGCGGGCCAGTTCAAATCGCCAAAACGAGAGATGAGGCGACCCGGGAACGCTCCGTCCTGTTGGAACCACATGTCCTCCAGTCCTAATTCGTCCAATTGCGACAGAAAAAACTCGGTTAACATGGCCCTATAGCGCGCACGGTCCACTGTTGTCGTTTGACCAGCGGCGTTCTCGAAAAAAAAAGTGTCCCGATGACTCCTCCAGCGTGAATAGCGCACCATGCAGTAACTTTGAGCGGGTGTAATGGCCCCTCGTGCATTGCTCGTGGATTTTCGTTGCCCCAGAAGCGATAGTTTTGCTTGTTCACGAACCCGCTGAGGTCGAAATGAGCCTCATCGCTATGATTATGAATTTGTGCGAAAAATCGAAAATTCGAAACTATTCCGCGTTCTTGGGGTGTCTAAAGTCTAACTTTCAAAAGTCGTATCGCTGTTCGAATTTGCAGCGCAAAAATGGGTATGCACTTTTCAGCTATGTAACCTGTAATTAAACTTAAGTCGTTTAGCTGTTTTCGAAAAAATCGAACTTGCTTAAGACCGGTATATTAAGAGTACCAACTTGCTACTTACCAATCTAATGTTAATATTTGGTCGAAAATGAAGAAAAAAAAAGTCTCCGAACTGTAAGCCCACAAACTCCACATACGAAGTTTGAAATAGAACCGTCGAGAATCATGGCCTCCTGAGACGTGCGAAATTGCAAGACCCACTTTTTTTAGTTCCCGTATCATCGATATGTCAGAATTAACGGTTTTGTTACCAGAAAATATTCCGAACAAGTAACATTTTATACATATGCTAGGTAGCACTTTCCATTTAGGAATATTCCTATCTAGGAATTTTGTATCTACACAGGTACCTTATTGTGTCAAAATTGTTTTATCGATGAAACATTTTGTCCGCAGCGTGTAAAATATGTGGAGATGTGTGTTCGTGCACACAATTCCTGTATAGTAGCAGTGTACCAGTTTGTTTTACATACAGCGATGAAACGATGCCGAAGAATTATTATGCTATAAAATCCGGCTAAAAAAGATACAAAAAAAAAACAAGAAATTAATGGATCTTAGTTTTTAAACACATAATGGAGTTTTATTTTAATTTTTTCAGGCACATTTTTCCTTTCCAGTCTTTCTGTTCAAAAATAGGAGAAGAGTTTAATTTGTCAAAGCAAACTGTATTAATTCAATTAAATCAATAATCACAAAAGAACGACCTCTGTGCAAAATTTATCTCCCTCGGGTAAAAAATTGACAAGTTTTACCGAGGAAGGTAGAAGGGTGCAAGATATTTTTTGGGAAAGTTTGTTAAAAATCCAAGGCTATCTCCTAAAATTCTGGAGCTTAAAATGAAAAAATATGTTAAAATCCCGAGTATCTAAAGTATAATGCAGAGGCGGCTTGCTAAACTCCATTTGCATTCATATTCTGTAAGGAAAGTACCGTATATAACTACGAAAACAAAACAAAGAGGATACAATTCGTCCGAGAGTTTAAAAATAAACCAAAAGCTGCGGAACCGGGGGTCGAATCGCGTCCTCCGTGATCGAGCATTTCGTGACGGAATTTTTTTTTTGTTTCACATGTAAAACCAACTTAATTCCGTGAACGGGTAGCTCGTTCACGGAAGTGGCGATTCGACCCCGGTTTTTGTGGATGGACGACAGTTCCTTTGAGCCTCATGGATGTAAAGAAGATTTGTCTGGATGCCGAAATCATCTCGTGAAAAATACACACCAGTCTTTCAGACCAATTAGCATGGTGGATTGTATTTTGTATACCGCCCAACGGATGTAATGCGCTAGTGGGCGCATTATTGCTGACTTAGTATATGAATATTTATCTGCGTCTGCGCAATCCTCGTACGTAGTCCTCAAACAAGTCATTGAAGAAGGAGACTGGGGATAACTATTGGACGATTGTCTTCGGGGACCGAAACAGTGTACCCCTCGCTTATAATCCTCCGATATCTTGTCCAAATGACGTAAAACAGTCATTGGTAGATCGTCCCTTTCGTTATGTACCTTACTTAAGATTTAATAAGTTTGGTCAAGGAGGCGGTGACCGGTCGACAGTATGCCCATCTAATTGTAAGAGATGCGGACCAACGATCATTAGACCCATTTAGTCTATGTAATTTATTTGCTGATACAGTGTAGAGTGTGTGTCTGTGCGAGACAAGTTACTGAAGTCCTCGATGAAGTATTCTTCTAAGTTGGTTTTGCGCAAATTTTCAAGAAGGTACAAAGAAGATGAAGAACGGTTTCTTCCTCCTAGTCATCCATGCAGCTCTTGTAAAAATCATTGTGTGGTTTTCCCAATGAGCGTGCCTACCTTTTTTTTTTTTATATACGTCTCCCGAGAAAGGCGAACCTATAACGCTTCAACAGCGCCCCGAGATGCCTGCAGATGTATGTTTGCTCTCTGCACTTAAATTGCTGCAAATTGTAGTCTTCTGGAAATATATCCCCAGGAAGCGAGTTCCAAAGTTTGCTTGTCCTGAAACAGAAGGAGTTTTGGAAAGTTGATGTCCTCGCGGTTGTCAAGTGTACTGTATAGTCATGAGCATTAGCAGCCTGTCTTGTTGGGCGCCCAAAAGTTGCATTTCGAGGGATAATGTCTTTGAGTTCCTCAGAACATCTACCATGGAAGTACCTATAGAACAAGCATCGGTCAGCGACTTGTCTTCTGTGCACCACCGGTTGTAGATTCGATGTGAGTGTAGGGTCTCCAATGAGTCGAACTGCTCGTCTCTGTATGCTATCAAGTAGGTTAAGTGAATGTTTTGGGACCGAGCTCCATATATGGGAACAATATTCGAAGCCTCGTCTAACCTGTGCTTTGTAGAGAAGGAGAAGGAGAATAGGTAGCTCAACTTTGCGGACGCCGATTTTGCGACATAGGATATGTGGTTCTACCATGTGATTCCTGAATTGACTGTGACTCCTAGAAGGTGCATTGAGTCCTTGTGATGGATTGGAAGGTCATCCATTTGGATCTGAGGAACTGTTGATGCATTTTTTCTGGAAAATGTTGTGAGCTGTGTCTTGTTTGCATTAAATACAACCAAGTTGTCCTTTCCCCACTTCAAGATTTTGTCCAGATCATCATTTAGAGAATTAATTTGTTCACATCTCTGATTGTGTGATGTAGCCGTATTCACAGGCCCTCTGTTCGAGATGGAGGATATAAGAGTGCTGTCATCTGCAAAGCTGTAGATATTATTATTTGTCGATCCAAGCAAATCGTTGATGTGGAGAAGAAATAGAGTTGGAGAAAGAATAGATCCTTGGGGCACTCCTGCATTTATAGCAAACGAATTGGATGATACACCATCTACAACAACTTGGATCGATCTTCCCAGAAGAAAATTTTGCATCCATCCGCAGAGTTGTTGTGGTAATCCGTAAGACGCTAACTTGCCTAATAGGGCTCTATGCCAGACTCAGTCAAATGCCTTTGATATGTCCAAGGCTACGGCTCTGGATTCGCCGTGTTGTTCAATTGATTGTGTCCATAAGTGCGTTACGTAGCTTAACAGGTGACCAGTGGAACGACGGCTCCGAAATCCGTATTGCCTGTCGCTTATTAATCGATGGCCTTCTAGATATTTGATTATTTCGACATATTGCCTTTTCCATTACTTTAGAGAGCATTGAAAGTACCTAACGCTATTGGACGATAGTTTTGTGGAAGACATTTCTTCCCTTTCTTTGGAATAGGTTGAATGCGAGCGGTCTTCCAGCAAGAAGGAAACGTCTTCTGGGAGTACGACATGCTAAACAGCTTACAGAGTACAGGTGCAAGTTCTGGTGCACAGTTCTTGAGTACTATAGCCGGGATTCCATCGGGTCCCGTTGCCTTATTGCAATCTAGTTCTTTAAGGATGCGTTGAATTATTCGAAAAACAGTGTCCTTTTAATGCTCCCACTACGGAGCTAATTATGTTTCCACTTATAGAGAGAAGTCTGAGTCCTTTTAGCATCTTTTAGTATAGGACAGATTTGATATTTATGCTATTCCACCTATTTTTTGGTCAGTATTCCCCGTCGGGGAGCCAATGTGATTTAACTTTTACGGGATATTAAACTAGATCCATACAACTGGAACGGGCACCCCGATGTGCAGATTTATTGTTATTGAATAGGTATTTGTGAGACTGCATTAAAGGAAAAATAACAGCAGGAAGGAGATTGCGTTTGTAGTAACAAAGCTTTCAGATGACTTTCCTGCCTTCTTATGAGTCTCTTTACATAACACTGACGTACTGTGTTACTCCAAGCTTTTCTGAAGCCATCTATCAAAAGTGAAACGCATTTGATGTTCGATCACCTCCTATAATTGTGCATTAAGCAAAAACAGTCTAAACAAAAATGCAGCTATCCCTCAAACTGTGCCTGTTTCACGGTCCTCTAATTGGCCAATTGGCATTCTTCCGCGTTGACATTAACTAACGTAAATAATTCGAAACAAGCAAATATCCAAGTGTGCAAATTTGCGGTAGCAATGCATACAAAAACTCGGCAAGTGTTAATGAAAATGAAAGATTAACTCACAATAAAACTAAATAACCCATAAATTACCAAATTGAAGACTGTTGCCCCACACGACAAAGCGCCACGCAAAGTCGACTTTATTTTACATAAGACATTTCGAGTACATGCGGCGCATATTAACCCGGAATGTTCGTGGGCTAATAGGCCAAAATACGTGCGACAGTTAGCACAATATGCAATCGTCGCCTCCAACAAATTACCATAACGGCGATTCCGATACACTTAACTGATAATTCGATGACGGAAAGGGCAATTGCCCTAGCTCATTGAATGTGCTTGCCACAGTTTACCTAACCATAGCATTTGCTAAGTCATTCTGAGTGTGACTGCATCTAAGGCTAAGCCGTATGCCCCCTCCCTAATTGACAAAAGGCCTAATCCAATTCGAAGACCTTGAAGTTGTGTGGGTACAAGTTTTCAAGTGCCATTTGTCGATATAGATTTATATAAAAGCTGCCTGCAGTAGCTGTACAAATCAGTTCAAATTCATCAACTGAATCTAGAGCAATCACTCGCAAAATGGCATTTAAAGTAGGACGCCATACAGATACAGCACAAAGGACTAAGTGGAATACAATTAACTATTTTTTTTAATTTTTACAGTTCGTTCTGTTGTTCGCTTGCATCGCTGTTGCTAGTGCTGGAATCCTGGCCCCAGCAGCCCCATTGGCTGCTGTCGCACATGTTGAAGAAATCGATCCACACCCCCAATACACCTATGGATATGATGTACAGGATGCTCTTACCGGGGATTCCAAAAACCAAGTGGAGAGCCGTGACGGAGGAGTCGTTCGTGGTCAGTACTCATTGAATGATGCTGATGGTTACAAGCGCATTGTTGACTATACTGCCGATCCAATCAATGGATTCAACGCTGTTGTTCGTCGTGAACCACTCGCTGTTGCCGTCAAGACCATTGCTGCAGCTCCAGCTTTGATTAGGGCTGCACCAGCTCCTTTGGCTTATGCTGCCGCTCCAGCTCCTTTGGCTTATGCTGCCGCTCCAGCTCCATTGGCCTATGCTGGTGCTCCAGCTCTTCTTAAAGCCGCCCCAGCACCTTTGGCCTATGCCGCTGGCCCAGCAGTCGTGAAGACAAGCTTTGCCTCGCCACTGATCTCATACGCTTATTGAGCGGAGTCTGACTGTTGCTGTCGGCATCATTGTGATAAAATAAACGGATTTGTGTAAAGTTGAAATATTGTTTTTTTATTTTCCCAGTATCGAATTTTTGAGTTTGAAACTAATTTTCGCACAAATATCGTAAAGCAAATCCACCATAGGACCAAAGAATCAGAAAACAAACTTACAACACTTGATTCTGATGCGCACATTCGACTATACAAACCTAATCTAACTAATCCGAGCAGTACCGATAAAGTCAGTTTCATCTGTTTAAAGAGAAACATTGTCTGCCAGAGACACTGCAGCCTTCCAACCTCCGCGATCCCGGGCACGTTGCTTCCATCATCAACCAGACCAAGAACTCTGGCATCCGCGAAAGTTTGGTCTTTAAAGTGGAGGTTCAGTCTTCCATTTCGTCTCGAACCAGGGGGCTGGCATCAGTGTGACCGCTGCAGAAAAAGGCCAGTGAGAAAAAAGTACCATTTCTGAAGCTATTCTGCATATTTAGAGTTTTTGAACTACATTTAACAAGCATTGGCTCTGTAAACACTATACAATTGTTGGGATAGGCAACTGCGTAACATATTACAGCTTTTTATCTGGGCATAACAGCATTTAAAAAAAAAGGCCCGACTGACTGTAAACAACAGTCCCGAAATATGTGTAAACACCATGCGTGCGGTATGTGTGTGGCTTGATAACTCCAACTCCAACTCCATTTCCAACTCCAACTCCAACTTAACTCCCAACTCCAACTCCAACTCCAACTCCGACTCAAACTCCAACTCCAACTCCGACTCAAACTCCAACTCCAACTCCAACTCCAACTCCAACTCCAACCCCCAACTCCCAACTCCCAACTCCAACTCCAACTCCAACTCATAACTCCATCTCCGACTCAAACTCCAACTCCAACTCCAACTCCCAACTCCAACTCCGACTCAAACTCCAACTCCAACTCCAACTCCAACTCCAACTCTTACTCCAACTCCAACTCCAACTCCAACTCCAACTCCAACTCCAACTCCAACTCCAACTCCAACTCCAACTCCAACTCCAACTCCAACTCCAACTCCAACTCCAACTCCAACTCCAACTCCAACTCCAACTCCAACTCCAACTCCAACTCCAACTCCAACTCCAACTCCAACTCCAACTCCAACTCCAACTCCAACTCCAACTCCAACTCCAACTCCAACTCCAACTCCATTTCCAACTCCAACTCCAACTCCCAACTCCAACTCCAACTCCAACTCCAACTCCAACTCCAACTCCAACTCCAACTCCAACTCCAACTCCAACTCCAACTCCAACTCCAACTCCAACTCCAACTCCAACTCCAACTCCAACTCCAACTCTAACTCTAACTCCAACTCCAACTCCAACTCCAACTCCAACTCCAACTCCAACTCCAACTCCAACTCCAACTCCAACTCCAACTCCAACTCCAACTCCAACTCCAACTCCAACTCCAACTCCAACTCCAACTCCAACTCCAACTCCAACTCCAACTCCAACTCCAACTCCAACTCCAACTCCAACTCCAACTCCAACTCCAACTCCAACTCCAACTCCAACTCCAACTCCAACTCCAACTCCAACTCCAACTCCAACTCCAACTCCAACTCCAACTCCAACTCCAACTCCAACTCTAACTCTAACTCCAACTCCAACTCCAACTCCAACTCCAACTCCAACTCCAACTCCCAACTCCCAACTCCAACTCCGACTCAAACTCGAACTCCATTTCCAACTCCAACTCCAACTCCAACTCCAACTCCCAACTCCCAACTCCAACTCCAACTCCCAACTCCAACTCCGACTCAAACTCCAACTCCATTTCCAACTCCAACTCCAACTCCCAACTCCAACTCCAACTCCCAACTCCAACTCCGACTCAAACTCCAACTCCATTTCCAACTCCAACTCCAACTCCCAACTCCAACTCCAACTCCCAACTCCAACTCCGACTCAAACTCCAACTCCAACTCCAACTCCAACTCCAACTCCAACTCCAACTCTTACTCCAACTCCAACTCCAACTCCAACTCCAACTCCAACTCCAACTCCAACTCCAACTCCAACTCCAACTCCAACTCCAACTCCAACTCCAACTCCAACTCCAACTCCAACTCCAACTCCAACTCCAACTCCAACTCCAACTCCAACTCCAACTCCAACTCCAACTCCAACTCCAACTCCAACTCCAACTCCAACTCCAACTCCAACTCCAACTCCAACTCCAACTCCAACTCCAACACCAACTCCCAACTCCAACTCCGACTCAAACTCGAACTCCATTTCCAACTCCAACTCCAACTCCAACTCCAACTCCCAACTCCCAACTCCAACTCCAACTCCAACTCCAACTCCAACTCCAACTCCAACTCCAACTCCAACTCCCAACTCCAACTCCCAACTCCAACTCCAACTCCAACTCCAACTCCGACTCAAACTCCAACTCCATTTCCAACTCCATTTCCAACTCCAACTCCAACTCCAACTCCAACTCCAACTCCAACTCCAACTCCAACTCCAACTCCAACTCCAACTCCAACTCCAACTCCAACTCCAACTCCAACTCCAACTCCAACTCCCAACTCCAACTCCAAGTCCATCAGAAGAAAATACACATAAATCAAAAACTGTCGCATTTTTCGTTGCATTAAGTATTCTCGTTGCATCATGTGTGGAATTACTATACCAGATTCCAATAACGCGCGCATAACTCCAACTCCAACTCCAACTCCAACTCCCAACTCGAACTCCAACTCCAACTCCAAGTCCATTAGAAGAAAATACACATAAAACAAAAACTGTCGCATTTTTCGTTGCATTAAGTATTTTCGTTGCATCATGTGTGGAATTACTATACCAGATTCCAATAACGCGTGCATAACTCCAACTCCAACTCCAACTCCAACTCCCAACTCCAACTCCAACTCCCAACTCCAACTCCAACTCCAACTCCAACTCCAAGTCCATTAGAAGAAAATACACATTTCAAAACTGTCGCATTTTTCGTTGCATAATGTTTGGAATTACTATACCAGATTCCAATAACGCGCGCATAAATGTTTACACATCAAAAATTAGAAGAGCCTTCTCCAACTAAATAAAAGGCCAAAATTACAAAAAAAAAAATGGTGCCAGTCGGTCAATAAAAGTGCCAAATTGCAACTATAGTCGCACAACGGTCACGCTGGCTGGCATTTGAAGATCCTCTTAGCTGAAGCATTGTTGTCCATTCGCTCGTTGTGGCCGAGCCAATGTAGTCGACGTGTTTTGGGTTTTTGGACTACTCGCACACAGGACCAAAAATTGGTCGAAGAATTTCTTTTTCGAAGGAACCCAGTATTAGCCCTCCTTTCCTGCTTATCGTCAAGCACTCTGCGCTATAAAGCAGAACTGGCAGGATGAGTGTTTTGTAAAGCGTACATTTTGTCCTTCGAGTAAGGAGTTTTGAACCCAATTGCTTTGCCAAACCGAAGTAGCAACGGTTTTCTAGGGTAATTCTTCTTCGGATCTCCACTAGGGTGGCACTCGTAGAGTTCATGTTCACTCCGAGATAGACGAACTCCGTAACTATCTCAAAATTGTTGCTGCCACTATTGGTGACGTTTTGTCCTAGGCGGTGGACAGATACTTGTTTGTTTGTTGATAGCATATACTTAGCCTTGTGCTCATTTACTTCAAGGCCTCTATCACGGCACGCTGTGAGCGACCGATGATGTCGAGATCATCCGCATAACACAGTAGTTGGACGGATCTGCTGAAGATAGTGCCTTCCGTGTTGACACCTGCCCTGTATGCACTATCTGTTCCAGCGCGAGATTGAAGAAGTCACATGATAGCGCACTTCCTTGCCGAAATCCGGTGCGAACTATTTCGGAGGAACTATTTCCAAACTGCATGTTGCAGGCTGCAACTTGCAGTACGTGTTTTCCAGTGACACAACTGGATCAGTCCTGACGATGAATGCTATCATATGCGGATTTGAAGTCGATGAAAAGGCGGTGGGTCTCGACTTGAAGTTCGTTGGTCGTTTCCAGGATTTGCCTCAGTGTGAAAATGTGGGCTATCGTCGAACTGCCGGACCGGAAGTCACACTGATACTGGTACATGCCAATTAGTGTGTTCCAAAACGGCTTGAGATGTTCACACAGTAGGATAGAATCTTATATGCGAACTTTAAGCAGTGGTATGCCTAATGGGAGAAACAGATTAACACAGCAACAACAACAGCAACTTTAACCACGTTTTAGAACCAATGTATTTTAATTACTTTGAACACCTTAGCACAGCAACATCGACAGCGACGTCAACGTTAAAGCTATCAAAAATTCGCTGTTGCTGTCGCTGTTTTAATCTGTTTCTCGCATATGCCTCATTAGTTCTTGGAAGACCTAGGATCGCCTTTTTTTGTAGATGGGGCATATGGAGCTGATAGTCAAGGCATGCTTTCTTCCACCCATACTTGATGATTTTGTGCATGCGCCCTACCAAAATATCACCACCATTATTTAAAGAACTCCGCTGGTAAAATATCAGAGCCTGCGGCCTTGTTGTTCTTAAGCTTTTTTTATAGCCAATTCAACTTCTTCTATACTTGGGGGTGGAACTGGTTCTTCGTTGACTGGACGTGGGATAGGGCAAAACTCTCTCTACATGGTGCCCATTTAGAAGCTGCTGAAAATGCTGCTTAAACTCATCTATACTATTCCCTGCGCGTCGGTGACTAGGTTTCCAACGCTGTTTCGAAGAGCCTGTGTTCCGGTCTTAAAGGCTGTAAAGAAATTGTTGCATCGGGCCAAGTGTAAAATTTTCAGATCACTTATCCGAGGAACTCAATAACGAGAATCCCGCTTAAGTGCGTTGTCGACGCAATAATGAAAACCCCGCAAAGCATTTTATTAGCATGTTCTTGTTCATATGAGAGTACTCGTATATGCGGCACAATCACGAAACTTTGTTTATTTTGTCAATTTGACAAAATGTCTTGAGAAATGTCTTCGATTTTATTAAAGCTTAAAAAGGTTTTAATGCTTTTTTTTTGTTAGATGTGTGCATATGCCCGGGAGATTTTATATGAAGTTTCAGGAGATGCTTATAGGGGCCATACACGACACAGACATGTCGTTGCAGACTAAGGAAAATTCAAAAAGTTTTGAATTCACGCAGACGGTCGCTGCAAAGGATAGACATAGGATACACACGATACTGATAGAGACAAATATATTAATTTGCAACGACATGTCTGTGTCGTGTATGGCCCCTATTACTTTTAGTAGCGCAAATAACCGGGTTACGCATTTAAGCGATACTCACTTAAACGCGAAAAGCTCTGTGCATTTCTTATGGAATTCATTATTTGCTCAGTTTTCGGATAAATCAAACAAGGAACGCAATTAAGCGAGGGTTACTTTCCGGGGATCACTGTTATTTGTATATAATACCTAAAAAAGTCTTTGTATTTAGATGGCAATAATTAATAAGTCAAAATATTGCGTTCGAAAGCTCAAACGTCATATTCAATCAGCAACGCATCAGCATAAACTGTGACTGTGCATTGCACCAGCATCGCAAATAAGCAGCGATGCCGCATTACTGCGCTAATATTTGACTTTTCTGAATTTACACCTTGTATCTTAAAATTCGAAACAAATTGAAAACGGTAACCAACAACAATTGCGGGAGGGAGGAAATAATACAAAACTTAAATTTCGTTTAAATAAATTACTACTTGTCCTCTTTAATCCACTAACAACAACAAAATATCACAAATTTTTTCAGCTTAATAAGCGTACGAGACAAGTGGTGAAGCAAAGTTGGTCTTCACAACAGCCGGACCGGCCGCAGTATATGCCAATGGGGATGGGGCGGCAGCATAAGCCAAAGGTAAATGAGCTGGAGCGGCGGCAATAGTCTTGACGGCAACCGCCAATGGTTCACGACGAACAACAGCGTTGAATCCATTGATTGGATCGGCGGTATAGTCAACAATACGCCTATAGCCATCAGCGTCATTCAACGAGTACTGACCGCGGACAACTCCTCCGTCACGGCTCTCCACTTGGTTCTTGGAGTCCCCGGTGAGCGCGTCCTGTACATCATATCCATAAGTGTACTGTGGATGTGGGTCGTATTCCTCAACTTGTGCGACAGCAGCCAATGGGACAGCTGGAGCAAGGATTCCAGCACTAGCAGCAGCGATGCAAGCGAACAGAAGAACGAACTGGAAAAACAAAAGCAAAACAAATATCCGTTAGTCGTAGTCCTCGTAATCGATTACCTTATCTTACTTTGAATGCCATGTTGATTTTAAATTGTTTGTTGCTCTATATTCAGGCGACGAATTTGAACTGATAAAGCTGACCACATACAGTAGCTTTTATACTGAAACGAGCGATGACTACGGTATTCGCGGATGCGAAGAAAAAAGCAACGAAACAATTTAAACGACCATAATTAAGGTCTCGTGGTGGAGAGGTATCTATGCGTTTGGAGCTCGTCGGAGTTTCCCGTAATGTTATGGTGATTTCATAAATAAAAGCACGCTCTTTAGTTGTTTTTGTTTGATTGTTTTGAATTTGATGGCACCTTATAGGTATAGTAGGTATATAGTTAGAGTAAGTTTTTTTTTTATATGTTACCTGCTAGTTAAAGGACAGAGTACTACGTCTTTCTTTCTTATTATTGGATACATTTATATCAAATAGGGGTTGGAACCTTATTTCGATCTTTGAGTTTTCCTTATCTGTGGCAAAACTATGTCGCTTTGTTGGCAATTCGTATCGAGGAATAACCCTTGTGGTATGTATACACTCAAACAAAAGGTAGGTAATGCCAATCATTTTCGTGGGTTCAAATTAACCCAAGTATAAAGATTTTTGATTTAATGCAATCGCTGGTTGGCGGTTATGTGACCAAATAGTCATGGAGAGTATATTATCCTTGAAAACATAAAAACTAGTTCATGTTATCAAAAATAATAGTTTAAATAAGAAGCACTCGATATTCAACGCTTGACTATATTTCTTTCTGAGGATTCATGTGCATCTATACCTATGGATCTCATTCAGACCATATCAGGATGAAAAACTTTTTAGTTGGCAAAATTTATGAATTGTGATCATTCAAAAACATTTGAAGACACGTCGGGTCTGACACGAGTAAATAATCTTAAATGATAGGTATCTCTCGTTGCTCCTCCTGACGAAACTCCCAATGATCCCTTTAATTCATAATAATTTGAGTTCAAATGAATCTGCATTGCTTAATATTGAAATTTGGCTATTACATTAATCTAAGATATAGTGACGTTGAAATGCCCCGCATCTCAATCAGTTACTAGTCGATGATTCAAAAACCCAAAAGCAGTTGTCAAGCGGCAGGCCAATTAATAATTGTAAATAAGCGACCTAAACTCGAAAAAAGGGTCCCGTAAGAAATTAAAGAAAAACAACAGTTTCGAAACAGCATCCCAAATGTTTTTAATTTATTTAATAATAAAAAAATCATTAAAATAAATAAAAACATAAATTTGAAAATGCGACCTGAGCTTCCGGACTAAATCGGAGGACCTGGTATCTAATTTTAAAAATACGTGCATGGGAAACAGAATTTTCAAACCATGAGACTGTATGTACCATGTACCTATTTCCAAAGAAAATTATGGATAAATAGTATATTTTGTAGCGTTGATTCAAACATCATACCTAAAATCTACAGGTATCTGGTAGGTACGAGTAATGTCTATGGGAATGGGAAAAGAAGATTTATGTCGATAGTCGATGGCTGCATCCTGTAAATAACCCATTCTGAAAAAGGGGTCAATAGGCGTTAACAAGTTTCCTAAATTTTCGGAAAGGGGTCCGATTAGGACTATTTTGGAAAAGGAGGGTCCTGAGGTCCCATTTTGGAAGAAAGGTTCAATCGGACCCTAAAAAATAAATACTTGGCGCAACAGGTCCGGAGAGACCCTAGGCCTAGCTTCTCACAACCATTCGTTTTGTGTGAGTTTCTCATTTTTGGAACGAATGGAAGGGATCTAAAATTTTATGCCGACTCCAAACGGCTAATTGAGAAGCTCTTTCAAGACATTTATACTCTCGGATGTTTGTCAGACGTTCACGAGAGGTAGCGCAGCGGAAAAAAACCCTAAGTCGGAATTGGGTTTTTGCGGGATTCGAACCTGGGACCCCCGCATAGCAGTCCAACACACTAACCACTAAGCTACTGCGACTACCAATCGGACCCTAAGGGGTCCCAAATATAGCCCTGCCTCTGTGGTATTAGAAGGGATTTCTTCTCCGGGGAAATAATAAGTCCAGGGCACTCATTCCGTATGTCGATTATCGCCAGACGATAGCGTTTCGACGATAGCTTTGCCCCACGTAACTTTAATAATCGTCTATCGTCCAGACGATATCGTTTTGACGATTGAACATTTGCTTCACGTAAGCCAATAATCGTCGAAACGCTATCGCCCAGACGATACAATTTGAGCCATACCTAATGAGGTGTCGTTTTGCATTGATTTGTGTGTTTTGCAATCAGCTTAAGATTTTTTATCGAATTTCAAGAAGAAGAATTGATTTTAGATATTTTTCAAATACGTACTACTAAATATATAAATACCTATATTTTAAACTTATTTTGTATGAAGCTCATGCAAAAGCAAGAAATATTGTAGAAAGGTGTATTGGTGTTTACTGTTTCCAAAGGTACAAAACGTAAATCATTAACTCCATATGGCATTAAATTACATGTCTTACCTAATCCTCAGATCGATGTTGAGTTCTACTACTTGAAAAAAGAAAAAGTATAGCTACGAACCCAGAAAAATTGCGATTTTTGCAAATGTTTGTTCTGCCCTCAATAACAGCAATCAAACAATACGAAGATTTGGCAAGTGCAATTTTAAACAACTCGCAAGCCCTAAGTGGGCTTCAAAAATGAGGGATGAAATAAAAAATTCACTTTAATTATTTTATTGATGTTATATTTTCCTTGGTAGCTGTTTGGCTTATTACCCTTTGCCAAGGCCGGATGGTCATTCATGAAAGCAATTAAAATTGTCATATGCATTGGTGAAATACATTTCTTCGGTATTATTTGTTAATTTTAATAAACTAAGGAATAATAATGAATTTTATACACTTTGTAATTTTCAAATCTGCCGGCATCAAACACAAAATGATTGAAAAAAAGTAATTTATGACATTTTAAACGACATCTGATTGGAATTTTCACTACAGTTTGAAAGTTTCTGAAAGAAACTCAGTGCATTCAATGCTCTCTCTCGTTGTATACAAAAAACGATAGACGAGACGATAGTGGTAGAGTTACGGAAAGCAAATTGATGACGAGATCGTTGACTACTATCGCGCAAACGATTATCGTTCTCAGAGTTACGGAATGAGTGCCCAGAAGAATGAAAGATATCCTCTGCTGAAAATATCATCAGCAACATTGGCAAATTACAAACTCTAATAGCCTAAACAAATGTTTGTGATCCTATGGCACACTACTCAGGTCGACGTACCTCTTATCGTGATGGTGAGTCAGAAGTTAAAAAAAATCCCTTTTGATGCTGAGATTTAGATAAGCCAAAAAAATTATTTATACAGTAGGTACAAAGCTAGGAACTAAAAAAAGTTAAAAAAATAAATTTAACAGTTGGCACAACAGGAAAACGCTAATTCTAAAAACTGCTCATATCTCGAAAACGAAAACCCCTTTTTTGACTTCGATAAAACTTACAAAAAACAAGTTAATCTTGTATCGCGAACAATAACCTATAATCGGCTTTTAGCTATATAGTTAACAAATATTTTTCAAACTAAACATTGCAATATCTGGGACTGTTTTGTCTGCCAAATTTTACAAAAACCGCTCTAACGATTTTGATCAAAATACACGCTAAGGATAATATCAGCATTCTAAATAAGATGCCGTACTTAGTTTTTTCTCAAAAAATTCAAATAAATCCGTTTTTTAATTATTTCTCAAAAACGGCTACCCAAAAGCCGATCTCTGTTCATATATACATATTTCTAAAATTCAATATCGCACTTTAAAATTATTTTCAGGAAATATTACCCACTTTTACTTTTTTTTTAACCATTTTCAATATGCACATTAAAATAATTCCAACCACTTGGAGTTTACACATATCATAATATACCATACACGTTCATCGTGATATTCAGTTTATAACTGCTAATACAAATTCAAAAACAAAAAATCTCTGAATTATTGCATATACATATAAATATTTATATGTAAAAATATCGATCTATAACGAACAATACTTATAATTATTGTCAACTTAAGCCAGCGTCATTAATATATTCCAGTCAAAAAGAAAACCATTTTCCTATTTCCTATTTTGTTTAGGTGATATGGCAAACCATTGTGTCCTGATAGGTATAGGTAGCCAACTAGATTTTTGACATTGTGCCTATGTAGATTTATGTCGTTTTCCATTGGGCAGAAAAAAAGCGTCCGGGATAGTCCGGAATTGAAAAATTCACTTCTGAAACCGTTCCATTGGCACAAAAATACTCTTCTGGTGATTCAAGACAAGACGCACTCACACAAGTGTTATTATGATTATTTTTTGGCATTTCACCAATACTTTTGTAGATTCAATCAGAAGCAGTTTTCTTGTTCCATTGGATTACAGAATAAGTGGATCCCCGAGCGAAACCAATGGAAAAAGATATTAGAATCTTTTTCGCATTATTTTTGAAGGATTCTAAAACTTTTTTGGCCTGTCTTAGGCCTGAGATGTTCTCCCAATGTTAAATGCAGTTATTGTGTTCAAAGATTTGTTAAGCAAGATTTGCCGCCGATTTAGAGATTGCGCAGTAGGGATTAGGTCTGAAAACCTTTTCTGGCCCCTTCGTTGGTTTTTTCGTTTCCTTCAATTCGATTATGGCCATAAACCCATCATATTTTTGTTTTGTTCCATGTGCAAAGTGTTTGGAGGGTATATTGAAGCTGTATTAGACTGATTTGGAGTCAATGCTAGGTGAAGTTAAGGTCATTTATAGGTGCTTGATTATCCATGAATATATATGATGGATAGCAAAGGCGCAAACATCCATCCTAAGCGATAGTCGACTTCGTTACTAAAAGATTGTGTTTCCAACAGTTTTTATTGCATTAAATTCATCCAAAAGGTTTTCACGTTCGAGAATAAGGTTTCAAATATTGATATTGTTTTTCATGCCGGTGTTGCAGACATGCATCATTATTAAAATATTTGTAATTTATTTTTATACAGGTTTTAGAAGGAACATAATAAGGAACTATAAAAAAAAACTTGTATAAATAAAATGTATGTTTATACAAAATTAAAAACAAAACACGTACTATGAGAGAACATGGTTTTACGACTTTCAAGTCTTCATTTTTACTGCATTATAAAACATTTACGAACACATTTTCAAGGACAAGAAATCGAAGATACCTCTATTACCACTTTCTTACGAGGGCTTTTTCAAGAGTATGATGCAGATAAATACTACAGTACACGGCGAATGAAAAGGCGCAACAAACTCAGTAGAGACTGCGCTACACTGTGTTGTAAGAGGAGTTGAAAAATCATTCAGAATAAAAGAATACACCTTAGCGGCATTTCTAGACTTCAAGGGAACTTTCAACAATGTCAAAACGGACGGCAAATGCAGAACACTTAGTAAACTCAACATTAAAACCACTGCCATTTATTGGATTGTCAAAGTTCTTAAAGCTAGACACCTTGTAGCTGAACTTGGGGGCGCCAGACTTGAAGCCTACGCTTCAAGAGGAACACGCCAGGGAGGGGTTTTCTCCCCATGACTTTGGGTTATTGTCTTAAATGAGGCACTTATGCAACTTAGAGTTACCGACATAAGAATAACTGCCTACGCTGATGACGTTGAGCTAATGGCAACCGGCCAATTTCTGCCAACACTGGCCGAGCAAATAAATGGAGCCCTCTCCATCCTTGACTTCTGGACCAGGAAATACGGTCTATCAGTCAATCCCCAGAAGACTGAATTAGTATTGTTCACTAATTTATGTTAGCGATATACCCCTCAGAATCTCTGACAACACTAAATGCCTTTGACTAATACTAGATAAGGAACTTAATTGGAAAATTAACATAGATTAAAGAATCAAGAAAGCCACAATAACCTTCTACACCTGTAGCAAAATCTTCGGTAAAACATGGGGACCATCTCCCTAGATCAAACTCTGGTTGTATAGAGCTATTGTAACACCAATTCTGACATATGGCAGCCTTGTATGGTGGCCAGCAACGAAAAAGACCACATACATACTTAAAGGCTATTACAAAAGTGCAAAGACTAGCTTGCTTGAAAAAAATGCGAATGACACAAGAAGAGCTTTGCAGAGGCTGTGGTGACGAGGGGGTTGTAGAGGACACAACCCACTTTCTATGTCAGTGTCCACTGTCCAGGCCTCCAACACTCCAGGTACAGATTCCTTGGAAAATTCTTCTTCAACTATATAGCACACCATCGGACAAAATCATGAACTTCATCAAATCCTCAAGATGGTTTGTATGCAATGACATAGTAAGTAATTAATAAATTAATTAACAATAAGACATACAGAATAGGTTACTACGGGTAAGGGATACACCCTTTCCCCCGATGGGTATCACAATGGATCAATTTTGACCTGAGTGTGACGCGGAACACTATCCACCCGCACACCAACCTAACCTAACCTAACTTACTTACTTACTTAGGTGGCGCTACAGTCCGGGGTGGACCTGGGCCTCAACCAATACGCCTCTCCAGTTAGCGCGATCTTTGGCTAACTGCCTCCAGTTGCGCACTCCAAGTTGGTTGAGGTCCCCTTCCACTTGAGCGCGCCACCTAAGGCGAGGTCTTCCTCTACTGCGTTGTCCCTCCGGGTTGGAATCGAAGACTCTCCGGGCCGGAGCGTTGGTGTCCATTCGCTCTACATGTCCTAACCATCTTAGACGACTAATGCGTACTTTTCTGACCAGGTCGATGTCGCTGTACAGCTCGTAGAGCTCGCTGTTAAATCTTCTCCTCCAAATCCCGTCAACGCAAACGGGACCAAAAATCACTCGAAGAATTTTGCGTTCGAAGCGGCCAAGAAGATCCTCATCCGTTTTTGCTAGGGTCCATGCTTCTGCGCCATAGAGCAGGACAGGGATGATGAGAGTCTTATATAGAATCTTCTTAGTGCTTCTTGACAAGGCCTTACTAATCAATTGCCGTCTTAGGCCAAAGAAACAGCGGTTGGCAAGTGTGATTCTTCGTTTGATTTCTGATGTGATGTCGTTATCAGAGTTTATAGCGGAGCCGAGGTAGACAAAGTCCCTAACTACCTCAAAGTTATAGCTGTCTATCGTGACGTTCTGCCCGATTCGTCGATGTCGTGTGTCCCTTCTTGTTGACAGCATATATTTTGTTTTACCCTCATTCACCACTAAACCCATTTTTGCCGCTTCTGTACTAATACTTGCAAACGCACCAGTGACAGCTCGCTGTGTTGTACCAACAATGTCAATGTCGTCAGCGTATGCAAGCAGTTGCACAGACTTATAGAAAATTGTGCCTCTGGTGTTGGCTTGTGAGTTTCGCACAATCTTCTCAAGAATGATGTTGAAAAAGTCACATGACAGCGCATCACCTTGTCTAAATCCTTTTTTGACATCAAAGGTCTCGGTGAGATTGTTTCCGACCTTTACGGAGCAGCGAGCGTTCTCCATCGTCATTCTGCACAATCTGACAAGTTTGGCAGGGATGCCAAAACTAGACATGGCTCTGTATAGCTCGTCTCTATAAACGCTGTCATATGCGGCCTTAAAATCGACAAAAAGATGGTGAGTATCGATCTGGTATTCTTGGGTTTTTTCCAGGATCTGCCGTAGTGTGAATATTTGATCGGTCGTGGACTTACCGGGCCTAAAACCGCACTGATAGGGACCTATCAGATCGTTGACGAATGGTTTCAGGCGTTCACACAATACAGCAGACATGATCTTATACGCAGTGTTCAGGAGACTGATGCCTCTGTAGTTGGCGCAGTTTAGAGGGTCTCCTTTCTTGTGGATCGGGCAAACAATGCTGAGGTTCCATTCATCAGGCATACTTTCCTCTAACCAAATCTTGGAGATGAGTTGGTGTATGCACTCTACCAAGTCATCTCCGGCTGCCTTGAAGAGCTCGGCAGGTAAGCCGTCTGGACCAGCAGCCTTGTTGGATTTAAGCTTAGATATTGCTATCCTCACTTCATTTTGGTCAGGTGGACGGAAATCTTGGCTGTCATCGTCCAGGTTGAATGGATCGTTCTGCCTAACAGCGGAATTTGTGTCGTCTTCGCCGTTTAGCAGTCTGCAGAAATGGTTTTTCCATGTCCTCAGCACCGACTGTGACTCTACTACAAGGTTTCCTTGCTCGTCTCTACAGGTCTCCGTTCGGGTCTTGTTGCCATGACACGTTCTTTTTACCTTTTGGTAAAACTTCCGAACATTGTTCCTGGAGTAACACCTCTCTATATCCTCGATCGCGCGCTTCTCATGCTCTCTCTTTTTTCTCCGGAGAAGCCGATGTTCTTCCCTCCTTTTTTGCTCGTAGAGCTGACGAGCTGCTCTCGTCCTTCTATGCAGCGACGCTTCGTAGGCACTTTGTTTTGCTGCATGTGCTTGCCGGCACTCTTCGTCAAACCAGGGGTTTCGGGGGGGTGGACTGGTGAAACCGAGCACATCAGTTGCGGCGTTTTTGATGGCTTCTTGGCATCGGCGCCACTGGTCTTCGGCACTTGATGCTGGCAGCATAGGACTTCTCGAGAGGTTGAGGGATACGCGATCGGCAAAGGTTCTGGCGGTTTGTTGCGTTTGTAGTCGTCCAACGTTAAATCTCCTCACAGTATTTTCTCGTTGTTGTGGCGTCTTGGATATCCGCATCCGTACCTTGGCTACAACAAGGTAGTGGTCCGAGTCTATGTTGGCCGCTCGGAAAGTTCGGACATCTAGAATACTGGAGGAGTGCCTTGCGTCGATCGCAACGTGATCAATTTGGTTGACGGTTTGATGATCAGGTGACCGCCATGTTCCTTTGTGTATATTGAGGTGAGGAAACCGTGAGCTAGCTATGGTAACATTACGTCCCGCAGCAAAATCAATCAGCCTAAGTCCGTTTCCAGACGTGGTGTCGTGTAGGCTGTGTTTTCCGATTGTGCTACCAAAGATGTCCTCCTTTCCTATTTTGGCGTTAAAATCACCCAAGACGATTTTAACGTCATGCTTAGGACATTGCTCATATGTTTTGTCGAGGAGCTCGTAGAAACATTCTTTGGTAGCATCGTCTTTATCTTCTGTGGGGGCGTGAGCGCATATCAGGCTGATGTTGGCGAATTTAGCCTTGATGCGGATAGTTGTAAGGCGTTCACTAACGTGTCGAAAGCTCAAGACTTCTTGCCTAAGTCTGCCGCTTACAACAAATCCGCATCCAAATAGACGCTGCTTTTGTTCTCTGTAGCAGTCACCGTAGTAAATGTCACAGTTTTTCATCCTCCTTTTGCCCGGCCCATCCCACCGCACTTCCTGGATGGCGGTGATACCTGCGTTGTAGCAGTCTAGGGCCTCCGCTAGTTGTTCGGCTGCACGCGGTCTGTTCAGAGTTCGAACATTCCACGTGCAGATCCGAACGTCATTGTCCTTTTTTCGTTTTGCAGGGTCGTCAACAGTGAATCCGTCCTTATCCGAGGCTTTTGGTTGCTTCGCAACAATTCTTTTTTTTCCGTGGTAGGGTCGTTAACCCCACGCACAACCCCCAACCTGGAGGACCAGGCCCTTTCTGTAACCCCTTGGGCAAAAGGAGCCGGAATATTCCGGAGTCAGTAACCTGCTGCGGGGATGTGAGAGCTGCCGTTGACCCATTAAGGGCTCTTCCGCCACCATCTCTATTTCAACACCCTGACTAGTGCTGAAAAATCCTCAATGACCTCAGCTCCAAATACGTCAGAGTAGCTCATTGAGGTATCTGCCATGTTGACTGTTGACGCCACCGTTGATTCAACCATATGAATTCATCCGCCGTACGTCCTCTTTCTGAGGGGCTCATGTAAGACCTCTGAGACTCGATCAGGCAGTCATTCCGACAGAGCATTATAGTGTTGCTATTTAACCTTACCTAACTGCTAACTCCATTTAAGTGAACGACAAAGGAAAAGTTAGAAAGAGAAAAAGTGATAATGAATTATAAGTAAGTATTTGGAATAAGAATGGAATAAATAAGAATGAAGTGAAATGAAATTGCTTTAATTGGAATTGATCAATGAATATATTCCTTTACTGTTTAAGCATGGCTTAATTATAGATTATGTAGATGCAGCTGCGTCGAAAATGTCCTCGTTGGAAGTAAAATGTTTGGCTTATTAATTCGTGCAGTGGGGCCGTGTATGATTGTTCTAAATGAGCTCACATCTATCAATTTCTGATTTTAATGTACGTTTATGTATATTATATACTAGCTGACCCGACGAACTTTGTTTCGCCCATATTCGTTAATGTAATGAAAATAATAATAGACTGAGTAAAAAAAAAGTAAAAATGCGGCAACACTGCAATTTTTGCGTTCAATAATGTAAAAATACTGCATTATCTTTGCATGAGGGCAAATAAGCATTGCGTTCATATAAGCCAAATGACAGTCAAGCTGCGATCAACTCTGCATTGAATTTTGTTTTGTTGCCTAGTTGCAGGAAGATGGCAGGAAAAAATATTTAAGTAAAATAAATGAAATTTAATAGATTTATCCAAAATAAATGCAGTTTTTTTTTTATTAAAAAGTTCAAATATATTACTTGTGTTTTATAGGAATGAAAGTTGAAAAAAAAAATGTACTGCATATATGAACTATTTTTCGGAAACGCAAAACTGCTGCAAACTTGGAGTGTTCATAATTGCATTGAATCAATATTTTTTGCATGGCATGTGCAACAATGTTGCAATTATGAACTCACCCATACTGAGCATGCACATGTCCCTTACGATACACGATGTATAAAGCGGAAGTTCATACATTTGACTTTAGGAGAAACATGGGAATTTAATATTGATTCCACAAAATTCCAGCGATAGTCCTTGAGACCTATTAATTGTCATAACGAAACGGGAAATTGTTGATATGCTTAAAAACGAATGGCAAATCTTCCTGAATAAGCGGAATCCGCGGAATTTGAATGTTTTCCCTTGAACTTTCCACTCAAAATCGTCGCTTATTCCATGACATTTGATTTGAGATTCTTCACAATCAAATCAAACGCGATCAGTTACAGAATTTCGGTGGATTGAGGTTGCGCAACAAAATTATAACTGAGCCGACTTTCAATTTCAAATTGTGTAGCGGTAAGCCCGGCATATCAAAATAATTCAAAAATAAAGATTTTAAATAATTTTTGTTGTATTGGAAGTGATACTAACCGTATTTCTATTCAATCTTCTTTTTTTTAAATGCGGTTCTTCATGCAAAATTCCATCCCCAATCCCATCCCCGTAAACTTTTATTTTCACGACAAAAAGTATCATATGTCCTTCCTTGGGTCAATACGAATCCACGAAGCACGATCCATTCCCGAGTTATGAGTGCATATACGGACGACAGTCTCTTTTACATATAGCCGTACCCACCATACCAAAATAGTGTCCTATCATTCAAACTGTAACCAACCATACACAGCCAAAAAATTTATTCAAATGGTCTAGGAAAAAAACAAAAAAATACATAAATTCATATTTTTTTTTTTTCACGTACGCATAAGTTTTCCGATTCCAGCGTAGGAACCGTACAACTACAATTTTTCAAAATGTTGAGAAAACTGAAAAAAAAAAACCGACTGGAAATTCGAAAAAAGTGATTTGACAAAACAAAATGTATTTCTCATAAGACCAAAAAAACAACATATTTTACAGTACAAATATTTTTTTTGCACCCTTTTTTTGTAAACAAATTACACAAACATATGTTTACCAATTGTAACCAAACTTCACAAAAGTCATATACAGACCAATACCAAAGATGTGAGAAAGTTTGGTTAAAATCGGTAAATACGTTAAGGCGTGATTCGGCGACAAACGAACTAAATTTTAAGGCTCAATTTTTATATAATAGATTTGGGCGGAACGAAGTTCGCCGGGTCAGCTGGTTTTCCAATAAAAATCATTGCTTGAATAATATTTGATACTATTAAATTCTTCACAATCAAACGCGTACCGTTACAAAATGTTGGTTCGTTTAGGTTGCGCAACAAAGTGGGATAGTTGGTGGCTTCGTTTTCATCCATCACGGAGTCGACAGATTTGTATGAATGCAACTCACCAGCGATTTGGTTTTGAATGGCGAAATTCAAATGATCGACGTTCTTGTTTATCGCAACCAAAATCACTCTTACACTCAGTCAATCATGGTCAACAAAATCTGAGCGATATTCGGGAAAACATTCATGATTAGTTCTTCCGGTGTCGTTGTAAAGTTGCAAACATTTTGTGGAAATTCAATCAGGCCGGTGATTAAGTTTGCTGGAATCACACCATTGCCCATCGCCAACAATTGCCTGGAGAACTCTGCAGCGGACTGGTCATTTTGTAAAGAAACTCGCATCGCCATAAAGCAGATGCCTTCAGGCAAGCATTCAATTCATCTGCCGGAGTTGATCTCGAAATGACAGGCAGTGTTTGACGAAAATCGCCTGATAGCAAGATCATTGCTCCACCGAAAGGTCGTTTATCATTACGTAAACGATTCAGGGCCACCAATGCGCGTTTGTAAGCCATTGTGCATTCGTCCCATATGATAATCTTACATTGCTGCAGTACTTTCGCCATCGTAGTGTTCTTTGAAATGTTGCATGTAGGTTCTTCATCCACTGGCAGATTCAATGGCAATTTCAATGCTGTTCGACCGCCTTCTAACAAAGTAGCAGCTATCCCAGAAGAGGCTATGGCCAAAGCGAAATGTAATTTATTTAAAAAAAAAATTGTTTCAAAATTGTTGACAACAACAATTTGCTTGGAAAATAATTAAAATAATTGACAACAACAATTGCTTTTAAAATTAAAAATTTTTTTTTTGTTTGTTTTGTATTTGAAGTGTCACTACCCAAGTAGAAATTTGTGACTCTTATCCACATTTACTTTAAACTATAGTCACCAAACGGTATATTCGACTCGGTTTTGTGTCGCTTAACTCCATTCCAATAAGATGGTAACGATTTGACATTTTTGTGACCATTACGTGTCTCAAAGTTACAAATGTCCCTTACTGTAACATTTCAAATACACAAAAACTGTGAGGTTACTATTTAATGTTACCACCTGGTTACCACTTAACAGCTACGCAAATCGACTGCGCACAGTCGAAATTGTGACCACTGATTGTTACCAACCAGGCGTGCACTATATAACTATGGCGCATCAAGCGTAAAAGGGAATATAGGGTGGCATGGAAAAAAAAAAAACACCGCGAATGGTTTTATGATGGACAATGAATCTATCTAAAAAGAATGGAAATATGTAAATTAGAGACTTCATTATTTTGGAATACGTATATCTTTTCATGAGTTTTCCTCCTAAAGTATTATTTTTCATTTTAAAAGATGTATTGAAAATTGTTTCCCGTTGTAGTGCAACATCGAATAAACTTTTCATTGTACTTTTAGTTTGTGCGCTACGCTGCTTTCCGACGTTTCAATAGTATTGTAGGAGTAAAATGAGAATGCTTTCTGATTTTACTACACATTAACTCCAGCAGATTGAATTGGAAACAATTAATGAAGTGCGAGATAATAAAATAATTATATTTGATTTGAAAAATTTAAAAAAAAAAAAACAATATTCTAACTTCTATCATTCACATTATATCAAATGGTACCAATATTTTTGAATAAATAGCATGTTATACGTATATAAAATCAAATAATGGTAGAAATATCATAACGTTGTTATGTCGGTCTTAGCAAACCAGAATAGCAGTACAAAAATTAGAAGCGAAAATATTTTAAAATTTGCAAATCCGTTTCTTATTATTCCCCCCAAACTTTTGTGCATGTTCTCATATACTCTAAAAGGTAGAATTCAAAAGAATGAACCATTTAAATATTACGATTTAATAATAATAGCCGTATTTTATTATCAGCCATGATCTATATAGATCATCGATTTACATGCAATTACAACAACAGCACATGATCCTGCTTCTCATCGAGATCATGTATCATGATCTGAAAATTATTTCTACTATTTCTCGCTGCGTTGTTTGGCGCTGTTTGTTTCATTTTTAAATGTTGGTGTGCCTGTAAACGATAGCCAAGCCGCACGTTGCCAGACTAAAATATTCAACACCATTCATAACACAAACATGCGAATAAATTTCCCGTCCGTTTTTCGAGATGTTGCTTTTTCATTCCAAAAAGGTACGCCCAGACAAGCGAAATATTTCATAAACATTTAAGTAAATGTTTCATAACCATTTATTTAACAAAAAAATGTTTATGAAATATTTCGCATTTTCCCAATCGTAAACAATTTATTGTTTCACAAGTTTCCCTGTAGAAAGGTGAGAGTTGTTGTTCAAAAAATCTTGGAATAGTGAAAAATGGAAACTAGCATGCTGTATAAATTTAAATTACCTATTTTCAAATCTAATTATTGGGAAGCACATTTCTTTTTTATCACAAAAAAGTACAAAGAAATAATGTAATTGCAATTGTTTTCGTCGTTTTTTTTTTTTTTGTTATTAATTTCAGTATGCTCTTTTAGGTTTTCGTGTTTAAACCGCTGACATTTACTTCGTCTTAGAATTCCATTTACGGACGAGAAGTGCAAACTGCGGTAAGATTTTCATTACCTACATTTCGATCTGATTGTAAACCATTTCCTTTTAAAAACAAAACGCACCGTATAAGGTATAACGGAAGCGGTGTTGTTGTTTTCGAGCCCCTGGCCATGATAACAATTAAAAACATTTTCATAAATATTTAATAAATACTTCGTCGGCATTTTCAATGGCAAAAACATTCCCGAAATGATTGACAAAAAAATTTTTCTGAATAAATCTTTCGCTGGTCTGGATACACATTAATAAGCCAAGAAAAACCCAAAGATGAACTAGCCGCGTAGTTTTTTTTATTTGTTGCATATTTCAACATAAAATTTTAAATTAGTTTTTAAAAAACAATATCGAAAATCAAAACTACTCAAATTTGACTCAAATGGTAACACCTTCGACAAGCAAGTGAAATGTCATGTCCATTGAAATCATGTTGTGACGTCACGCTGCACCGAATGTTTGCAATATGGCTGGTGGCAGTATGAAGTTTGTCTTCATGTTGCACCGAATGCTTGCAAAATGGCTGGTGGCAAAATGAGGTTTGCCATACTCATAGCAACTGTAGCCACAACTTAAAAATAAAATTCTTCAATGATCCGTATTGTTTTATTATCGTGATCTGATCCGGATCAGATCACGCTGATAATAAAATACGGCTAATAAACGCAAAAAAAAAAGTTTCCTTAATGTATGTGCATGCACCCTGTGCTCCCTCCTAAAGAAATGCAAATGGCAGGCAAGTGGTCGCTTTCTGATTCTAATTGGGATTCATTGTCAAAAAAAAAAATAGTCCATGGAAAAATGAAAGTACCTAGCTTCGAAATAAAATTAATTTCTTAAATACTCAATATTTCTTGAGCGCGTGAGTTTTTGCCACTACAACTTATTGATATTTGTGGTGAAACTGATTTTCGTTTGAAAATTTAGCATTCTGGTACGAAGAAATGCAATAATTATCAAATTCTCATAATATTACCTGATTTACCATTTTCATGACATATGCTCGTTTAGGTATTTTAGCATCCCCATTAAAGAGGATAGGTTATGTGTGCACGTTTTATATTGCTATCGCAGTATTTCTATTTCACATTTTCTTTTTCATGTGAAGCAACAAACAAACACATGAAAACAAATTTGACAGCTCACTAAGATTCGGTCACACTTTGGTTACAAAGCATAGCCGAAATACCATTATGTGTGTTTCCCGAAATAGTAATTTAAAGAGGTAAAACTGATTCCCCACTTTGGTCAGCGTTACACCCTGCAGTGGAAACAGTACGCACATTGAGAGCCTATACACACTGTTACTGTTACGGAAACATTCCGAAATGTAGGATCAGCGCCTCCACTATAACCATCAATTTCTACTTGGGTACTCGATTTTATCCAGTTTCTTTTTTGTTTTCAAAGTGTATTTCCCCATAAAAAAAATAAAAAATTTAATGGTGGACCACCCTTAACATTTAGGGTTATGAAAAATAGATGTTGTCCGATTCTCAACCCTAGCCCATATGCAAACTAAGTTTCACGAAAATCGGTGAAGCCGTTTCGGAGGAGTTCAACAACGCACCCCGTGACACGATAATTTTATATATTAGATAGAAGAAGAAGATATCTGAAAAATATATTATCTTCCCCAAGTCTTCAATCAAATTTCTATGATATGTATTTAAAATTGTACAATCGCGTTTTCTCACAAACTTCACAACACGCATGGATTGCTCGCGTGAAATAGTAGGTACATCCATATAGAAAAGAGCGAAAGAGAGAAAAGTCTTATCCATATTTCTATTGTCTAACACTTGTCACAATTTTATGGTCCTTCGATTCCAAAAAGAAGAGTTTTTTTTTTGTAATATTTTCACATGTTATTATTTAAACAAATTTACAGAAACAGCAGCAACAATAAAATTCAATAAAATCAACTTCACCTAATAAGCATATGAGATGATTGGCGATGAGAAACTGGTCTTAACCAATGCTGGACCAGTAGAGTAACTCAAAGTTGGAGCCGACTTAATCAAAGCTGGAGCTGCATAGTTTGTCTTCAATAAAGCTGGTCCGGCAGCATAAGCTATTCCAGCTGATGGAGCTGAATGGATAAGAGTTGGTGCAGCAGCATAGGCCAAAGGAGCTGGAGCAGACCTAATCAGAGTTGGAGCCGCAGCATAGGCTAATGTGGCTGGAGCAGTCTTGATGAGGGTGGCGGTGGGTGCAGCGGCAACAGTTTTAACAGCAACGGCGCCCAACGGTTCCCTACGTACCACAGCATTGAATCCATTAATTGGATCAGCAGTATAGTCCACAATGCGTCTGTAGCCATCGGCG
The DNA here is from genome assembly GCA_946477585.1 of Cheilosia urbana. NCBI lineage: Eukaryota > Metazoa > Arthropoda > Insecta > Diptera > Syrphidae > Cheilosia > Cheilosia urbana. Next base: position 116,352,542 of record OX297853.1, on the reverse strand, counting down.
TCATTCAGCGAGTATTGACCATGAACAATGTCTCCGTCACGACTTTCGACTTGATTCTTGTTATCCCCAGAAATGGCATCCTGCACATCATATCCAAAGGAATACTGGGGGTGTGGATCATTATCTTCAGTTTTGGCCAAAATGGGCTGTGAAACAGTAGTGAGTGGTGTGGCAACCTGACTCAGATATCCGGCGCTAGCAACGGCGATGCACGCGAAGAATGCAATGAACTGTTTAAAAAAAAAAAATTATTTATTTTGTAAATATGTAACTTCTCATTCTCATGAGGTAGGTACCTTGAATGCCATGTTGTAGGTGAAATGCGTATGTTATTCTGGTACGTGAACCTGAAGTGAACTGATTTCGTTTCGATATCAATTCGCCTTTTATACTCAAACAGCACGAGGGAATGAGCCCATATGAAAGGGCTGCCACTGTACACCGGAATTTCGTGGTATTTATCAACGGCAAGGTCAGATTATGCTCCAAATTGAAGCAAGCGATAAACCAGTTGAATTCTTTAATCGAATTATTGTTTCTCGATTCGGTGATGGTGAGTACTGAGTACGTACCTATAATTTGTTTGAAAACGTTTATGCGACAGTAAGAACTGCATTATGATTAGGCAGAGGAGTGTACAGTGCGAGATTAGGCGGAACTTCGGTCATGTGAGAATTATTCGGAATCAGCGAAGATTGAAGTGTCTTTAAGTCATAGGTCAATGGGCAATGACGCATGAGGATCTCATTACTGGACAGTGCGAATGTTTGGGAAACGGCTTGGCAATTGGCATACAGCTTACATAATGACTATTGTAGAAGCAATAGGGCTATTGAAGGAATTAAATTAAAGTGAGACAGCAGATTGAGAACTCTCAATAGTGACTCCTGATATAGAATATGGATACAACAGAGCTTCCAGAACCCCTGAGACTGAGAATCATGTACAATCTAGGGGGCTCAAATAGGAAAAACGGATTCATGTGCTGTAAAACACATCCGCGGTCTCATTTTGTCAATGGACAATGCACCCGACGATAGTCTAAGTAGAATGTGGCAGCTCCCACAAAGTGTTGTCACCTTTGTGCATTTGTAGGGTTATACCAACTAGCGCTTTGTGTTGCCGATTGACATGTGAGGCGAAGCTCGTTTAGTTTTTCAATGTCTCATGCAATTGAATTGTATCACGGGCTGTATGAAATGTCACACTGTATTGTTGGGACCACATGTCAACATCAATGCCTGCTTGACCAGTTACATTTTCGAAACAAAATATGGTCCAATGAGACCTACTGATGGAAAACCGCACCAAACAGTGTTGTCGGTAATGGATTTGGTTTTTTTGACAATCAAATGAGATTCATCGATTTGGATGATTTTGCTCGAAAAGTCAGCATTCACATTTTAAATGTTTTTGATATATTATTGAACAATGAAAACACGTTGTGTCCCTAGGCTGACACAGTTTTTTTTTGATTGCCAACACTCTTACAATACCCTTTATATAGGTACATCATATTTTTGGGTTGGGCTCAAAATTATGGACAGGTCGAAATCCTTTTTACAAAATTCTGCTTTACAAAATTCAGCTTTTCAAGAAACGCAACAAAAATCGCGTCAAATGTTACAAAAAATCAGTTGTTTAGGGAGAGTTGGGCTATTTTTCATATTGAATACCAAATTCCAAGTTATTTATTTACCAAAGCAAAATATTCTTTGGTTCGATTTTTTATTTTCTCAAATTTTCTAAAGAAAAAGTTGTTTGAGTGAATAAATCGACTTTTAGAATTTCGTTTCCTTTTTGTTTTTTGTCGCGTTTTCCCACGCGTTCTTTTGACGAGTTTCTGTCTCGTTTTCCCACGCGTTGTTTAACTCGTTTTTTGGCATGTTTTTTTTACGCGTTTTTGGCGTTTTTTTGACGTGTTTTTTGAAGCGTTTTTTTTTAAGCTTTTTTCACATCTTTTTTAATGTGTTCTCTTTACGCGTTCTTTTACTCTTTTTCGCGTATTTCTTGTCACGTTTTTCACGGGTTTTTTGGTCGTTGTGATACAATACACATCGGCACTTGCAACGACCAACGATGTATACAAGATGACCAACTAGCCCTAAAATTTCCTCTGGAACCTATACTCAAGTATACGCGGATGATGTCGCCGTTCTGTCTGTCGGTTCTGACCTAGGGACTGTCTGCTCTCGGGCTCAGAGATCCTTGGGCTTGATCGATGGCTGGTGCACAAGAAATGGGCTTTCAGTGAATCCTCTTAAAACGACTGTTGTTCTCTTCACGAGAAGGAGGAAGGTCACTGGTCTGACTCAGCTTGTGTTAAAAGGTGTCACTATTCCGATCTCCGATGAAGTCAAATATCTGGGAGTAATCCTCGATAGAAAGCTTCTTTGGTCCAAGCATGTCGAATCGAAAACCGATAAAGCGCTGTCAACTTTCTGGCAGTGTAAAGGCGCTTTTGGCAAGACATGGGGCTTATCTCCTAAAAGGGTCCTTTGGATCTATACGGCAATGGTAAGACCACTCCTCTCATACGCGTCGGTTGTATGGTGGAACAGGCTTTCACGGAAACGTGTTACTGCCTCTTTTGCCAGACTTCAAAGAACGGTTTGTCTCGGCTGCACGGGGGCCTTCCCCAGCACACCGGGCTCCGCTCTAGACGCTATGATGAACCTCCCCCCCCCTTGATATTTTTATCATGGGGTGTACGCTGAAAACCGTCTCTCGGTTAAAGAGAGGTGGCTTTTGGTACCACGCGCATTGGAGTTTTGAAGAACTTGTGCGAGAATTATCCTTTGACCCCTGTCTTATGGATATGCCCTCTGACGCAATGACTCCAGAAGTCCTACTGCGACAAAACTACCACGTCAACTTTCCTCAGGCAACGGAATGGCTTAGGCCAGACTCTGAGCCAGGGACAGAATGCCATCGTATTTTTACGGATGGCTCCAAAACCGGACAGGGGTCTGGTTCTGGAGTCTTCGTGGAAAGCGAGAACATTAGACTTCACTACCCCTTAGGAAACCATGCGTCTCTCTTCCAAGCGGAGATATTCGCTATCCTTATGGCTATGCGCTATATTGTGACAAACGGGTGGAGGGCTAGGAGTATATGCGTTTGCAGCGACAGCCAAGCTCGCAAAGGTCGGCGGCCTTCCTTCTGTCTCTCAGAAGAAGCGACTGTAGACTGCTTGTGGGCGTCCTTTCGGGCCACCAAGCTTTTGCCAAACACTTAAATGTTTTGGGCTTGAGCATCTCCACCATCTGTCCTGCCTGTGGAGAGGATGACGATACAGCGGAGCACTTCCTCTGTAGCTGTCCTGCCTTTGCTCGCATCAGGTGGCGGATCTTTGGGGCTGACGTGGTGAGTGCCGAACATCTAAGCTCTTCATCACTGAAGCTCCTTCTCATCTTTCTTCGAAAGACGGGAAAACTAAGTATACATAAATGTAAGGTGTCTGTTTGGCAGTACAATGGACCAGTAGTTGTGTCTGAGTGCTCCATCGGATAGTATAACAATCTCCGACAGAAAAACCAAAAAAAGCCCTAAAATGTAATGTTAAACAAGAATAAGAACGAATTAACAAAATCAAAATGGTAAACCAAAACAATGAAGCTGATGTTGATTTTAGGGTAATACATGGTGTAACCGTTGTCGATAAATAAAATAAATTTATAGAAAGAAAAAAATGTTTGTTCTAGAAGTTTTGATGTAAGATCGATAACAAAAACATGGGATACATTTATGGCGCAGATTGATAATGTTTTATGTTATTTATTTATTTATTTATTTATGTCAATTTGAGCTACAAACTGTTTTAGACAACTTAAATCTAATTATTTTAATATATATCTAGTTAAAATTATTAGTGCTAAATTAAATTTACCATCCCAAATGATTTCTATCACATTGATGGATTTAAACCTGAATTTGTTAATCGTGATACAATGAAATGCGTTTTCCCACTCATTTTTTGTTGCAGTTTTGTTGAATTTTTTCTCGCGTTTGTGACAATTGTTTATAACTTAAAAAATTCTGTTTCAGCAAAACTTCGCATTTAGCATACCTATGCATAGTGCCATTTCCACTGTGCTGTTGGCAAAAATGCGTTCATAAAATTTTATTGGTTAAATTGGTTACGAGTGAATAGTACTTTCAATGGGTACATAACCTTAGATGGCACATTTTGTTTTTTGTTTTTTTGTATGTCACGCAAATTCTAATTGCCACAACACCGACAGAAAACAAAATGGTGGAATTTGGAAAAAAAAAGTTGAGGGGGCCAGCGACAAAAGGAGTTGAGTTCTCAGTATGATTTTTCAATTATTTCTACGGTTTGCTCAAAGTAAAAGGGATTCGGTTTTTTGTTTTTGAGAAGACATAGCTGACCTCTAGAGAATACATCAATAAGTGAATTGTTAATAATATTAACATATATTATATGTACTTAACTGCAGCACGTGATTGGAATGGCTATCTCCGACCAAAAACATACGAGAACTGGTTCCTCTCATTTATATTAACTGAAAACGTACCACAGAAGGAAGCGCACACACCAAATCCAGTCGTTGAGTTGACCTTGAAAAAACTACATCCAGAGTGAGGTACATTTCATTTCGCGTCTGCCTTTCGTAAGACTCTTCTTGAATGTAAAAGCAAATGAGTCATTCAACATCGTACCCAGTTCCAATTCCCTTATACTTACCAATCAAAAATGACTTTTCAGGTTAGTCTCATTGATAACACAATAGTAGTTAGGTAGTTACTGTCTGTATCCTATATTTATGCGCAGATTATCGCCGTACTAGCATGTGTAGCTGTCTACCGTGCAGGTTTTATTCGCAGTGTTGCTCCTTGCTCCATCTCCATCACAGCATCATGTTCCGCAAACCAGTGGCAACGATTCCAAAATGCTTATAAACCACCATGTGTCACTTTTCAAATGAAGAAGAGAGGAAGCTGAAAATTCTTAAAAATTGATAAAACCTTAGTTCTATTGATAAACCATAAACTCATTTATCATAAGAACCATTTTGTTTCTGTTCAACCATACTATTGTTGTTGAAAATTTACAATAGAATTTTGTCAATATTGCCTAGTATTTTATTTTAAGTGTAGGTAGCCTTTGCTCTTTGTTTATGCGGGTTGTTGGTCTTTTGACATGTATCTGGTGCATGTGCTACACTCTATCAATAAAAATTGTTCATATTTTTTCCTATAATCGAATTTTCAACATATTTTTTTGATTTTTTGTTCCTCTTTAAATGTAAGTTATTATTAGTTCAATTAACTGTTTAATTTTGCAGTAGATAAGTGATTTTTACATAGACAGATCAATTCGATTTGCACAATCGTGAGTTCCAGTTTAAAATAATACCGAAAAGTATTTTTTTTTTTGGCTCTGCGAAATAAGGCCCAAAAAAAAATTAAATAAGGCCCCATAACATTATCCAGGAAACAACAACTTTTAATAGAATTTGGGGTATTATTTCCCTTTTTTAGGCCTTATTTACTTACTTACTTAGGTGGCGCTACAGTCCGGGGTGGACCTGGGCCTCAACCAATACGCCTCTCCAGTTAGCGCGATCTTTGGCTAACTGCCTCCAGTTGCGCACTCCAAGTTGGTTGAGGTCCCCTTCCACTTGCGCGCGCCACCTAAGGCGAGGTCTTCCTCTACTGCGTTGTCCCTCCGGGTTGGAATCGAAGACTCTCCGGGCCGGAGCGTTGGTGTCCATTCGCTCTACATGTCCTAACCATCTTAGACGACTAATGCGTACTTTTCTGACCAGGTCGATGTCGCTGTACAGCTCGTAGAGTTCGCTGTTAAATCTTCTCCTCCAAATCCCGTCAACGCAAACGGGACCAAAAATCACTCGAAGAATTTTGCGTTCGAAACGACCAAGGAGATCTTCATCCGCCTTTGATAGCGCCCATGCTTCTGCACCATAAAGCAGGACTGGGATGATGAGGGTCTTATACAGAGTTTCCTTAGTATTTCTCGACAAGGCCTTACTTATCAGTTGCCGTCTTAGGCCAAAGAAACAGCGGTTGGCAATGTGATTCTTCACTTGATTTCTGATGTGATGTCGTTATCAGAGTTTATAGCGGAGCCGAGGTAGACAAAGTCCCTAACTACCTCAAAGTTATAGCTGTCTATCGTGACGTTCTGCCCGATTCGTCGATGTCGTGTGTCCCTTCTTGTTGACAGCATATATTTTGTTTTACCCTCATTCACCACTAAACCCATTTTTGCCGCTTCTGCACTAATACTTGCAAACGCACCAGTGACAGCTCGCTGTGTTGTACCAACAATGTCAATGTCGTCAGCGTATGCAAGCAGTTGCACAGACTTATAGAAAATTGTGCCTCTGGTGTTGGCTTGTGAGTTTCGCACAATCTTCTCAAGAATGATGTTGAAGAAGTCACATGACAGCGCATCACCTTGTCTAAATCCTTTTTTGACATCAAAGGTCTCGGTGAGATTGTTTCCGACCTTTACGGAGCAGCGAGCGTTCTCCATCATCATTCTGCACAATCTGACAAGTTTGGCAGGGATGCCAAAACTAGACATGGCTCTGCATAGCTCGTCTCTATAAACGCTGTCATATGCGGCCTTAAAATCGATAAAAAGTGAGTATCGATCTGGTATTCTTGGGTTTTTTCCAGGATCTGCCGTAGTGTGAATATTTGATCGGTCGTGGACTTACCGGGCCTAAAACCGCACTGATAGGGACCTATCAGATCGTTGACGAATGGTTTCAGGCGTTCACACAATACAGCAGACATGATCTTATACGCAGTGTTCAGGAGACTGATGCCTCTGTAGTTGGCGCAGTTTAGAGGGTCTCCTTTCTTGTGGATCGGGCAAACAATGCTGAGGTTCCATTCATCAGGCATACTTTCCTCTAACCAAATCTTGGAGATGAGTTGGTGTACGCACTCTACCAAGTCATCTCCGGCTGCCTTGAAGAGCTCGACAGGTAAGCCGTCTGGACCAGCAGCCTTGTTTGATTTAAGCTTAGATATTGCTATCCTCACTTCATTTTGGTCAGGTGGACGGAAATCTTGGCTGTCATCGTCCAGGTTGAATAGATCGTTCTGCCTAACAGCGGAATTTGTGTCGTCTTCGCCGTTTAACAGTCTGCAGAAATGGTTTTTCCATGTCCTCAGCACCGACTGTGAATCTACTACAAGGTTTCCTTGTTCGTCTCTACAGGTCTCCGTTCGGGTCTTGTTGGCATGACACGTTCTTTTTACCTTTTGGTAAAACTTCCGAACATTGCTCCTGGAGTAACACCTCTCTATATCCTCGAGTGCGCGCTTCTCATGCTCTCTCTTTTTTCTCCGGAGAAGTCGATGTTCTTCCCTCCTTTTTTGCTCGTAGAGCTGACGAGCTGCTCTCGTCCTTCTATGCAGCGACGCTTCGTAGGCACTTTGTTTTGCTGCATGTGCTTGCCGGCACTCTTCGTCAAACCAGGGGTTTCGGGGGGGTGGACTGGTGAAACCGAGCACATCAGTTGCGGCGTTTTTGATGGCTTCTTGGCATCGGCGCCACTGGTCTTCGGCACTTGATGCTGGCAGCATAGGACTTCTCGAGAGGTTGAGGGATACGCGATCGGCAAAGGTTCTGGCGGTTTGTTGCGTTTGTAGTCGTCCAACGTTAAATCTCCTCACAGTATTTTCTCGTTGTTGTGGCGTCTTGGATATCCGCATCCGTACCTTGGCTACAACAAGGTAGTGGTCCGAGTCTATGTTGGCCGCTCGGAAAGTTCGGACATCTAGAATACTGGAGGAGTGCCTTGCGTCGATCGCAACGTGATCAATTTGGTTGACGGTTTGATGATCAGGTGACCGCCATGTTCCTTTGTGTATATTGAGGTGAGGAAACCGTGAGCTAGCTATGGCAACATTACGTCCCGCAGCAAAATCAATCAGCCTAAGTTCGTTTCCAGACGTGGTGTCGTGTAGGCTATGTTTTCCAATTGTGCTACCAAAGATGTCCTCCTTTCCTATTTTGGCGTTAAAATCACCCAAGACGATTTTAACGTCATGCTTAGGACATTGCTCATATGTTTTGTCGAGGAGCTCGTAGAAACATTCTTTGATAGCATCGTCTTTTTCTTCTGTGGGGGCGTGAGCGCATATCAGGCTGATGTTGGCGAATTTAGCCTTGATGTGGATAGTTGTAAGGCGTTCACTAACGTGTCGAAAGCTCAAGACTTCTTGCCTAAGTCTGCCGCTTACAACAAATCCGCATCCAAATAGACGCTGCTTTTTTGTTTTGTTGGAGGACCAGGCCCTTTCTGTAACCCCTTTGGCAAAAGGAGCCGGAATATTCCGGAGTCAGTAACCCGCTGCGGGGATGTGAGAGCTGCCGTTGACCCATTAAGGGCTCTTCCGCCACCATCTCTATTTCAACACCCTGACTAGTGCTGAAAAATCCTCAATGACCTCAGATCCAAATACGTCGAAGTAGCTCATTGAGGTATCTGCCATGTTGACTGTTGACGCCACCGTTGATTCAGCCATGTGAATTCATCCGCATGCTGCCCTCCTCCAACCCCTCTGCTTGGGTTTGCTGTTAGAAAATATGTTCATTATGAAATAACACCCCAAATTTGGTGCCTTATTTAATTTTCTCTTTTGGGGCCTTATTTCCTACAGCCTTTTTTTTATCTGTCAAATTTGATTTTTTTTTTTTTTTGTATGAATAGAATGGCGCAAAGGTTTCTTGCCGAGCAAGATATCTATTTGTAATATGCTTGTTACTAGTGATGTTTTGCCTATAAAAGAAGAAGAAAATGATGCATACCTATGATGAGTTAGGTGATGATGTCGAATCCCATTTCGAAGACGAGGTTCCATTAGCCCAGCATCCTGAACTAACAGGCAACGAAGGTTGTACTAGCGCTAATGCCATAAGTTCACGGAAAATAACTTTTCAATGGGTCGAAAGGCCATTAAAGCCTGATATATCAATACCTGTTCCAGAGGAGATACAGGTGTTATAGTTTTACAGGGTGTATTCTTTATTCCATGGGCTGTTACAACACCACATACGAATATTTTTCTCAATATTTCACGGCTGAATTGATAGTAAAGTAAAGTAGATATCAGTTATCTATTCATCACAATATTATCTATAAACAACTTTGCGTGAGCTTACAAAAACTTTAGAAGAAATGTGTGTGTTTTTTTGGAGTGCATGCATTAATAGGATAATGTTATGTTAAATTCCCATTTCGTTTCAATATGTTCTTTGGAAGGTTCAACCAGTGATTGACAGTGTACGAGGCAGGTGTTTGAAAACTGATTGAAGCGTTTTCAAAGAATGTTTAATTGACGAACAAATGATACCATTTTTAGGACGATGTATTATCCGGCAGTATGTAAAAAATAAGCCTCGCCCTGTAGAGCTAAGGAACTTTGTGCTATTGTCATCTTCCGGAATGGTATTGGACTTTGAAATTTATCAGGCTGCAACAACGCCTCTTAGAGGCAAAAGTCTCGGTATAGGGCTTTCGTTTGTCTTACGGCCAACAGAAACAATGCCAAAGAATTCTTGTGTTTATTTTGATAGATATTTTACTACACTTCGAAAGTTAAAAGAAAATATTATCGATGCAACGCGGACTCTGATGACTACTTGACAGAACTCTTACAAAAGATTCCAAGATAAAAAAGGAAGAATTTGAAGAAATATGCATCAATTTAAATTCTCTATATATGCGTTTAAATAGAAGGACAACAAAAACGTTTTAACCTTAGGATAGCAACACACTTTTTTCATACGCGAATAGCAACAGGGGTGAGCTGTCACCCCAACGTATTCAACTTTAATAAATAATAAGAAATTAAATCAAAATTTAACTTTTATTTTTAAAAACATTTTATTGAATTTATACGCAAAATTAATTTAACTACATTTTTGGGATTATTTACGACAAAGTATTTTTGTTTTTAAATTAAAAACAGTTTATGCAAATTTCACTGCGGTGCACTGGACACATTGGCAACTCGCATTACTCATCATCGTCATCTGAAATATTTCCGCTAACCTATTGCACATACTTTTCCATAGTTTTAACAGATCGAAAATCCATTTTGAACTGAAAAATTATGATATTTAAAACAAAACCTAAAGAAAAGTAATAGCATAAATAACAACAGATAGACAGACATGTATGTAAAACAACAAGTACAACCTACCGCAGCAAGCTGTGGTGTGACACGGAACTGAAAGTTTAGCTATCAATTTGAGAATAGGGAAAAGAAGAGAGCGATGTTAATGCGGGAATGTGTGAAATGGATAGCTTTTTGTTTCGCTGGGGTGCTGTATGGTATCACCCCCTGTTGCTATCCTAAGGTTAATGACTTCCAGGATAATTGCCAGTCAACCTAGTAATACCGTAAAACGTTGGGACAAAATAGCAAAGGCCAGAATCGACGTTCCCTGTCCGGCTTGCGTTGCCTCATTTAATGCTGATATGAAAAGGTCGACACTTGTGACCAGCTTATTGAGTGCTATCGGCCGAGGATCAAAACAAACAAATTTGCTGTGAAAGCAGTTCTACATATGTTTGACTTTGCCATTGTAAACAGTTTTTAGGAATACAGATATGACTATAAAGAAAACAAATACCTACACAGGGAAGGACAAAATGAACTTACTGCGGGCAAGAAAAAAAATCAATGAATTCTGAAAGTTATTCCGAGTAAGAAGACAAGGCGATTCAAAAGAAAAGGAAAAAAATATTCTTCATTACACCTCGGCAAGAAATGCGCTTTGATTGTTTCAATCATTGGCCAATACTTGATAACTTAAAAACACCTTTCAAGTGCCGATCGCGGACTAAATTTGAGAAGTGCGATAGGTATATACCTTGGTGCAGGGAAATAAGTCCCCAGGAACTAAGTCCACTGAGGAACGTAGTTCCCACCTAATGGGAAATAAAACCACTTTCGTGAAGTGGACTTAGTTCCCATGTAAGGTGGGAAATAAATTCCGAAACCTCTGAGTGGTTTTATTTCCCTTTTAATGTGAAGTAAATTCTCACTGTCGACTAAGAAAAAAGTTAAGTTAAAGAGTCAAGTTGGTACTTTGCAATTTTTATTAACTAAAGAGAAATTAAAATTTATCTTAGGCAGAGCAATATATGTAAAAAATTTTAAAAACGAAATTCGGTTTGCAGGACTCTGAAAGTAATCAAAGAAAAATCGACGCTCACCATGATCGGTTGTGCGAATTTTTTACTTTTATTTTCTAAAATTTTCGAAGGCTAAAAATGACAATTTATTTTCTAAAACAACTTTTTTGTTTTAGCTTTCGAAAATTTTAGAAAATAAAAGTAATAAATTCGCGCGAATTTTTTACTTTTATTTTCTAAAATTTTCGAAGGCTACAAATGTCAATATATTTTCTCAAACAACTTCTTTTTTTTTAGCTTTCGAAAATTTTGAAAAATAAAAGTAACAAATTCGCGCGAATTTTTTACTTTTATTTTCTAAAATTTTCGAAGGCTAAAAATGCCAATATATTTTCTCAAACAACTTTTTTGTTTTAGCCTTCGAAAATTTGAGAAAATAAAAGTAAAAAATTCGCGTGAATTTAGTCTCGTGGACTTATGTCCCTGCGCCAAAAATCACCGCAATTTTTCTTTGATTATTTTCAGAGTCTTGCTAACAAAGTGTATCCAATTCTAAATGTTGGAAGTTAGTTCCCTCTTCTTATTTTTGAATGTGTACTAAGTCTTAGTCCCCATAAGAAAGTGAACTTAGTTCCCACTTTACATGGGAACTAAGTCCACTTCACGAAAGTGGTTTTACTTCCCACTAAGTGGGAACTAAGTCCCTCAGTGGACTTAGTTCCCGGGGACTTATTTCCCTGCACCATATACCTTTGCCTTACAAAAGACTCAAATTGCTTTAAATTGTCTTACACCAAAAATTAAATTATTTTTATCATCTTTATATTATTACTTCTCTTGAAAAACAACGAAAAATATTTACGAGTTTCAAGTTTAAATAAAATCACAATTTTCCTTATTTAAAAATTATTTTTAATTAATTTTTTTTTCGTCAATATTATTGTGGGTGCACTCCTAAAGCTCACAATTGTGAGTGTACTTTTTTGAGAACATCCAAAAAGTTATTTTTGAAATGTTATTAACGGGTATAAAAGCTGCTTCCAAAATTCTTCTTTACGAAATTCTGTCTTCTAAAACAAAAATTCTGCTTTTTTTAGTTCTGCTTTACAAAATTCTGCTTTTCTAATTTAAAGCAAAAAAGTTCTTCTCATTCTCTTTTTTCCAACCAGTGATTGTAAAAAAAAATATGTATATTTAAAAACTATTTAATTTTTTTATTTAAAAAACATTACAAATTAAATTAAATATTGTAAAATAGAAAAGAAAACTGCATCTATTAAAAAATGACAAAAAGACTAAATTGAGAAAACCAATTTGAAAACATTACAAGTGCAAAAAGAAAATGTTCTCTTTATCTCTGCCTTAAAAAATTCTGCAAACAATAAAAAAATTTTGGAAAATGTTAAAAAGCGCACGCTTTTGATAGTACACTACAAATTAATCAAAAATTACATCGAGAATGCTTTAAAAGTGTTAAGAATATCCAGTCCCGTACTAATAGTAGAAAATAAATTAAAAGGTATATCCTTAATTTAAGAAGAATCATGAACCTAAACAGCGGTTGAAAAATGCCTCAAAAGCCGCATAAAAAACCCCAAAAAAAATGAAATCTGAATGTAACATTTCGCAAACGATTTTTAGAAAACACTTTAATTTTCCTTCATGAAAGATTTTAAGAAATTTAAGAAAAACCGATATTGATGATGTGAGAAAATGTTCTCCATTCCGCTATAATATATCTCTTAAAAAATTCTTTCTTGGATCTACTTCTTAATATTTTAAAGTAGGAAATATTTAGCTTGGCATTTTCTTTTTTTCAATGCCTGATTTTTAAGAACTAAGCCCTTTATATTCACTTAGTTGGCATGACTGTTGGCTTTTTAATTCTGTCGCCCTAGAAGTATAATTTAAAAAGCACGCGAGTATATAAAAAACTTCATCCCACCTTGAACCGAATATCCATCAATAATTTGTAAAGAAAGTTTTATATAATATATAATCTGTTTCGAAATGAGAAAACGAATTGGAAGTTTTTTTTTTCCATTGTTTTTTTATTTAAAACTAAAATTAACGATTCATTTAAACAATATTCCAATTACAGAACCCAGGCGCAATTTAATCAATTTAATAAGCATACGAAACGATTGGCGAGGCGAAACTGGTCTTAACCAAAGTGGAACCACCTGCGGCATAGGTCAAAGCTGGAGCAGCAGCATAGCTCTTCAGCAGAGTTGGAGCAGAAGAATACGATAAAACTGGACTGGATTTGATCAAAGTCTGAGATCTGAGTAAAGCTGGAGCAGCAGAGGCATAGGACAGAGCGGGAGCGCCATGAATCAAACTTGGAGCAGCAGCGTAGGCGAATGGAGCTGGGGCGGCCCTTAACAGTGTTTGAGCTGGAGCAGCATATGCCAATTGGGCTGGAGCGGATTTAATTAATGTTGGAGTCTGGATCAAGCGTGGAGCAGCAGCATATGCAACTGGAGCAGGGGCAGCCTTAATGAGAGTTGGAGCAGCAGCAAGAGTCTTGACGGCTACAGCGGCACCTAGTGGTTCCCTGCGTACAACAGCATTGAATCCGTTCAATGGATCGGCCGAGTAGTCAACAATGCGTCTGTAACCATCGGCGTCGTTCAATGAGTATTGACCTTGGACAACATCACCATTACGGCTCTCAACCTGGTTCTTGTTATCACCCGAAATGGCATCCTGTACATCGTAACCAAATGAGTATTGGGGATTTGGATCGTATGCCTCGGTCTTGGCCAACACTGGCTGTGCAACGGCTGTAAGTGGGGTGGCGACCTGGGAAAGGTAGCCAGCGCTGGCCACAGCCATGCAAGCGAAGAAAGTAACGAACTGAAAGAGAAAGTGATTAATAGTTGTATATTGTGTTCTGGCGGAGTGATATTACGACTCGATGGTTCTTACTTTGAATGCCATTTTGAGGTGATTGTGTGTTATCCTGTCGTCGAACTGGAGTAATCTGATTTCTTAGCACGCATGCTCCTGCTTTTATACTGATGGGTTGATTTCAGTTTTAATCCAATTTCACAAGGTCAGCGATGACATGCCCAGGCATAGTGCTGTGAAATTGGAAAGGGATCTCTGTTCCAATGCTACCGGAGCACCGATTATACGAGTAATGCGAGCTGATATACATGAACCAGTTTGCAGGTGAACCGCACTAACTGCGGCGTGTGAATTTGAGACTATAGCTATGTCGTATGCAGGATGGAACGTCGATGACCATGATGTTATTTAATTGCTACCGCTCTGCCGTATTTACAATTTGATTGTTTACTTTTGCGATACATTTTCGTAAACAGTACGTTGGGTTGCATGATGTGGTAATGGCGCAGTAAATTTAGTTTGCACATTTTGTCTCTCGTCAAGATAAATTGGCGAAGCTGGTGCATAACAGAAGAAAATCTAGTCACACCATTAGTCAACCGATTGAGTAACGCACCACGTTTCTCATTTTTTTACAACTCTTACAAATTCACATTTAGAAATATTAAGAACGATCTATGTTGTCAAAAGAAATGATTTTATAGGGTAAAGTCGGGTGATATGGGACTAAGGAAACTTAGTTTCCATATCACCCTTCTTCTTCTACTTCACTATCTATGGGAACTTAGTAAAGCATAAGATGATTTTGGGCGATCTTTTATTTTCTCAAATTTTCGGAAGCTAAAACAAGAATTTGTTTGAGAAAATAAATTATGATTTTATGCCTCGTGGGCTTATGTCCCTGCACCGATTTTTCTTGGTTACCGGTCTTGGTTTTTCGTTGGTTATGATTTACAGAGTCTTGCAAAACGAATTACGATTTTGAAAAGTACTTACTTGACTTACTTTACTTGACTCATTAATTTTACTTTGTTCTTCGTCGAAAGCAAGGCTGTAATTAGGGGAGGGGGTGGGGGTCACAGGAGTTTGAGACATAATCTGAGACATAATTGAAGTTCAATGTCGCTAATATTGTGCCGAATTATCTCAGCGGATTCCTTAACAAGCAGAATTGCCGCATTTGGGCAAATGAGACGTATCCACAAAGAGTGACTGTTTGGTGCGGTTTATATGGGCTGGCGGCATCATCGGGCCGTACATCTTCGAAAATGAGGTCGGCCAAGCAGTTAACGTGAAGGCTCTATGAATTAACTGCAAAGGAATTAACTCCAAAAAAATATTAAATGAATTAAGTCACAAGAATTTCCATGTACACTTAGGAGTTACAGGTGAAAGAACTCCAAAGTGTTGGGACTTTTTCCTTAAGTTTTGCATTTATAACACCTTTTAGTGTTAGAAGTAACTTATATAAAGAAGTAACGTAAAGCCATGCAGATGAAATAAGTGCAAATTAGGACTCATTTCAACAGAACGGATTTGGGAGCTATTTCATCTATGTTTGGAGTTAATTCATTTGTTTTAGGATAGCAATTTGTAAGAACAAAATGCCTTCTAAATTAAATTTTTTTCCACAACTTTTGGACTTTTTTCATCTTTTCTTATTAGAAATTAATTCATAATGAATTAACTTCTTCTTCTTCTTCTTCTGCTCGGTTTCACCAGCCCAAATATTCACACTACGGCAGATCCTGGAAAAACCCAAGAATACCAGATCGATACTCACCATGTTTTTATCGATTTTAAGGCCGCATATGACAGCATTTATAGAGACGAGCTATACAGAGCCATGTCTAGTTTTGGCATCCCTGCCAAACTTGTCAGATAGTGCAGAATGACGATGGAGAACGCTCGCTGCTCCGTAAAGGTCGGAAACAATCTCACCGAGACCTTTGATGTCAAAAAAGGAAGGACGCGCTGTCATGTGACTTCTTCAACATCATTCTTGAGAAAATTGTGCGAAACTCACAAGCCAACACCAGAGGCACAATTTTCTATAAGTCTGTGCAACTGCTTGCATACGCTGACGACATTGACATTGTTGGTACAACACAGCGAGCTGTCACTGGTGCGTTTGCAAGTATTAGTACAGAAGCGGCAAAAATGGGTTTAGTGGTGAATGAGGGTAAAACAAAATATATGCTGTCAACAAGAAGGGACACACAACATCGACGAATCGGGCAGAACGTCACGATAGACAGCTATAACTTTGAGGTAGTTAGGGACTTTGTCTACCTCGGCTCCACTATAAACTCTGATAACGACATCACATCAGAAATCAAGCGAAGAATCACACTTGCCAACCGCTGTTTCTTTGGCCTAAGACGGCAATTGATTAGTAAGGCCTTGTCCAGAAGCACTAAAGAGATTCTATATAAGACTCTCATCATCAAAAACGGATGAGGATCTTCTTGGTCGCTTCGAACGCAAAATTCTTCGAGTGATTTTTGATCCCGTTTGCGTTGACGGAATTTGGAAGAGAAGATTTAACAGCGAGCTCTACGAGCTGTACAGCGACATCGACCTGGTCAGAAAAGTACGCATTAGTCGTCTAAGATGGTTAGGACATGTAGAGCGAATGGACACCAACGCTCCGGCCCGGAGAGTCTTCGATTCCAACCCGGAGGGACAACGCAGTAGAGGAAGACCTCGCCTTAGGTGGCGCGCTTAAGTGGGAGGGGACCTCAACCAACTTGGTGTGCGCAACTGGAGGCAGTTAGCCAAAGATCGCGCTAACTGGAGAGGCGTATTGGTTGAGGCCCAGGTCCACCCCGGACTGTAGCGCCACCTTAAGTGAGTAAGAATTAACTTCTTAATGTTTGGACTTACTTCCACTTTAGATTGGAACTTATTTCAAGTTTCTTATTGCATTTATTATTAGAAGTTCCTTCGTTAGGAAATATTTCATTTGGGTTTAATTCCTTCCTTTGCAGTTAATTCGTAGAGCCACCGTGACTGGTGTTCGCTATCGCGAGATGATAACGAACTTCCTGTGGCCAGAAATTCAGGATATGGACCTGGCCGATATGTGCTTTCAACAGGATGGTGCGCCACTTGCCATACAGCCAACAAGAAATATGTCTCAGAGTATTTTGTTTAACACATAATTTTCATAGTCCTTCTATTATAATAAAAAATATTAAGATAATTCCCTGAAAACTTTGTGTTTTCTTTTTAATTTATTTTTGTAGGCGCAGTGGCTTAGTGGTTAGTGTGTTGGACTACTAAACTAGGCGTCCGAGGTTCGAATCCCGCAAAAATCTAAATTCCCCGACAATGGTGGTCTGATTCGAATATCTCTCGAATCTAAAGGGTTTTTCAATAAGAGCGCTACAAAATTCTTTATTCCTGTGAAAGTACGTTTGATGCCATTATGTATGGAACTCGATTTCTTTTGCATGGCAACCACGACACGCTTTCAGAAGTCCATACGCTGAACCCAATTTTCGACGGTTTTCAAGCATAAATCGGCCGATACTGCTGCAATTTCACGTTCGATATTCGTACGAAGTTCATCAATCGTCGCTGGCTTGTTGGCATGGACCATAGACTTGACGTAGCCCCACAGGAAATAGTCTAACGGCGTCAAATCGCACGACCGAGGCGGCCAAGCGACTGGACCATTTCGTGAGATAACACATTCTCCAAACTTGGTTTCCAATAAATTGATTGTGTATAATTCGCTGTGTGGCTTTTGGCGCCGTCCTGTTGGAACCACATGTCCTCCAAGTCCATATCATCCAATCCGTAATTTTTTCGGGATGCAATTCGCCACAACGACGTCACAGAGATGTCCAACGCTTGAGAACGACGTGTGAGAGACACATTTGGGCTTTCTTCAACAGAAGACTCAGCGGCAGCAATATTCTCGACACTACGGGCACTTCTTCTTTGTCTCACGGGAACATTTTGTACTGTGCCTGTGGATTCAAATTTTTCCACGAGACGCTCAATTGTTGATCTGCTAGTACGATTATGACGAACATAAATTGGACGTAGCGTTGAGGCCACTGACACCGAATTTCGGTAGTAAATTTTAATAATTTCGACTAGTTATGTCGTTTGCTGTCTCTCTACTTCCGTAGCGTCCCTGTTGAAAAACCCGATATACATTATCAGCCGTATTGATAAAAAACCCATAACTACTCTCTAACTCATAAGTTACCTTGCACCTAGTTAAATAAATAACACATTAGTTAAATTTTCTTATTAATAAATGAAAATAACTCATATAATAACTAACTGATGTTCAGCCCTATTCTGCTATTCATCGGGGGGAATCTTTCTTCAATTTTCACTGAACACTATTCTACTATTCATTCGAATCGAATTTGGATTCACCTCGTCAATGTCGGTAATACTGCGTGGTATTCTCCTATTCACGTGAACGCATACATTCTATACAATTCAGATCCGCATGTCAAATGATGCGGATTTGAAAGTAAATGGATCGTTTGTCTGGTTGGTAGTTGATAAAATGTAAGTAAAAACTAATTTATTGCGGGATTATTTGCTTATGAATAAAGATTATTCATTTTTAGGGGTAGAACAACAAACAGAGACCAATTTACAGCAATAATTTCCACAATGAATATCCATATCTGTTTGTTTATATTTTTTGTTTTTAGTTAACCAAACTACTTTATCCAACTTCCAAAGATTGTCATAAATAGAGATCAAATTGAATAGGTACATTTATTTCAATTTCAAAAATAAACTTCTAATGATTTTCACATGAACACGTGCTAACTTGAATGTCAAATTGGTTTGGATAATGTAGTTCACCCGATGGAAAGCAGAATGGAAAGGCAGAGTCAAAGGGAATCGAGTGGGTGAATCGAATGTACGATTCACGTGAATAGCAGAATAGGGCTGGTTTTCTCTACAATAAAGTGAAAAAAAAAAAACAAGAAAATAAAATAAAATCGAGCAAAACAAAAAAAAAAAAAAATCAAAACAAATGTAATTTGTAAACATTTTCATAGGGTTTTCTCGTTTTTTGTACACTTTTTTTTCGAGTTGGAGCGATGGTAACCGAATCCTCCCCTAAAATATTTATATTATTAAAAAACACTGAATGACGGTGAGCCATTTTGTTCCCCAATTTTTTCAAATTTAAATTTAATTTATTTTGTCATTTTGACAGGAAATATGTTTCTTATATCCTTTTCATTCAAAAATAAAATCAAACGATATTTCTAAAGTTGTATAGGTAATTAAAATCATTAATGGACTTTCTCACATCGTCAATTTAGTGAAATCATTGCGGTTTGATTGAAACAAATCGACATTGCTGTACTTCAGTTATTTCTATTGTATTTAATATAACTTTTGAACAAAGAGTTTGAATTTACCGAATTATATAATGTAGCCAGTGCATTGTGCAATGTGCATGCTCGGAATTATTATTTTCATTACATTAACGAAATTGGGCAATATGTAGGTAATACAAAACAAAATTGCATCTGTAAGACCCCATAACTCAAGAACGGATCGTCGGATTTGAGCTATCTTTTCTTTGTTGTGTTTGTCTACGCCTAAGGAAGGTTCATACGGTGAAAAAAATGGTATTTTTAAAGCAATTGCGAGCAACAAAATTACTTTCAGGTGGAATAGTGAATGCTCCAAATTATTTTCGTCAAAAAGTCAATTTTGGGCGAGACGAAATTCGCCGGGCAAGCTAGTCTTCTATATATATAATTCTTTCGGGGTGTAACTCGATGATGATGTAACTCGATTTCTATGGGGAAATACACTTTGAAAAAAAAAAAAAAAAAAACTGGATAGAAATCGAGTGTGACACTTCAAATAAAAAAAATAAAAATATTTTAAATTTTAAAAGCAATTGTTGTTGCCAATTATTTTAACTATTTTCCAAGCGAATTGTTTTGTCAACAATTATTTTGAAATTTTTATTTTTTTTAAATACATAGATATAAGTACCTAAAAAGTTTGTTCTAATAAATTATGTTTGGATACTATGTTACATTAAGTAACTTTTTGAAATGAAGTAGATATTTTGATCATACAAAAATGATATTATGGCCGACGATATTTTGCATCGAATTCTCACTGTGACATAGGATAATGACCTGGAGATGTCAGATGAAATGCGCAACAAAGCTTTGATTTTGATCGAGGATATGTGTCTGCTTATGAGTGGCAATTTGTTGTCCAAATTGGGGATGCCGTATCAAATCGTTCAATGGAAGACGCATTTAATCGAGAATTGGAGCGGGAAATGGACTTCGATCGAATCGCATTGAGTCAAGCTGTTCGAACAAATGTGCCAATGTTGAGTCAAGAATAAAAGAAAGTGTACGATGAATTGATGCAACCAGTCGATAACGAAAATGGCGGAATTTTCTTCCTTAATGTGCCCGGTGGAACTGGAAATACATTCCTGATTGCAACGTTTTTGGCTACAATTCGTTCGAGATCTGAGATCGCTTTGACCCTAGCCTCTTCTGGGATAGCTGGTACTTTGTTAGAAGGTGGTCGAACAGCATTGAAATTGCCATTGAATCTGCCAGTGGATGAAGAACCTACAGGCGAAAGTACTGCAGCAATGTAAGAATATCATATGGGACGAATGCACAATGGCTTACAAACGCGCATTGGTGGCCCTGAATCGTTAAAGTAATGATAAGCGACCTTTCGGTGGAGCAATGATCTTGCTATCAGGCGATTTTCGTCAAATGCTTCCTGTCATTCCGAGATCAACTCCGGCAGTTGAGTTGAATGTTTGCCTGAAGGCGTCTGCTTTAAGGCGATACGTCAAGAAATTGCATTTGACAACAAACATGCGAGTTTCTTTACAAAATGACCAGTCCGCTGCAGAGCTCTCCAGGCAATTGTTGGCGATGGGCAATGGTATTTTTCCAGCAAACTGAATCAACGGCCTGATTGAGTTTCCACAAATTTTTTGCAACTTTACAACGACACCGGAAGAACTAATCATGAATGTTTGGCCGAATATCGCTCAGAATTTGTTGACCATGATTGACTGAGTGTGAGTGATTTTGGCTGCGAAAAACAAGAACGTCGATCATTTGAATTTCGCAATTCAAAACCAAATCGCTGGTGAGTTCAATTCATACAAGTCAGTCGACTCCGTGATGGATGAAAACGAAGCCACCAACTATCGCACGGAATTTTTAAATTCTTTGAATGTTTCGGGCTTGCCTCCACACAATTTGAAACTAAAAATCGTCATAAATACTATTCAAAGAAAGTTATACTTCTCTTAGCAAGAGTTTTAGTTGTATAATGAAATTCAATCGCACAGAGGCAATTACTGAAACAGAAACAGCAATTCATTGTTTTTCCAAACATTTAAGTTTATCTATCTATACATTACACCATAGTAACACTTAAGGATTCACCTTTATTAGCTTACTCTTTTGTGATTGATTTTAAGACAGATAATTTGCTAATTGGATGAAGCCATATCTACAGTCGTGAACAACAACTTTAAAACCATTGGAAATTATGGAAACAAATCACAAAGCATATGTGGATACGCGACAGTAAAACCTCAAGACCGTCGGGCAATATAAGTCGAGAGGACTTCAATTGAACTCAATGAACAACTCTAATTATCTTCCGCGAGCTGTTTACAGAATCTAGGTTAGGTATTCAATTTTTTTGCACAAACGTTATTTGGCCCAACTTGTGTTACAAAGATTTTCTTTGTAGGAAGTAGGTACCCAAATGTTTTATCTACAGAAAAACATTTTTTCAATACCTAGTCGATGCAATTTAAACAGCTGCCGCAAAAGAAACAAGTGTTTATGTAAAAGAAGTGTCATCATTTACGTATAAGATAACAGTTTGCTCTCAGTCCCAAGTCAATAACCCAGTTCTAAAACTAAACTTAAACACAATCCTGGTCAGAACTGCAGCAAGTATACCTACTTATAGGTATGTAAGTAGTTAAAATTATACCTACATAATAAAATCAAAATGGAGCAAATTCTGGGTTCGCTAATTTGTCTATCGGTTATCAACAGGAATTTAGGAAGTAAGAACCGACACATATCTTAAATATTTTTGTCTATAACTTGGTAGGTAGGTAGGTATCTATGCTAGGTACCTACACTGAAAATAAAACCCTGGTGTTTGATAAAAATGAGGCTTGATTCAAAAATTTATTTATCAAAATACGTCCAACAAAATGTTTCTATCAGATTGACAACATTTTACTAAGTTTTTCTTGTCTTAAAACTTTTGTTGTGATAACAAAAAAATTGTTGTGTTAACAAAAATCGTTTCTTGTGCGTATGAAATCAAAATGTTATTAATTTTACAAAGAAATTTATCAATTTGGTCTTTATCTTTCTGTCAAATGACAAAAAAAAAAGTTAATAATATCGAAGTATGTAGTTTGATAAATCAACAGCAAATATTGTTGATTTTACAGAGATAATTTGTCCGTACTACCGTTGTGTTTTGTTGAATCTATTAACAGATTGTTCGTTACATAGCAATATTTTGGCAGCTCCAGTAATTTAATTTGCTGATTCAACAACAGAATTGTTGAGTGAATAGAAATAATCTATCAATTCTGTTCTATTGAATTAAACTCTTATGACGATATGATTAACACTCACTTGAAGCTGTGATTCAACTTAATTTTGGAGGTACCAAATAAGTATTTATCTTAATAAGGAAATTATATCCAAAGTATATCTACAATATGGTTGTAAAAAAGAATAGGTATTACCTAAAAAATGATACGCAAAACAAATAAGTTTAATAATTAGATTTATTAAAAAAAGTAATTATAAAAATTAAATGAATTATTATACATATATGCTTATAACAAAATATTTGTTCCTGCATCCTTCTCCTCTCATCTCGTCTTATGTCCTCATAGTCATTAAGGCATTACTAAAGGAAAAACACGGCGGCAAATCAGCCATCTGTTGAGAAAGTGAAAAAAATGCGTTTGTTGTAGGTAATGAAAGAGTTTGGTCGATTAATTAGTTTTCAATTTTTAATTATACCTATATAATTTCTTTCACTTACCTTTGAAATATTTTCATATGGGGCTTTCTTTTATTGATGAAAGGCTGAGTTCACTAATCAGGTCCGCATCCATTTGTTTTAAAATGTTTGTTTAATTCACTTTCATCGTTTAGGGGAGAAACCAAACCAAAATATTAACAATTTACATTCTTTCTAAAAAAATATGAAGTTTTTAGTTTTTTTTATCCCCCTCGGGGCACTTTTGGACAATGCGCTAGGGGAACTTTTGGACATGTCCTAATCTGCCCCCTTTTATCACTTTGAACAATCTATTTCAGTGTGATTGTTTTTGGTTTTATTTGTTTAGGTTTATCTCTGCACTAATGGTCAGAAATTACAAGAAAAAGAAGGAAACCGCTCCTAAAGAGCGTTTTTTTAGACATGTCCAAAACTGCCCCATGGTTGTCCTAAGGTGCCCCCCAGAGGGGCAGAATAGGACACTTTAAAGAGATTTTTAAAATAAATAAAAAATATATAAATCATAACTATACATATAAGTTTGGATATAAGAATCAGAGATAAAACAACATGTAATAATAATTTTCAAGATCTGAAGAGATACTCCGCTTTTTAATGGATCTAGAGCGATTTTTGTAAAAAGTGTCCTAAGGTGACCACCTCTCTCCTACCTTTATGCGCACTAACAAAATTTCTGCTTCACGTGTGAAATAATATAAATGACGCCATCATCGCCATCGATTCAACACGTGTTTTAAGACTTTTACAAAATTTCTGTCATATCTACAAACATTTTTTTCATTTCGACAACAATTTTGTAATATTGATAATCTGTATTTTGTTTGGCTAACAAACATTTTGCATAGGTTCTGTCAATTTAACAAATACCTATATACAAAACTGATTTTTGGTTCTGATTTTATGGATATAACAAAAACTTTGTTAATTCGACAATAAAATTGTTGAATTCATGCAATATCGACTTATTAAACTGAAAATTGTTTTTTGTTAATCTGACAAAGTAGTTTTTCAGTAAATGTTTTATCCGTTTGATAAAAGATCGTTCAAATTGATAAAACTTAAGGTACCTACCTATTAAGTTGATAATAAGTTGATAAATTTCATTTATCATTACAACAATTTTTTTTTCAGTTCAACAAGACTATTTTTGTTGAAATTTTACAACAGAATTTTGTCAATATTACCTGTTTTTTTTTTTTTTATTTTCAGTGTAAATGTCGCAGAAAAGAATGAAACATAACATAGGTATTTACCTACTAACCTAAAAGCAAATCAAGCTAGGTATTATTATTAAAAAGGTAGGTCGGTAACCCACAATACACCTAACACAAAACGTCTTCATTTTGTAGAAGTATCACAGACAGCAATGTGCACTAATTAAGAAATCATAAATATAAATAATCACAAACTGTTCCTATACAATGTACAAAAAGAAACAAGAGACAAATTCAAATTGTACCCCTACAAATGAAATGAATAACAAATCTGAGAAAAACTATAATCCGATTAGGTATTTGCCACTGAAACCGAATACTCAACCTCAACGAAACACTCGCTACCTCTAGTAGCAGATTCGGTAAACATTCACTAACAGAGTGATGACGAAAAAGCAATTCTGACGTCTTCAATCCGCAAACTCAACCAAGACCGGATTTCAGCCAATGGCAGAATGTTTTGGTAGAATTTGTATCTGATTGGAAGCCGGCACTTTCGTCTTGTATCTCTGTCCCACCTAGTAACGGTGTAGAGTGGTTTCGTTTGGGGGCGGTCTACCGTCGAAGTCATGTTTTTTTCTCTTTTCCATTCGGTAGGTAGGTAGTCTTCTTCTAGTTATACGTAGTGGGTTGTGGGTATCACTAGCAGTGGCGGCAGCAGCTTGCTCCATTAAGAAGTAACATTTTTATTGTGAATGCTTCTTTGGAGAATGAAGTAGGTAGGTGCGTGTAAGCATCTAACCATAGATAACCAGGTTTAAACAGTGAGGCTATAGGGAAGTGCGTAGACCCACAAGTGTATGGGAATGTCTGGTTAATTTCGAGGATTGTGGACCAAAATGAATTATAAAATTTAAGTGAATATCTACCTATACCTACCTAGCGTGCTTAGGTGCTACGACCAAAATGCAAAGCATTTAAGTAGGTATGTGTATGAGAATCAAAAGCGAAGTGTTAATGCATTTAAATTCTCGTATTCTTCAGATCTTTCTCGCTGTTTTCGTGAGTTTCAAAGGCCAAGTAGGTATGTAGGTATTTGGTTTAAAATCAAAACCTTTGGAGGCACCTATTCCTTTTCCCAATTCCTAGTTAATTTCGAAATAACTCTATATTCCAGTATACTGAATTTTAATATTTTTTTACTGTACAAATCAAAATATGGGTTGGGTATTACAAATAACGTTCGATAAATCTGATAAAATTACTTTAACATACCTTATACCTACCGTTTAAACTTAGCCAGGATGCATTTATTTTGAGATATTGCTACAAAATACATATAAGTATATACAATCGAACTGGCTAAGTGGGACCTGGCTAAGTGGAATACCTCTATGGTCCTAGATCTTACATTTTATAACAGTGGCGTAGCGTGGGTTAGCGCCGCCCGGGGCAGACTCAATTTATGCCGCCCCCATAATTTTTTCACACATTAAAAACAAAAACAAAAACACCTTTGTAAACTTGGTAAGATTTCTGGAATCGAATAACGGTACTTTTGAAATTTCGAAATATCTCGAAAACAAAAATTCATTTCTATGGTAATATGGTCATTTCTACCTGAATAGAGGGCTCAGTTTTTGTCTATATTATCTTACGCTTACCATTATTTTGCAAAATTCATTCGGTTTTTATTTGTTTGCCTTTAGTCGTTAAATATTTCCTTTATTTTGAAATCCTGAATTTTAAATTCGGTTTAATTCCTTAAATTTTTCAATCATTGCGCGATTACTAACTGGCGCTTTTATCTTTCGTATTTATTTGAAATGATTTTTGATCATTTCGCAAAAATCATTTGGCAATTTGCTGATGTTGTTGTCAAGTAATTTTTCAACGAAATATCGTTTCGACGTTTTACTATGTCCCAGATTGATCATTTCGCCACCACGACGAAACGTCAATTTTCCGAACCCATTATCGTTCAATAGATTTTTGAAAAGAAGTTTTTTTTTTTAATTTGTTTTTTTTTTTAGTTTTCTAAGAAAATGAGATAGGTAACGGTTTTGATCAGAATAAGTGGTTACAGTAAAATTTATGTTTCCAAAATTATTGTGGCCTTAATTTTAAATTCGAATCACCGAAAACGCTAATTTTAAAAAATAGGCGCAGTGGCTTAGTGGTTAGTGTGTTGGACTACGAAGTGAGGGGTCCAGGTTTGAGTCCCGCAAAAAACCCTAATTCCAACTTCACTGTGCCACCACTCGCGAATGTCTGACAAACATCCGAGAGTATAACTGTCTGTAAAGAGCTTCTCAATTAGCCGTTTGGAATCGGCATTAAATTTAAGATCCCTTCCATTCTTTCTAAAAATGAAAAAAACTCACACAAAACGAATGGTTGTGAGAAGCTAGACCTAGGGTCCATCCGACCTGTTGCGCCAACTACTTATTTATTTTACTATATCTCGAAAACACCAATTTTAAATTCGATAAAACTCTAAAAACCAAGTAATGCTTACATCCCGAACAATAACTTATAAGTCAGTTTTCAGCTACATAGCTAGGCAATAGAATTATTCAAACAACATTGCAAAATTTGGTACGGTTTTTTCTGCGTAATTTTAAAAAAAACTTCTCTAACGATTTTGATCAAAACACATATTAAAGATAATATAGGTATCTTAAATAAGATCCCCTACTTAGTTTTTGTCAAAAAAGTCGACTATGTCAATTTTTTTATTATTTCCGAAAAATTACTACCCAAAAGCCGATCTGTATATATTTTTTTAAAACTTCGCGCTTCCATTAAAAATGCAATAGCAGCTAGGCAAAACTTATTTTTTGCAAATATTGCCCACTTTTTCTTCTTTTTTTTTTCAACAATTTTGAATATAAATAAATATTTGGCGCAACAGGTCCGGAGAGACCCTAGGCCTAGCTTCTCACAACCATTCGCTTTGTGTGAGTTTCTCATTTTTGGAACGAATAGAAGGGATCTACAAGTTTATGCCGACTCCAAACGGCTAATTGAGGAGCTATTTCAAGATATTTATACTCTCGGATGTTTGTCAGACGTTCGCGAGAGGTAGCGCAGCGGAAAAAAACCCTAAGTCGGAATTGGGTTATTGTGGGACTCGAACCTGGGACCCCCGCTTAGCAGTCCAACACACTAACCACTAAGCTACTGCGACTACATTTTGAGTATGCATCTTAAAATAATTCCAACCACTTGGATCGTTACACAATCAGAAAATCCCATTTCGTTTACACCCCCACACACGTCCCCGGGATATTCAGTTTATAACGTCTAGTGCAAATTCAAGAACAAATCTCTGAATTCTTAGATATACTCGTACATATATGTAAGGATATCGATCTATCCAACACTATATCTATACCAACACTACTTGCAATCAAAAAACAGAAACTACTACTACGCCTGTCAACTTGTAAACTGTAAGAGCTTATAAAATAGTACAGTAAGCGCTTATAGCTCTCTTACCAGAACTTACCAAAATGATATTAATAAATATAAAATTATTTATTTAAAAAAAAATTAACTGCCCCAAATTGCAGCCCCTAGCAAAGTGCCGCCCGGGGCCTGTGCCCCCCTTGCCCCCCCCTTGCTACGCCACTGTTTTATAAATTAGCCTCTGGAATTGGACCACACTTGCAAATTTATTTATTTTAACCTCTGTAAGTGAGACAAACTTGCAACAAAAATGTGTTTTTCGCTACAAATTTTCGCACGTGCTTTCCCAAAAACGTTTTATTTTGAAGGACTCCTTAGGTTCGGTAAGGTGGCTGTCTAGAAAGACACACTTAGACCATATTAATTTAGGTCCTTTGTGATACCACATGAGTTAAGGGATGAAGGGAGGGGGAGAAGGCCAGAGTTCCATCTAGGCCGGACATGCTAGTGGGCGCATTTTTGCTATCTTTGTGCTTATAACTATGCGTTTTTATCTGCAATCCTTCTACGTCTCGTAACATGAATCGTGGCAGTTTATCCTCGAATAGGGGAAGGGTGCCAGAGAAACAGTCTTCCGCTCGCATTGTAATCAGACAACTCCTTGAAGAGAGGAGACTGGGAGTAACTATTCGTCGATATGTCGTCAGATATACGACGGGTAACCGAAGCAGTGTGCCCTTCGCTTATATTCCCTTGAAGTCTCGTCAAAATGACGTAAACCGGTATGCGCCGTCGGTGATTAGTAGGTAGATCTGCTTTTTCATTCTGTACATTGCTTAAGGTTTTATAAGGTTGGTCAAGGAGTAAGTGACCGGTCGCCAGTATGCCTTCGTTTAGGCGGTTGATAACCGCGTATATCGGTCAGACCCTCGCCTATGTCTTCTGGCAACTTATCAAATAGGGCGGATGTAGCAAAAAGCGTAGTAGTATTGGCGGTTGCAACAAGGCCTCCTTAAGTGAAACAAATATTTGCTCTACCCATTTAAGTGAGAAACTGGGTAATTGGAATACCTCTATAAGAGAGACTGAACTAAATGGCCCATTAGATTCCAATTAACCAGGTTCGACGGTATATTCATATATGAAGGGTGGTTAAGGTTTAAGGGCCGATGTTGATTTTGAATAAAACACAAATTATTAAGGAAATTATTGTCATTTCCTTTTATTATGATAATATTGGTATGGTTGAATTATGTATGACACAAAATATCGGCCAAATGGCCGCCGGCGGCACACCTCCATCCGATGGTCCAAATTTCGATGACGCTGAGTCATAATTGAAGTTCTATTTTTTTTTTTTTTTTTTTTTTTTGTGTTGGGAATTCGCTGGATAATTGAGGTTCTATGCCGTTAATGTGCCGAATTATCTCATCCTTTAGCTCTTGAATTGTTGCTGGCTTATCGACCCCCAAAGAAAGAAGTCCAACGGTGTCAATTCCCATGATCTTGGCGGCCAATTGACATCGCCACCACGTGAGATAACACGGCCATTGAATTTGTCGCGCAAAAGAGACATTTTTTCGTTAGCCGTGTGGCAAGTGGCACCGTCCTGTTGAAACCACATATCGTCCACATCCATATCTTCTAATTCGGGCCATAAAAAGTTCGTTATCATTATCCGTTAGCGAACACCATTTACAGTAACTGCCTTACCGGCCTCATTTTGGAAAAAATACGGCCCGATGATGCTGCCAGCCCTTAAACCGCACCAAACAGTCACTCTTTGTTGGTGCATTGGTTTTTCGACAATCACTCTTGGATTATCATTCGCCCAAATGCGGCAATTCTGCTTATTGACGAATCCACTGAGGTGAAAATGTGCCTCATCACTGAAGATGACTTTCTTCAAAAATTGATCATCCACTGTTGCAATTTCTCGCCACCATTCTGACCATTGACGACGCTTGAAATGGTCAAGAGGCTTTAGTTCTTGAATCATTGCACCTTGTAAGCGTTAAATGCAAGTCTTTATGCATAATGTTCATCAACGACGAGCGTGAGAGGTGTAATTGTTGAGCACGACGATGTGTTGAGGTGGATGGCTCTTCAGCCACACTTTCGCGAACAGAAGCAATATTTTCTGCAGTTCGAGCTGTACCTATGAGCATGCACTGGTGTTTTCACATCTCCTATAAACCCGGTTTGCTCAAATTTTTGCACGATTTTTCCGATTGGACGATTAAATTTACCGAAAAAATCACGAAGTGCACGATATGCATTTTGATTTGAACGCCCATTTTCATAATAAGCCTGAATAACTTTAACGCGTTTGCTCGATTGTGTATCTTTCCATGGTTCAAATTGAGTTAGTCTGAAATTGAGAAATGTCGAATGGAATGCAGAAAAAACTTGACGTTTAGGTGTGGTTCACACTCAACATCGGCCCTTAAAATTTAACCACCCTTTAGATACCTATTCACAGAAGAGAAGGCCAAATGCAAGAATAAAAATTTCCTGTTTTCTACCGAAGAGATTTTTTCAAAACGCATCTATTACAAATATGTCTTTCAAAAAAAAAAAAAAATCTATTTCAAAATACCAAAGTCTTGATAACTTCTTTATTAAAACTTTAACTTATCCCATCGATTAAAATAAATAAATAGTTGACGCAACAGGTCTGGAGAGACCCTAGGCCTAGCTTCTCACAACCATTCGTTTTGTGTGAGTTTCTCATGGAAGGGATCTACAATTTTATGCCGACTCCAAACGGCTAATTGAGAAGCTCTTTCAAGACATTTATACTCTCGGATGTTTGTCAGACGTTCGCGAGAGGTAGCGCAGCGGAAAAAAACCCTGAGTCGGAATTGGGGTTTTGCGGGAGTCGAACCTGGGACTCCCGCATAGCAGTCCAACACACTAACCACTAAGCTACTGCGACTATCCCATCGATTACACATATTTAAAGCATATAAGGTAAATAAAAGTGTCGGTAAATTAAAGGCGCGGTTGGTGTTTGCCAAGGAATTGTAATGTGCGGAGGCTAGTGTTTTGTGACTGAGTCCGTGGGAACTGATGACTTCTTTATGGCTGGACGCTGGAGTTTTTCAGGAAAATGGCGTGCAATGTGATCGCACGTGCACGATTATTACCTATGATTGTTAATCTTTTGGGTGTTAACTTATATAACTTAAGAAGGGTTTTTTTAATGCCTTTCTCAAAACTAGTAAAAGTGAAATATTTACCTATACGTTGTTTATAACTCTGATAAACACAATATAAGGTAGGTGCCTGCACACTAAAACAGCCTAACAGCATGTATGGATTCTTACTCGAATATACAATAACAAGGTGGTATTCACGACCGCAGTTGACAGATTTAGTGCATTACTATCTGTGGATCTCTTGTTTTTATTTGCAACTAAATTTAAAACATTACATAATTTCAGTGCAATCTTTCAAACGAATTTTTAATCCGCATTAGTAAGTAAGTAAGTAAGTAAGATTTATTCAAAGTAATTCAATTGTACTGGAAAGATTAAATTCATTCTTCCTTTACAAATTTAATTACCATAAAATAATAAAAATTACTGAAGCAAAATAGAGAAGAAGAAAAAAAAAAAACAAACATTTTAATGAGTACATTATATCCCTATCAGAAAATGAAAATCAAAAATTTGGGCATTTAATCATGAATTATTTTGAAATTGAAGCAAATACTTTGTGGCCATTAAAGGACCAGTGATAAGTGTGCAGTAAATAAACTTTTTCGAAAGACTACCAGCTAAGTCAAATAGAGTAACGTGACTAGAAAGAGTAAGATAACTATAATATAAAATCCAAAAATTGAAATTGAGCCGGGAGTGGTGAAAACATAACTACCAGAAAAGCAAAGAAAAATTAAGGAAAATTTATGGGACAACAGTTTATAGAAAGCAATGAAAAAAAAAAACAACAAAAAAATCAAACCATTCAGAGAAAGAAACATGTAAAGATCAGGACAAAATATTAAGTAAAGATTCTACTTCGGATCTGGAAAGTAGCCATTCTTTTAGTGCTTTTAAAAAACTGTATGGCTGTGTAACCAATGTGCATATATTGGACGGCAGTTTATTAAAAATAAATGGTGCAATATTTGAGGGAAAACGTCTACAGTGTTCTTTTCTTAAAAAGGGACTACAGCAGTGGTCATATTTCTAAGTGAATAGACTTCATTTATTCTTAAGTTAAAATGTCCACTTCTTAAAAAAAAACTATTTTTAAAACTTTGTAGATATATAGATATCTCAGAGGTAATATTTTTAAAGATTGAAACAACGGAAGTGATGGTTCTTACCTACTCCTATTTGATATCACTCTAATAACATTTTTGTTTGCGACAAACGACAATAATCGGTTTCAGACTAGTCACATAAGCACTACCCCAACATGCGAGTCCATAGCTAAGTCTTGATTGAACTAATGCATAGTAAATTGTTAATAGTAGATTGCGTGGAACCAATTTACGTAGATAATAGAGTTTACTTATTGAAACACAGAACAGTTGTTTAATGCTTTTTATATGTGCTTTCCAGTTAATATTTGAATCTAGTAGAACTCCTAAATATCTGAATTCTTTTACGAATTGCAGTTGAAAACAATTATCATTTGAGCAGTTTATAATGGTACAAGTAGAATGGTGGTATTTAAGATTTATAATTACATTATTCGAGGCTAGCGAGAAATACATGGCCTTGGATTTTTTGCTAAGTATCATCTAATGCAAGTCAAACCATTTCCTGAGCAAATTTAAATCCTGCATCATTAGTGATCTTAAAACGTCCAATGAACTCGTTGCATAGGACATCGCTAGGTCATCAGCATACGCTACTATCTCTCCGTGGAGCTTCATACTAAATATGGAGTTAATGTAAACAACGAAGAGAATCGGTCCAAGGACAGAGCCCTGAGGTACACCTACATTAGGGCATATCTCTTCTTTACTTAAAACTCCATTTGTCTTCGTACGCTGCCTCCTATTAAGTAAAATGGATGCAAACCAATCCAGTATACTACCTCTAAAGCCAGCAGCACTTAGTTTGTCAAGTAGGATCGAGTGATTCACTAAATCGAAAGCCTTGGTTAGATCCAGAAACAAAGCAGCTGTTTTCTGATTTATATCCAAACCATGATGGATTTTACTTAAGAGAGCTAGAATAGCATCTTCGGTACACTTCGCCTTCATGAAACCAAACTGCGACTTACAGAGGAAATTAGTTTTTTCTAGGAAAACCAGCATTTTGTTTACAATAATCTTCTCAAAAATCTTCGAAAAAATAGGCAAAAAGGATATAGGTCTGAAATTATTTGGGTCACTTATATCACCTTTTTTAAAAATGGGGACTATTATAGCCATTTTGAGACTCTCAGGAAAGAGACCACAAAGAAAACTGATGTTTATAATATGACTAAGAGGATCGAGGATGAAATTAACTATCTTTTTAATAACAGAAGCGCTTATACAATCAAATCCGCAAGAATTTGTTGACTTTAGGTTATTAATCACGTTCGGCATTATCAATGGGATTGAAGAAAAATTAAATACCTATATAAGCACCTATAGGTATATGAGTTATTAAAGTCTCCATAGATGTTTTGTGAAGCCTGTAACATTTATTCGAATCCAGAGAGAGGCTTACTTAATATAAAATTAGCTATACTCACAAAACACTTCAGACACAACACAACATAGGTACACAACAACAATACATAATTCACGAACAAAACTTTTGATTTCGTTGTCATTTAAAGCACGTTGTTAACTAAACCAGCACAGGAATGCTTTCCCCAGACAAGATGAGATATTGTCGTTGGAAGATCAATATGATCTCGTACCCGTGTACGAAGTGATTGTTGGGCACGTGAGACACTCGAAGAGTTTTCCACTTGAACTGATAAATATTTTCACATCATTTTGTCAATTAATTAAATTCGGTGCAATGGCTTATGGATTGAAGTACTTCTTGTAAAAATGATCAACAATTTTTTGTCAATAACACATACAGTACAGGACACCGTTTTGCTATCAACTTCAGTTTGTCAAAATGACAAAATCTTATTGGTTTGAATACAATATGAAATCGGACAGCAGTTAAAGAAATGTTATTTATTTTAAATGCGAACCATTTTTTCTTTTTTAATTTGCGAAAGTAAGGAAATTGCGACCGCGTTCATAAAGTAGTTAACCTCTGAGCAGCACACTAACCCTACCATTCTACCACTTAACGCAATACAAAACAAGTGTCTAAACCTGCCTAGGAGAAGAGAAGTTCGATTTCTGGAAGAAACCCAAGGAAACAGGAACTTTAACAACTTTATAGCAAGCAATTTCCATAAAAAAATATAAAACTACTATGTACTTCAATTCAGAAGTCAGATTCGTCACAAATTTTCTCAGCAGATACTACCAACACCTGACGATGACGACAATAATCAGAGCGCAATTCTACCTCGAAGTAACAGACAAACTTGCCAGCTCACCCAAAGAGGTAGCCATACTTTTCTTGCAAACTGCTAAAACTTAGAAACCTTTACCTTATTCGCTAGACCTATACATCATCTACAAGTAAATAAAGATGGCAGGTAATTTAAAAAATTCTTCCCATTGAAGCTATGCGGATGTCTAAGATGACCACTGTATGGTTGACAAACATTTCATGGACTTCATCACCTAATGTTTCAGCCACAGACTCATTTTTTTGATGTGTAAACATCTAACCGCGCGTTGTTGGAATCTGGTGCAGTAATTCCACACATTCAACTTGCGGGGACGGAAATGCGTCACTGTGTTTTATCATTGCATACATTTTTTGGAATCTGGTGGAGTAATTCCACACATTTAACTTTGCGGGGACAGGGAATGCGTCACTGTGTTTTATCATTGCATACATTTTATCATTGCATACGTTTTTATCATTGCATACATTTATGAGCTGGGGCATATTAATTTCAGTCTTTTGTTGATGTGAAATAAAATTTCTCCAATTCGTCCTTGCACCGTACTCAGAAGAAATTTCAGGAATTCTGCAGGGAGATTATCATCCTTTACCAATGATCATAAGCGGAGACTTCAATATCAATTTTGCAACTCCAGAAGCTCAACCGTTTATTGATTTTATGCAAGATAAATTTAATCTTCAAATGAACTCCAACCGGAAAATTTCAACAACACGATATGGAACAACCATCGATGCTGTCTTCCAGCGTAATCTAGAAAGATTACAGTCTCGAATGTACATATCTTACTTCAGCTACCACAAGTCGATTGTATCTATTCTACCGAAACTAGCACAGAACGAATAAATTATTGTTATTTCATAATATATCAAGAATACGGTTATTCCCTCTTTTCTCAATGACATGTATCAAGCCACACACATACCGCACGCACGGTGTTTACACATACACATATTTCGGGACTGTTGGATACAGTCGCACCAATTTTTTTAAATTTTTTTTTAGACTATCTATACCTAAAGGACACCTACTTATCATTCCTATGCCAAACGATCAACAGCACAACGATATCTGCATATTTAATGGCAAAGTTAAGTAAGTTTTTTTAATTGTGTTGACCATAAATCAATGTCTCATCAAATTTACAAAAGTAAACTTTATTTGACCAAACTTTTGAAACACCGCCAGAACAAACAGTCCGTTCCAACCTACCCAAGTGCGATAATGTTTTTCACTTATAATTGATCGATATTTTTGGTGGCGCCCACCGTCTCCTTTTCAACAACTCGTACACTGCATGTTTGTGTTTCCTCATTTCAAATATGACATTTTAAGTCAATTGTGGTGCCTATAGACCTAAAAATTATGGGATTTTGCTATTTCTATATTAGATGGCGCCAATTGTGTCCATTACATGAGCTTACATTGAGTTGAACAAAAATTTGGATCTTACTTTAAGACTTGCCCTCTTATCACAAAAGGAATTAGCGTTGCAAGGGGTGCCTTATACTTAAATGTGTATCTATAAAAACAGTTCCAGACTTCTGATTTGATTGAGACATGTTTCGACGCCAATTTACATAAATGATTTGCCTTTAAATTTAACCACACAGATCAGTCAATTGGCGTCAAATAGACGATCTACGTTTGTAAGTGATGTCAGCTAGACTTTATAGGTCAAAAATGCGTGCTAAGATCATGGCGAACGTTTTGGCTAGCTTTGCTTGGCGAGTCCCTAGACTCATTAGAGCCCCGGATACTTCCTATAAAGTGTACATAACGCAGGCTAGGTTATGCCCCAGTTATAGCCATATTCGTAAAACGAAACCGTTAAAACTTTCTTTTGCTTTTTTTTACCACTTAAACTTGATGGTTGAACTCAATCTTGGTCTAAAAATATTGCTTATGAATTATAAAGTTAGATTATCGCGAATTTGCTTAACGAGTGGATTAATGGAGCTTAATGATCACATGCCTGAATTAGCTTCCTACGTATGTATACGTGTTCCACTTGCACTCCGAGTTGGACCTCAGTCGGGTTAGCAACTCGGTCCTTGTCAGGGCTCTCGTCGCGTAATTTACGAAATGATCGTCATCGAAACGATTAAACAATACGATATTGTTTCATATAACGTTCATCGTTTTTATTTTGAACACGACTGTAAGCAATCTCTGACAACTAAAATAAAGTGCACGACTGGTTCGCACGAAACTTTCTCGTTCATCAAAAGTTTAGTTGAGTTAATTAGTTGGTAAATAGTTCAGAAACAACCGCACATAAAATATAAGAATAGGTCGTCTTAGATAAAATTCACTTTTAGGTTATTCATTTGATATGGCAGTAGGTACATTTATATTGTATTCGTACAAGATTTCGAACTCGAAACATTACGATGATAGGGGAACTCAAAAAATAGAGTGGCGAAATTCTGTACGCCTTGCCCTGAAGCCCACAGCCTAAACGACTGCCTGAATTTCGTTTAAACTTCGGACTTGGAGTTTAATTATATCTCAAAAATTACTACCTACCCAAAAGCCGATCTGTGTTCATATATTTTTTTAAATTCAATACCGGCACTACCATTAAAAAATGCAATAACAGCGATGAAAATTTATTTTTAGCAAATATTAACCATTTCTTCTTCTTTTTTCAAATAAAATAATTCCAACCACTTTCAGTTAACACAATCAGAAAATCCCACATCATCACACACGTCCATCGGGATATTCAGTTTAGAACTGCTTATGCAAGTTCGAAAACAAGTCTCAGAATTCTTATACATATCATCATTATGTTAATACGTAAACTTCAAAATTTTCCGTACACTTGTTAGGTCTGTTCCTTTACTTTTAAATCTTACGAATTTTTATTCAGTGCCGTTCCTTAACTCAAAAAATTCGTAAAAGAGAGCGTCATCGAGAGGGCAAGATATTTCCCCTCCAGTGAGAATCTTACGAATTTTTACTCAACAAATTTCTTGGCGTAAGAAGTGAAAAAGCAGTCATCTTACAATTAATAGCTGATTTGAAATTTGTCGTTCTATTTGACATAAATGCGTGCATTTATCTTGATTTATTGCGTATTAAAACAGGCGGGAAAATAAAATCAAATGTTCTTCTCAAGATTCTTTTCGAAAGTGACGACGAAATTCTTCCGCGCTGTAATAAGGACACGGCCCTAGGGAGGTATCCGTCGGAACGGAAAATTCTCCGATTTTATACATTTTGGAGGATTTTTGCTGCGAGGTATTTTTCGGAATAACTGTTCGGATAATTGTTCCGACATTTTGTAACGCATATCGGCGAATTACGCTGAAGTGCAATGAAGGACATTTTTTCATCATCAAAAATAAGTTCGATTAACTCATTTCGTAGTAAATTAGCAAATTACTCGAGTTTATCAGATATTTTAACGACTTTTCGTACCACTTTTCTTAATATTTGAATTATGTATTTTTCATAGAATACTACAAAAACGTTCCCTAACTTTTTCGTATCTCTCTCTGTGAGAGAATTTATCCCCACCACCACCACTGCCATTTTGACAGTCTTTTCCATTCTTACTACAAAAGTAAAGGAACAGACCTTTTATTGAAAGCATTGGGGACGTTCGGATTCATAGTTTAGTAAGTCTGATAGCTGTCTGGCTAGATGTATTTCAGTTTTTATTGTCACAGAGTGTCCACGTGATAAGTTTTTGCAGTTGACGTTTATGGAAGGGAAGCCAAAAAATCTAATCAAGAAAATTTTTTTTTTTTCATTTTCTATTTTGGGGCCTTATTTCATTGGGGCCTTATTTCCTATAGCCTACACAATTTAACAATACAGCACTGAATGACGAAGCACGAACGACTTGAACATAAAGGGTTTTCCAATAAGAGGTGCTATTTTGTTATTCAAAGAAAAACGCCATTTTTTTGAGACAAATGATCAGATCTTTATTTCATAATAAAGAGGACACTTCTTATTGGAAAACCCTTTATGTTCAAGTCGTTCGTGCTTCGTCATTCAGTGCTGTATTGTTAATCTTCATAGCAAAAACAAATTTTACAGGTTATCAAAACTTGGCAGAACTTTTGACAAATCTAAAAAAAAAAAAAATTCCCCGTAAAAATGTATGGAAAACTATTTATTACAAATTTTCCAATTTCCTTTTAAATTTTTCTAATTTTTTCACCGTATAAACCTTCTTCAGGCGTAGACAAACACAACAAAGAAAAGATAGCTCAAATCGGACGGTCCGTTCTCGAGTGATGGGCGTTCTTACGGAACATACAGCACACGCTCATAGGCGCCAACTTTTTTTTTATGTGTGCACAATTAGATGTAGGTAGTCATAACTCACGAACGCGTTCACCAATTTCGTTCGAACTTTAGATAAACCAACTACACGACAGTGCAAAAAAACCCTAAATTTTATCGGTTTTTTCGGTTTGACCATTCGTGAGTTATAAAGTCACAACGCTTTTGCAACTCTCCTTTATATATTATATAGAGAAGAGAAGAGAAGAGAAGTGATATTTTATTTATAATTTGTCAATTTTTGATAAACTACAAAATGTAAAGATAAGGATGAAAATTTAAACGTATTCTGTTATTAATAACAGTCTAAGCTTGTAAACAGCTTTTAAAAAGTTACTTAAGGTTTTCCGGTCACACTCATTTAGAAGTTCGATAGCTTCCTGCATACCTAGTTAATGATTGTTTTTCAAAGAAAAGTATCCTCTGCGGTCTGAATACCTATACGGCA
This sequence comes from Cheilosia urbana, assembly GCA_946477585.1. Classification (NCBI taxonomy): domain Eukaryota; kingdom Metazoa; phylum Arthropoda; class Insecta; order Diptera; family Syrphidae; genus Cheilosia; species Cheilosia urbana. The sequence goes on along the minus strand of OX297853.1, from coordinate 116,313,666 downwards.
TATTCTTATGATATGAAAGCCATTTTTCTTCGATTTTAGGTTTCAGTGTATATATAGAATTTAATGAAGCTTCCATTGTAAGTGTTACCATTTAAGGAAAGGAGCTCACACCTTGCTTTGAATATTAGGGATATTTCATCGTAGCTAAAAGTGAGTCGTGGAAGCAGTTTTTTTTTGTTTTAGACTAAAATTAAGCTGTCTGTATAATAGCCTTTATTCGGACTCCCTACAGCCTTTATGATGAACGCATCTCGATTCTCGAATAGAGTCTTAATACCTATTTCTGAATAATGCGGTTTTAAATTACGTGGGATGTTCATTTCGTATCAATATGCAAAGTTTCGCCGCAATTGCTGCCAAAAGTTTGCCATCTTTCATACTACCAGTCCTCATCTCATATAAGATCAATTTTTTTGAAAGTCTAGATGCTTCAATAGTTACTGCATATCATAATTATGAAGCCAACCTGTAACTTGAGCGTGTTCGGAAGAAGTCTAGGAAGGTTTCCGGTTTCCAAGTATATTTTATATCTGAATTAAATACCTTCCTTATAACGGGTGATTTTTTAAGAGGCTTAGAACTTTTTTTAAAAAAAAAAACACAAAAAATTCAAAAAAATGAATGAAATATTTATTTGAATCGATAGTTTGAACCTTGCAATTTAATGTTTAAAGATAATTTCATGCAAATGTTGACCGCGGCTGCGTCTCAGGTAGTCCATCCGCTGAGTCCAATTTTGGCATACTCTTTCACACATATCGGCCGGTATCTCACGAATGAATGCATGGATGTTGGCTTCCAGTGCGTCAATCGAAGCAGGCTTGTCCCTGTACACATTAGCCTTGACATACCCCCACAAAAAATAATCTAATGGTGTCAAATCGCACGATCTAGGCGGCCAATTGACCGGCCCGAAACGTGAAATTAACTGTTCACTAAACTCGCCTCGCAATTGCGCCATTGTTTCGCGTGCTGTGTGGCATGTGGCACCGTCTTGTTGAAACCACATATAATGCAAGTCAAGAACTTCCATTTCGGGCAAAAAAAAGTTTGTTATCATCGCTCGGTAGCGTTCACCATTGACAGTAACGCTGCGATTCGCATCATCTTTGAAGAAATATGGCCCAATAATGCCGCCGGCCCATAAACCGCACCAAACAGTGGCTTTTTCGGGATGCATTGGTAGCTGTTGCAATGCTTCTGGCTGATCTTCACTCCAAATGCGGCAATTTTGCTTATTTACGTAGCCATTCAACCAAAAATGAGCCTCATCGCTGAACACAATTTTTCGATAAAAAAGCGGATCCTCGGCCAGCTTTCCAAGAGCCCATTCACCAAAAATTCGGCGTTGTGGTAGGTCGGCTGGCTTTAGTTCTTGCACAAGCTGTATCTTAAAAGGCTTTACGTACAAATACTTCCGCGAAATTTTCCACGTAGTGCTGTAACAAAGGCCTAACTGCTGGGAACGACGCCGAATCGACATTTCGCGGTCTTCTGTCACACTAGCTGATACGGCCGCAATATTTTCTTCACTACGCACATGTCCAACAAAGTAAATTTGGTGCGAAATTTGGTCACAATCTTCCGAATAGACTGCTCAGAAGGTCGAGAATGCCGATCATAAAATGGAAGCAGCGCGCGATGAACATTTCGAACCGAGCACGAATTTTGATAGTAAAATTCAATAATTTGCAAGCGTTGTTCATTTGTAAGACGATCCATGGTTAAATTGCAAACCAAACTGAAGCTGTTTGACAGTGACACAAGGTACTAAACACACGTCAGCTGTCAAAACCAGTGTTGCCAAAACCAAACCAGCTAAAAAATCACCCGTTACTACAACTGCAGTCGATTATGCTCTTCTATCAAAAGCATGCGATAGATTTGGAGTATCAGGCAGGGCAAGAGCAGCTATTGCATCAGCAGTTCTGCACGCGTCGAGTTCACAGGTAATAGACAAAAATAAGCTGCGTCGAGAACGAAAGAAAACAAGAGAAAATATAACTTTCTAGAAGGGTTAAGATACCTCTTATCACCCCCCCTAATCTCAACGGCACTCCACTCGAGTTTGTCAAAAGTGCCAAATACTTGGGGCTGATATTAGACAGCAAGCTTTTATGGAGGGAAAACATTGCCGAACGTGCTAGGAAATCCCTAGTGGCACTCTACTCCTGCAAAAGGGCTGTCGGCTCGAGATGGGGCCTCCAACCCAACATAATGCATTGGCTTTACACTGCGGTAATCAGACCGATTATCCTTTACGGCATAATAGTATACTGGAGAGGACAACCAACTGGACATGCCAGCATCCTCCTGCAGACAAGCCCCTTACCTAATACAACTGACTACCTGCCTACAAAAATCGTTTTCGAAAAAGGCTTCACAAAGGAAATACCGAAAAGATCCCAATGGGACTCACGGAATGTCCTACATGTAGGAGCACTGTCAATTTTTACGGACGGCTCCAAAACATTAGAGGGAGTCGGGGCTGGTGTATTCTCAGAAGAACTGAGCTTGCGCCTCTCCTTCTCCCTTCCAAAACACTGTAGTGTCTTCCAAGCCGAAATCACAGCTATTCGTCAAGCCGTGGCGTGGCTGTCGATTAAAAGTATATCACACAGGGATATTGTTAATTATATTGACAGTCAGGCTGCAATCAGATCCTTAGTCTCCAGCGAAATAAGATCTAAGGCGGTGGAAGATTGCCGCGTATCTCTTAACGAGATAGCTGGACAATACAACCTTACCCTTTGCTGGGTTCCGGGACACTGTGATATCCCAGGGAACTGTGCAGCTGACGAACTTGCAAGATTAGGCTCCTCCGGTGTTGATAGCGTTAGTCTGTACAACGTACAGGCACCGCTATCGCACGCTAAACAAATCATTAACGCGGACGCAACAAGAATTGCAAACCATAGATGGAAACATCTGGGATATTGCGACGTTGCCAAGCTCACCTGGCCGACCCTGGATACTAAAAGATCCAAGGAGCTTCTACGACTAAACAGAACTAGCATCTCGCTGGTTGCTAATGTCATTACCGGACATTGTATTCTGGGCAGACACGCGCAAAGACTTGGATTGCCATACAATGACTTTTGCAGAAGCTGCAGGGATGAGGAAGAGGATGAGTCCGTCACTCACCTTCTCTGCAGCTGCCCAGCTCTATCCAATCTAAGGATGGCGTACTTAGGAAACTACTTCCTCAATGATCTTAGTGATCTATGCGACACCAGCGCTGCTAACATTCTTAGCTTTATCAGCGGAAGCAAATGGTTCACATGAGTAACCAGATAAGGAACCCCTAAACACCAGTGGTATGCACAATGGGCCGATCAACTGCCTAAGTGTTTCTCTCATCGAGAGCCACTTTAACATAACATAACATAAATATAACTTTACAGTAAAATATTTCACATATACCTGCATTATACTTCGATGGAAGAAAAGATCAAACGCTGATTAACTCTGAAAAAGATGGAAAACATTATAAGCGACGCGTACTTGAGGAGCATATTTCTTTGATAAAAGAACCTGAGTCGAAGTTTCTAGGTTACATTTCGCCTGTATCAGACTATGCAAAGTCTATTGAACAAGGAATATTTGACTTTTTCTCGAATGCGAATATATCAATGGATTATTTGATTGCAATTGGATGTGACGGAACTAATGTAAATGTTGGGAAATAAATAGTCACCAATATTCCGCGTTCTGGAGCAATGTAGCGTAACATTGTTTATTAACGTGTATTTCGCATGTGTTTACTACACAAATGTCAAAACAAAGAATGGATAGACCCTTACAATGGGTTATCTGTTTATTGCATATGAATGAACTGCCATTTAAACATCTATTTCAACACATTGATGGCAGTACGTCTGGACCACATTCGTTTTTAGGGACAATTGGTAAAGAACTTGACAACTGTGAAGAAAGACCTATAACTCAGTTTCAACTAATTCCAACCAACTTACCGGAACTTTTTGCTGAAGATATAAGTACAGACCAAAAATACTTGTACAGAATAGTTCAAGCAGTTTCAGCGGGTATATTTCCCAGCGATTTAGCATACAAATCACCAGGGAAAATGTCCCATGCCCGATGGCTTACTCGTGCAAATAGGATTCTCCGTCTGTACGTTTCAACTGAGACTTCCTCTGCAAGTCTAATCACTCTAGCAACATATATAATATATTGTCAAGGTTTACGCTCCGGTATGGTTTTCCATAAAAACCCACCCCAGCAGTAAGGATGGATCGCGACACTTTTTTAAACTCATCGAAAGAAACAGATTTTTACCGACAAATTTGAAAGCCGTTATCGATCAAAGAAATAGCTATTTTGCACATTCGGAAAACTTATTGCTTGCAATGTTAACAGATTCTCGGCCGCATACATTCGTAAATTAGCTGCCCGTCGAATTTTAAAAGCTAGATCAGGAAAATCTAACAAATTGCGTCTTTTTCAATTGCCAAAGGTAAACTTAAATGCATCAACATATTATGGCCTTTTGAACTGGCAAGAAAATATTACTGAGCCACCTATTTTAAAATCACTAACTGAAGAAAACCTTCGATTGTTTGTTCAGCAAAAAGGAGAAGGAGAACTGGAGTTATTACGTCTTCCTTTTGCCACACACAAGTCGCAGAAAGAGCAGTCAAAGCTGTGACTGAAGCTTCAACTACTTTAAGCAATAAATCAAACAGGGAAGGATTTATTAAGCCCCAGATAGAATCGAGAAGAGCAATGCCAAAATTTGACAGTAAACAAGATTTTTCCCCCAACTAAACCACCCTTCAATACAATAACTTTACTATATATTTTTTTTTAAATGTATCTACCTTCTTCAGTTTCTCTTAAATAAACATAAAATACTATTGATTTACGTTTTTTATTTATAAATAATCATGCCGTTGAGCCTTTTTTAACCACATTTTTGACAATTTGCATGTCAAACCGGAGGCAGAAGAATAATTCTGATTGCTACCAAACTTTATTACCTGTTTACACTTACCATTTTGCACCGTTTTTTTACTGTGCCCGTAAAAAAAACTGACAATTTTTTTTCTCCATATATGAGTGGCCCACCCTAATAACTAGTTAATGATTGTTTTTCAAAGAAAAGTATCCTCTGCGGTCTGAATACCTATACGGCATATTCTTATGATATGAAAGCCATTTTTCTTCGATTTAAGGTTTCAGAGTATATAGAATTTAATGAAGCTTCATTCTAAGTGTTACCATTTAAGAAAAGGAGCTCACACCTTGCTTTGAATAACAGGGATATTTCATCGTATCTAAAAGTGAGTGGTGGAAGTAGTTTTTTTTTTTTTTGTTTTATATTAAAATTAAGCTGTCTTTGTAACAGCCTACTTTCGGACTCCCTACAGCCTTTATGATGAACGCATCTCGATTCTGGAATAGAGTCTTAATTTTTCTGAATAATGCGGTTTTGAATTACGTGGGTGGTTCAATTCGTATCAATATGCAAAGTTTCGCCGCAATTGCTGCCAAAAGTTTGCCATCTTTCATACTACCAGTCCTTATTCCTCATCTCATATAAGAGCAATTTTTTTGAAAGTCTAAATTCTTCAATATTTATTGCATATCATAATTATGAAGCCAACCTGTGACTTGAGCGTGTTCGAAAGAAGTTTAGGAAGGTATCCGGTTTCCAAGTATGGGTCATAACTGGGGGTATTTAGAGGCAGATTGAAGATTTTATATCTGAATTAAATACCTTCCTTACATTTTCCGGATAAAATTATGCTTTTGTTTGAGAACAGATTTTTTTCATGAGAAGTTAAGCAGGCTTTGAGAGCTATTGGCTTTTTCGGTTAACTGTTTGTTGAAATTTAAAGTTGAATTCAGTTTGACTCCCAAATATTTAATCTCTTTACCTGTTTCCAGAGGATGACCGTCATATATTCATTGCCGCTCTTGGGGATCGCGCTAAGACCATAATTTATGACTGTATTAATAGAGAGTCCCCAGCAAATCAAAATATGTATTAAGGCACAAGGCTTTAAAAAGAAGGACAACGTAGCTTCGAAAATGTTTGTGCTTATTCAGTTGAAGCGAAGCGTATTTCCATTTCCAGCGCGAACTCTGTGACTCCGACGGCGGTTTCTACTACCCCAAAACTATTCCCATTAGGCACCTGCCTACTGGAGTAAATAGCAAAAGCCAGGTCTTTATCTAGGTCTTACAGCGTAAAACTCCAACTCGTATCGAAGCAATCAAATCCAAAGCTTTGAACACAATTATTTGCAAGGCGAGCTGGTAAATAATCACACAACACCCCGTATATATCTACCCTTGCCTATGTAGGTAGAGCAAACGCAACACAGATAGGTATCGCAAACAACTTCATAGCAGAAAATTCAGCTTTGCTATCAGGATTATTAGGGGCCTACCTACAAATAGATACAAATCCAAAATGGCTTCATTTCTCGACAACAGCACATAAATTAGGTAGGTACCTATCTACCAAATTCTCACCTGGCGGCGAATGTAACAAATACGGGCAAGTAGCTGGCACACATTTAGATATACACGTTCGTTTTTGCATTCAACCAACTGTCAGTACGATTTTTAACGCAAATCGTGCCTTTATCTAAGTAAGTAGGACCTACCCCTCGGTTGTGTTGCCATTTAACAGAGTGACACAAATTCAACCGAATAGCTGTCAATCAGCCGACATTATGCGAGATGTAGGTATCTCAACAACAGAGGTAACCACATACATATAGGTATACCTACAAATACCCAACATCAATTTATAGAAGATCAGACAGCAGCTATCCCAGATAAAGATATAACTGCCACTTTCAAGAATTCAACAAATTCCTGCATCCATACTGCTGCCAAGTGTCAAAGTACAAAAAAAAAAAAAAAAAAAACACCCCTCCAACATAAAGAAAACAAATTTGGCACCCAACTGTGTGACAGACTCTCGTTGAGATCTTTACCTGGGCGCACGAATCTCAAAACAATCTCCGCAGATAGGTACGCTACTGCCATCCACCACGTCAAAATGGAATAGAATTCCTAAACTCTACCCCGGAAAGGTAGGCGGTCCTTTCAGCCGCTGCCCCTATGGCTGGCTATGTTGCTAATCTCTAACACAATACGCAACCAGAAACAAAAGCACACACATGCGACCACAAAACGCAAATATTTACTTATTGATACAATTTCCGTGGCACAGTCCATGGGTGAAAAAGAGACAACCAGACTGCGTGCATATGCCAGTCACAATAATATGGTGGTGGATGTGAAGAAAAATGCCGGCAGCGGCACCTTCTCCGTTTCAGAAGGCGTATCTGACTATCGTGAATGTGTCTCCGTTTGTATCTGGCGGCGGGCCATTTGGTGACGGTGACTTTCTGAGTGCGCAAGCAATGTCTGCTCGCTGTCCGGTCGAAGTGTTTAGAAACATAATTTCGTGTTCTGACTTCTGAGTCGTAGATATTATTTATTTTTATTTTTTTCAGGTCGTATAAAATTGCTCGCGTATTTTTACTTTTGCCTAATTTTTATATCGTGCTTCTTATCTCGTCATTTGCGGGTAAATATTGGAATGTGTTTGTAGATTGTGTGGCAAGCGATAAGTTTCGCACTTCCAAGTGAAAACAAAAATACAACAAAATTTCGATTTCTTCTCGGTGTTTGTCGGGTGAAAATTGAAAATTCAATTGGAATTTTAGTTCGTAAAGGTGATCCTCCCGGCCGCGGGATAGAGTGTGCCAGCAAAGAGATCTTTCGTGCGATTTGATTAGTGGACTGTGCGGTCTGTCAATATGATGGACGTAGGTATGTACGGGAATCATTCGAATAGTTATCATACCGGTAGTGAAATGGGAACCAATGGATACACGTACTCGTTCCCATCGACGGCGGTGGCTGCAGCCGCTGCAGCAGCGGGGGCGGCAAGTCATGCTCATTTGCCGTACCACAGCAGTAACAGTTACGGCCAAGCGTTGGACTCGGACAATTTCTATCAGCTAACTCCTCCGCATAGTGCAAACAACAATGTGTCGGTGCAACAGTCGTCACAACAGCAACAACACGCTTCTGCCAATCCAGTTTACTCCCACCCGCACCTGTACAGTCCAACTGCTGCGGAGTACGGTATAGCGACAACGCCACAGCATCCGTCGAGCAATTCACCCACTGACTCGTACTACGAGAGTGACAGTGTACATTCGTTTTACGGGACCGGCGCGCCCGGCAATCAGTCATCGAACGGTGTCCAAGATGCGTCAATCATTAGCTCCGAGAACGGTCTGAGTTACACGAACCTTGACTGCCTGTACAATCAGAGTCCGCATCATCAGCATCATCATCTCCCGCAGCAGCAACATCAGAATGGCGGTCCTAGTGGAGCGGCCGGGTATGCAATGCACCCGGGGGACGAGGTAAAGCTCACCTTGCACTCCCCATACGGACTGAGTGAGGACGCACTGATGCAACAGTCAGCGCAACAGCAAAATGCACACGGCTCTATGATGGGTACAAATGCGTGGCATTATCACGCACAGCACTTGCAGCCGCCGGCGCGTCATACAGCGATGGCAGCGGGATATCCCAATGCGACAGGTATGGATGGACCAATGGTCTTGGACTCGATTGGCGGAATGCCATCCAGTCGGGGAGCCAGTGGACAAATGAGCAGCGTCGGCATGCCAAATGCTGGCCAAAATAGTACGCGGAGTCAACATGTGGTGTCGCCGGGTGGAACAACGCATACACTGACGGCGCAACAGCAAACTTCACCGAACGGTCTGCCGACATACAAGTGGATGCAGTTGAAACGGAATGTGCCAAAGCCTCAAGGTAGGTGGTTGTTTTATTACTTCATTTTGAAAGAAGTCCAATGACAGAAACCGTACTTACTACTTAATTAGGTCAGGTGGCTCTGTATTCCAGGGTACCTTGGCCTGCACCTCAGCCAGAATAGGCTACTTTTTTAAGTCCTACGACTTGATCAAAATTTGTTATTTTACGTGTGCTCTTGTAGTTTGCGTGTTTCGTTTTGTGTGTGTTTTTCATTTTTGGAACGAATGGAAGGGATCTACAATTTTATGCCGATTCCAAACGGCCAATAAAGAAGCTCTTTTAAGACAGTTATGCTCTCGGATGTTTGTCAGAGGTTCGCGAGAGGTGAAGCAGTGGAAAAAACCCCTAAGATGGAATTTGGGTTTTTGCGGAACTCGAACCTGGGACCCCTCGCTTAGTAATAAAAAAAAAAATCATTTGTCCTATGCCTACAAATTAATTCTTGTAATTTCGAAACCAAGCATTTAAAACTCAAGGCAACCTATGTTAGCTGTTTACTCGCTAGGGACAGAAAATATAATTACACTAGCGAGCTCTAATTTACTAGTGTAGCTGATATATTTTCAGCAGAAGATTATTTTGGGCTTAAAATTTCCCTGAATAAGATCTTTCCTCTGTTTTTGGACCTTTCCATATTATTTATTCTCAGCTGTTTTGTCTTTCTCGAGAAATAATTGACACTCCGAGCAGTTGACTATGTATATTTTCTTCAGGTGATATCGCAAGTCGTGAAGACCTGTAAGGTAGGTACTTTACAAAGTTTTTGACACAATGCCTATAGGAACTTTCTTGGCATTATTACTGAATCGCTCAGTTTTTTTTTCCCTTTTTTTTTTTTTATATATACTTCTCCCGGGAAAGGCGAACTTATAACGCTTCAACAGCGCCCCGATATGCCTGCAGATGAATGTTTGTTCTGCACTTAAATTGCTGCAAATTGTAGTCTTCTGGAAATATATCCCCAGGAAGCGAGTTCCAAAGTTTGCTTGTCCTGTAACAGAAGGAGTTTTTGACCTCGCGGTTGTCAAGTGCACTGTATGGTCATGAGCAATAGCAGCCTGTCTTGTTGGGCGTTCCCAGGTTTTTAAGGCTAAATTTATATCTGACTAGCTGACCCGGCGAACTTCGTTCCGCCCAAATTCGTTAATGTAGGTAATGAAATTAATAATTCCGAGCTTTCGCTTCATTCTGCTTCATGTAATTCGGTCAATTCAAATTTTGTATTCAAAAGTTATATTAAAATTAAATAAATAAATAAAATCAAATACTTGTCGGCCAACCTACCGCTTTTTCACTAAAGTGCTTTATGGTACACAACATTTTTTGTTCTATTTCTATTATCGGGTGCGTACACGTACAAAGCGAGAGCTTTGCCGACACGTGAAATTCAAGATTTATGCCACACACATCCAGCGATTGTCCTTGCGACTTATTAATAATTTTCATAGCAAAAGCGAGAAGTACGGGAAATTGAAGACGCTTAAATACGAACGGCAAATCGTACTGAATAAGTGAATCCGCGGAATAAGAACAATTTCGCCTTTGAATTTTCCAATAAAAATCGTTGCTTGAATAATATTGGATATTAGGTAAATTCTTCACAATCAAACGCGTACCGTTACAAAATGTTGGTTCATTTAGGTTGCGCAACAAAATTATTACTGAGACGATTTTTAGTTTCAAATTGTGTGGAGGCAAGTCCGAAACATCCAAATAATTTAAAAATTCCGTGGGATAATAGGTGGCTTCCTTTTCATCCATCACGGAGTCGACTGATTTGTATGAATGCAAATCACCAGCGATTTGGTTTTGAATGGCGAAATTCAAATGTTCGACGTTCTTGTTTTTCGCAGCCAAAATCACTCTCCTCTTACACTCAGCCAATCATGGTCAATATTATTCTGAGCGATATTCGGGAAAACATTCATGATTAGTTCTTCCGGTGTCGTTGTAAGGTTACAAAAATTTTGTGGAAACTCAATCAGGCCGGTGATCATTGCTCCACCGAAAGGTCATTTAGTAAAGGATTCAGGGCCTCCAATGCGCGTTGGTAAGCCATTGTGCATTCGTCCCATATGATAATCTTACATTGCTGCAGTACTTTCGCCATCGCAGTGTTCTTTGAAATGTTGCATGTAGGTTCCTCTTCCACTTGCAGATTCAATGGCAATTTCAATGCAGGATGAGCTGTTCGACCGCGTTCTAACAAAGTAGCCGCTATCCCAGAAGAGGCTAGAGCCAAAGCGATCTCAGACCTCGAACGAATTGTAGCCAAAATAAGTGAAATCATGAATGTATTTCCAGTTCCGCAATTTTCGTTATCGACTGCTTGCATCAATTCATCGTACACTTTCTTTTATTCTTAATTCAACATTGGCACATTTGTTCGAACAGCTAAACTCAATGCGATTCGACCGAAGTCCATTTCTCGCTCCAATTCTGGATTAAATGCGTCTTGCATTGAACGATTTGGCTGTGGCATCCCCAATTTGCACAACAAATTGCCACTCATGAGCAGACACATATCCTCGATCAAAATCAAAGCTTTGTTGCGCATTTCATCTGACATCTCCAGTTCATTATCCGATGTCATGGTGCGAGTTCGATGCAAAATATCGTCGGCCATAATATCATCTTTGTTTAATCAAAGTATCTACTTCATTTCAAAAAGTAACTTAATGTAACATAGTAAACATAATTTATTAGAACAAACTTTTTAGCCTATAGGTATTTAAAAAAAAAAACTTTCAAAATTCTTGACAACAACAATTTGGTTGGAAAATAATTAAAATAATTGACAACAACAATTGCTTTTAAAATTTTAAATATTTTTTTTTTGTATTTGAAGTGTCACTACTCGATTTCTATCCAATTTTTTTTTTATCAAAGTGTACAAAAATGAATTTATTGGAATGGCGGTTGCGCCTTCTTTCAAAAATGTATCATACTAATATATGAACCTTCTCTGCGTGGTCTATTAACCAACAAAAAAAACTAAATCAAAATCGGATGTGTGTGGCAGTCGTTAGGCTGTCACACACACATTTATCAAGTTATTTTTATATATGGCTAGCTAAGAACAGATGTGATCCAAGTAACATTTTGTGATTATTGAGATAATGAGCAAAACGCGTTTTCTTTATTATTACAATTGTGTGTAATAGGTTTATTACAACATGTTTTTTTTATGATAGATATTAATGTAACTTAGTCTTTCCCATCATTTTGTTTTTTACATTTCCAATATTGACGAAGTTTTTGACACTTTTATGAACTTGGATCACTTCTGCTTTTATTAAAAAATTATAAACTGTGGAACAGAAATGAGGTAAACGAGTTTTTATCGGAAATCCATTTATTAATAAGAGTAACAATTTACATAAATTATTCACTTTCATCGCCCTCTACATTTGGTAGCACATCTTCCTCGTTTTCAGCTGCATTGCTCCTTCTACTAAGGTGTGGTAAGTTTAAATAAAACTGATGATGACAGGGTGGCACATAGTGTAGCATTTTCTTTAAGTCCTGCATTTTTTGGTGGGTGAGTGGCCTTGTTGACGTTTTTTCTGTTGGGGTGAAAGTCTTCAGGGTATTTAAAAATAGGGGCATATTCCCCCCTTTGTCTAAATCAACAAAGTCGTAATTTTCGGAGTAGTCTTCATTGAAATAGATTCTACTATCTCCTTTACAGAATTTGATTTTCCGCATTTTTGAAATTAGGATCCGATTCCCTTTAGCACATTGCCCTTTTTTGTTCATCATTTTCTCCAATCCCATAAAATCAATGAATTTCCCAACCATATCCGTCACCACAAATGGTTTCTTCTTTCTACAGTTACGAATTAAGTCCATCCATTCTTGTGGAGTGTATATGTGCTGCTGTTTCTTTTGGGCTTTAGAAACATCTGAGAAATCAGAGTCGTTGGGCAGAAAAGAATGGCCACTTACAAGATAACAAACAGTAATCTCTGATATGTGTTCAACATTATTAACCATGTCCATCATGAAGAAAAACAGATTCCAATTACGGTTTTGTCGGTGCAGGGAAGTAAGTTCCCGGGAACTAAGTCCACTGAGGGACTTAGGTCCCACTTAGTGGGAAGTAAAACCACTTTCGTGAAGTGGACTTAGTTCCCATGTAAGGTGGGAACTAAGTTCACTTTCTTATGGGAACTTAGTACACATTCAAAAATAAGAAGAGGGAACTAACTTCCACCATTTAGAATTGGATACACTTTTGTTTAAATAATCACGGCGATTTTTCTTAGATTACTTTCAGAGTTTTGCAAACCGAATCTCGCTTTAGTTTTTTATATATAAATTACTCTGGCTCAGTTAAAATTTAGTTTCTCTTTAGTTAATAGAAATTGCAAAGTAACAACTTTACTCTTCAATTTTACTTTGTTCTTAGTCGACAGTGAGAATTTACTTCACATTAAAAGGGAAATAAAACCACTCAGAGTTTTCGAAATTTGTTTCCCACCTTACATGGGAACTAAGTCCACTTCACGAAAGTGGTTTTATTTCCCATTAGGTGGGAACTAAGTCCCTCAGTGGACTTAGTTCTTGGGGACTTATTTCCCTGCACCGGTTTTGTCCCGTACAAAAGTCACTGAATGTATAGACAGACGTTACATTGTCAGGAATGTTATGCATGATATTGTAGTATAGACATGAAATAACTTCTTGTGACCCTCTTCCTGCGGTTGTTTCATACCACATGTTCATGTTAATCTTTTCACCATCAGGTAAATAGAGATGAGTCCCAAAGTTCAAAGTGTGTAACTGTCTGAGATAATAAACTTCACCTGTTTGTATAAGAGGAGTCGGGAGAGTACGTTGTAAGTCAAATGTGATCAAACAGGAGGAGCCATCACTCAATACTTTGTCTTTGTATGAATTCAAAAATGATCTGGCCTTTTCAGCATTATCTTTTTCTTATATGAAAAGTGATCCAAGTGACAACAACCGACTTGGATCATTTTTGCACTTAGTTAAAATCAACAGTGAAATGATCCAAGTAACATACAAGTACTTAGATCACATCTGCACTAATAATTTATATTTTTAGCGCAATACAGAAAAGTCAAAAAGTTAACTTTGTTAGGAGAAGTGTTCGATAGCGCTTGGATCTCTTTTGCACTAACTAAATTAGTTTCTTAGAAGTACATTGGCATACTTAGCTCAGTTTTTCCAAAAATGTTACTTGGATCACATCTGTTCTTAGCTAGCCATATATAGATTTAGGAACTATACTCAAAGCGGTTCTAGTCCTATAAATGGAGTTTCTGAACCTTTTCTGGCCAGTTTCACAGCTCTTTTATTTCCCTCTAAACCCTCATGTTGGGGAGCCACCACATTTTGTTTCTGGAATCGAGTATTTGAAGTGAATGTAGGTATAGGACTGATTTAGCGACAGTAATTGGCGAGCTTATTTAGCTGTTTGACTGCTCTTAAAAAATAGGTGATGAAGTTGGCGCATTTTTAAATAGCCTAGCATTTTGCTTAAATAATTTTTGTCTCAAAATATCACAGTAGTCAAAAAATTTGCCTTTTTCAGCAAACAAATTTTCTTCGTAGTATTAGCCATTGCGTGTTTTTTTGCCTCTTTTTTTTTTCTGTTTCTGTTATTGTCTGAACAACACTCTTAATTCCAGAATGAAAATTGTGGGAACACTTTTTTGAACGCAAATATTTTTGAAATGAGTATGATGTTGCTTAAATTTGCACAGTTTATTCAGAGTACACTCTTGTGCTTTAAATGGGCTGCTATGAACAATATACAATCCGCCGTCTTTTTAGTCTCGACTTTAAATTAACTGAACCTCACAATTGCGAAATTTGTATGGAAAATATGGCCACTACGAACTGATAAAATTTACAAAATGTTTATTGGTAAGGGCCAATGTTCTTAAATAAGTCGAAAGTGAAAGACTAACAGGTAGAACATGTTTCGAAGAACAATATCATCATTTTGGCTCACTGAATGCTGTAATAATGCATACCTAACTATTTCCTATATTAATTTAAAACAAAACATGTCAATGTTAAGAGTTCCTTATTAGGCTTCATCCTGTTGCCTGTTATACAAATGTTACCAAAGGGCTTGGCGGTGTAGCTAATAGCACTCAGTAATACCGTCTTAGGCTTGAACCAAACTGGTGGGATGTCTTATTGATATTTTATTGTAGAACTGTTGACGGTAATTCTTAATACAGCCCGATACGAGTGTCCACCACCAAATGTTTCAAAATTAAAAATTACAATCGAGGATGAAAAAAATCTGTGGGCTATTTAAAATCATTTTAAAATATCCCACAGATTTTTTGGTGTAGTAATATAAGCGATCGATGCCCCATAGCTATAAAACCGAGTAAAAAGTATTTCTTCTTATATCTTTGACTGTATAGAAAAGGGTAGTTCCAGTTTCACTGGAACACCTAGGGGAAAGGTGGTCACCTTAGGAAACTTTTTACAAAAATCGCTCTAGATCCATTTAAAAGCGGAGTATCCCTTCGCATCTTGAAAATTATTATTACATTTTGTTTTATCTTTGAATCTTATATCCAAACATATATGTATAGTTATGATTTATATATTTTTTATTTATTTTAATAATCTCTTTAAAGTGTCCCATTCTGCCCCTCTGGGGGGGCACCTTAGGACAACCATGTGGCAGTTTTGGACACGTCTAAAAAAACGCTCATTAGGAGCGGTTTCCTTCTTTTTCTTGTAATTTCTGACCATTAGTGCAGAAATAAACCTAAACAAATAAAACCAACCGGATTAGGACATGCCCAAAAGTTCCCCTCGCGCATTGTCCAAAAGCGCCCCGAGAGGGATAAAAAACTAAAAACTTCATATTTTCTTAGAAACAATGTAAATTTATAATATTTTGGTTGAATAACATCGCTGCACATATAAACATTATACTTAAACACTTTTAATTTGTAAATTGAGCATAATGTTAGAATAATATGCTTACGTCTAGGAATAAAAAAAATTACAACCGTCGTCTGGAAACACACATTTCTTTTTGTTTTATTTTTTAAAGTTAGTATCGTTTCAATATCCATCAGATGTTTGTTTGAAGTGGATTTGCCACTGCAAAATTTTATTAAAGTATTAAAAAGTTTTTTTTGTAGTACTTTTTCTTAAGTTGTCCTAAACCGCCCCCGTCCTAAACTGCCCCCCTCTCCCCTATATATATATATTTTTTTAATAACTTCCTTAAATATTTTTCCAGACATAAGCACCAATCTTTTCTATAAATTTTATAAATAACAATTCCATCAAAGTTGCTTATAAGATAGTTTGACATTTGCATTCGGAAGACCAAACTTACATATTCGAGTTTCAAATTCGAAGTTCCGACTTTTAAGTCGTACATAAAACATGCGAAGGAAATACATATTTTTTTCTCTCGACAATGTGTCGTATGAATAAAGCGTAGCAATCGCTTTTACTCAAGAGAAATGTCAAAATCGAAGCATTTGCTACGTTTCGTATGAATAAAAACAAATTTGAGTTAGTTCCAACTTTTGACATGTTCGAAAAGCGGCGGCACCGACCTTTTACTCAGATCGGTATGAATAAACAAAGCAAATGCTATGCAAATCCTGAGTCTGCTATTTAGTTGACTCAGACCTTTTGCTAAATATTCTGTGCTCACATTTTTTACACAAAAAAAAAGTAAGCATTGTGAATTTTCGATGGTTTGTCTATAAATAGTTAAATTAAGTTTTGTTCGTGCAGGAAAATCATCAAAATACCTGTGAAAAAATCAATTATTTCTTGTCATGGGCACCTGAAGAAAAAATAAAACATCAACAACCTATTTGGCAAACAAAAATCATATTTCCAGGTGCAATTGGAGCTATAGATTGCAATCATATTTCTGAATTTCATTTTTTTAGATTTCAATTTCCACAAAAGTCGTTAGAATCTCAAGGAAAATTCAAAATTACTGGTCAGGTTTGACAGAAATTGCAAGGCAAGTACACGTGCAGCGAAGTAAAAGCTATGTTCGAATTTTCTAACTTACTTGAGCAAACTAGGTTTTTATTCATACCGATTCAAAGCAATTGTTAAGGGCTTCTACTTTTCTAAAACCTTTTACTCAAAGCAAATGCTAGGTTTTATTCATACGACCCAATGAGGACAGTCGGCGCGTGTTTATAGTAGTGTGAGATTTTGACTCACTAAAACCACCTCCCACAAATTTCCTTTGTACTGCAATCTGCACCTTAGTTCTGACTTATCACGTTTTTTTTTTTATCACGAAGTTATATACGTTTGTGCAGGCAGCTTTCGCCATTATTTCTTTCGCCGGAATGTTGCCTTCCAGAGCGAAAGAAATAATGGCGAAAAGTTGGGTTTTTTTTTTTAAGGAAAAAATACCCAAATCTGGGGGGAAATATGTTGACCTTCTGGCAGCGCTGCTTATGATCTTCCAATTAATGGTAGGTAGGTAGGTGTACGTGTGGCGCTTTATTTTAAAAACCCAAGTAGCACTTTATGTGCGTTTTGTGACCATCAGAATTCATTTGACCTGATTGTTAAGATAGTCGAATAGGAGAATTTAGATAAAGCATAAGGAATTCAAAAGGGTTATCAGTTCCCTAATAAAATACTTCCAAAAAAGCATTTTTTTTTTCTTTTTCGCTTTTTGTCGGCATGGTTAATAATTAAAAGCAAATTGTTCAGTTTCACAAATGTTTTTTTTTTTTTTTTTTTTCATAACAAAAAATGTGAATTGTCGAACTGGATCTGTAATTTGTTTCAGTTGTGCTAGAGATGAGAAAGAGTGTGTTCACGATCTGATAAAAAAAAAAAAAAAAATAATAATAATAAAATTTCGCAATTTTACTAGGTCTTTTACCGTAGACAGAGCCACCAAATCTCTATAGATCTGTCGTCGAGTCTGCGGTTAAAACTGGGGTCTTAGACCTCGGATGATATACTGGATCTATTCGCTCGTCGTAAGACCAGCGGTAACTTATGCCGCCGTGGTCTGGTGGACAAAAACTAACGAAATCACCACAGTTTAAAAGATAGAACGAGTCCAACGTATAGCCGGAAACTGTATGACGGGCTGCTTACGCTCCACTCCGACTATGGCACTCAATGTCATCCTTGGTCTAACACCCCTTCAAATACATATTCAAATGGAAGCTAGACTAAGTATCCTCCGCCTGTTCCATTCGAACAACTTAGACCCCTATATACCTACCCGGGAGGTCCTCTTTCCCTTCTCGGCACCATTGTGCTTTCAAGCTAATTTAGCATGCCTCTTGATGACATGCTACCGGAATATGTCTTCATCTCGACTCGACATCATCTGGTACACAGACGGTTCTAAGATGGAATCAGGGACTGGCTCTGGAATCTACGATGAGTCAAATCAGGTGAACTTGTCAGTCAGCCTTGGGAAAAACGTATCCATATTCCAGGCTGAAGTCCTTGCAATCAACCATTGCGCTAGAATAAATCTAAGTTTTAACACGCGTGGAAAACCCATATTCATATTGCAGATAGCCAAGCAGCTCTCAAAGCTCTTGATTCATATGTCATCAAATCGAAACTCGTCTTAGAAACTTTCTTAATCATCTATGAACTTTCTAAGAAAAACCTTGTCATCCTCCACTGGATTCCAGCCCATAGAGGATTTGAGGGTAACGAATCGGCTGACTCACTGGCTAAAATCGGAGCAACCACACCACTCATCGGACCTGAATCATTTTGCGGAGTCAGCTAAAATCATTTCAGTAACTTCATCAAGAACCAATCTCGTATAGAGTCTAACGAGATCTGGCAAAATACAGCTGGGCAGAATTGCACAAGAACATTTTTCCCCAAATTTTCCTCCAGAAAATCACTCTTCCTGATTAATCTCGATAAAAACAAATTGAGAATACCAACAGGAACAGCGAGAGAAAACATCTTCACCGCATTGGCGTCTCACCGGATCCCATCTGTAGACTTTGTCCCGAGAGTGATGCATCCTCTCTTCACATAATCACTGAATGTCCGGCCCTTTGTCTTCTCAGGAAAAACATCCTTGGTGATGAAATCGTTAATTCAGCATCCTTGCGAATATACATCCAGAGAAGATCCTTGTCTTCCTGACGGTCTCTGGAGTGAAAATATGGCTCTAAGAATTTACCAGGGAAGGCACAATAGGCTCCTCTGAGAAGCCGCAGTGCCAGAGCTCATTGAAAGCTCTCCCGCCCACAATCCAATCTACTAATCTAGGTCTGTTAGGGAGCTTCCACACCGGATGGAACAAAACGCTTTATTTTGTTTTCTTGCTTTGTTTTGCCTTATTCAGTGTGGGCGCTCGTATTTAAATGTGCGTATTTAAATTTCAGAAACACACAGAAAAACGGTTTTGTTTGTCTAAGGCGTTTTGTTCCATCCGGTGTGGAAGCTGCCTTACGCCTAATCGTGAATTATTCTATTCTGCAAGTAAAAGGTTCCTAGCAGTTTTTCAGAAAGCTGATTTTATCGCTGGAATGTTGGTCTGTCAAATTTTTAACTCCTTGACATCTTGTACGTACACAACAACCAATCAAATCGGTGCAGGGAAATAACTTCATGGGCAATAACTTGCCCTGGGAAATAAGTTCATCTCGAGTGGGAAATAATTTCACTTATCTTATCTTATCTTCATTTCCCAATGAAAGTGAGCAAAAACTACACTTTTTTTTTGGGAAATAATTTCTCCTAACATGCGACGACATATATGTAAGCCTACAATTCATAAACATTGAAAAATGTATGGGGGCATGCTGCCGCCCTGCAACCCCCTGGCTTGGATTCTCTGTTTAGGGGTGGGAGTAGTTGCGAGTTTGGGTGTATGCACAGGTTATTAAATTACCTATATTACTTATAAATAATTTGATTTTGTTTTTTGTTTTCGTGGGAAATAATTTTACAAAATTGGTGGTGATGTTATTGCCCATTTCAAGTGGGTATTAACTTCACATAAAAAAAGTGAAATTATTTCCCACTCAAGGTGAAGTTATTTCCCATGGCAATTAATTGCCCGTGAAGTTATGTATTTCCCTGCACCGATTATACCTGCTTCCAATGATTAAAAGGTACCTATTACTTCTTATCCGAAGAACCAGAACATTTCGTCGCTTTCACGGCAAAGTGAAATAAAGTCAAAATTTGTCATTTTCGAGCTAAGTACCTATACCTACAGAAATGACCATACAAAAATATATATTTTTTTTCTAAACGGCTTAATTCTACTCCTTCAAAGTTCCACATTCTAAAAAGTGTCACTTCGATTTCCCACAAACAACCCTACAATTTTTTATACCTCAATGTCAATTTTTTAGCTGTGCATCGCGAGTGGTTGTGTTTGTTTTGGCAAAACGGCGTATTGCGAAAAATGTCAAGCTACACAAGCACAAACAGGTAAGATTCTTGTGCCATTTCGACATTTTTCGTCAAATTCTAGACTGATCGCTCTCAGGTTGTCATTCTTAATTTATTGTAAGTGGCCTATTGGATTTGTCACTTCTTACGGTGGTCTACAAATAATGACAAATCCTACATACAATCTTCTCCTGGTGCTAAAGTTGAAATAACAGTCGCCATTGTCAATCACATAGCTTTTCTGGGAATATTAAAATTAATTTTGGGTACGTAATCGTAACCATAGCTCTGGCACCAGTGACTGCACAGGCCTTGTCCCTGATTAACACTACTTCTATTGTACTTGCTATACCTAACAGTTCGCTTTAAAAAAAATCCATCAGCACCGGAACTGCCGTAATCTTGTCCAAGTTCATGTCATACGAGCTCCTACACTGATAGGAATATCACCAACGAACTCCATTTCCGTTCGATGATAGGTAGGTCTTTCCCTTTTATACGGTCTAAACTATATATTTTACAATCAACCCTTTTTTTATAACCTCCAGAGTTATCGAAACATTATCCTTAACTCTATCTGCACTTCATCTTGCCTCGCGGAATGGACATTTAGGCATTCATTGTCCGGCGTGAATATTTCATTCTGTCTAATAGAGTGTTGAGCTTTTCTGTTGATAATAGGTAGAGACTTTATCGTTACACTCAAGTGCCTTTCCAGGAAATCCAATTCAGCTACGGAAACATCTCGTGCGATAAATTCAGCGAATACTATAATAGGTTGCTAAATAATAAGTAAATACAAATATCAACAGAATGGCATAAAAAGCAACATTCTTTGGAAATTGTTCGCACTTGTTTTTTTTTTTTTTTTTTCTTTGTAAAATTATTGTTATCAGTGCGATGATACACTCGTTTCATTTGGTTACTGACTCATTCTGCGATATAACAATTAAATGAGTTTGCCCCTACAACTGTTCAGATCTAGGAATTAGAGTCGAATTTCTACATTTAGTTTCGAACGAAACCTATATTCAAATGAGATATAGAGCTTAAGCTCAGTGTATGACTAATCCAAGTTAATGTAAGCGCATAAAGAAACTAACCCCCTTATTAATAAACAAATGTGCACAAGTAAGCTAGCTAGCAAACGTCAGATAGCATACAAAAATTGGACATAACTTCTGAATAACAAGTTGATAACTTTTACACAGTGTTTATTAATGCGGGGGTAAGTGTTCATCCTATATTTTAAAAAAATAATTGAAAATAATGAAATATATGAAAGTAATTAACTCGCAACTAATTGCAAAGGGTTATTAAAATGGGTTTTTGTGCCTAGTACCGCAGTATACCTTACCTGCTAATGTACCTACCTGTTGAGTTTTTAATTACTTTTAGCCAAGTTAATATTTTTTCAGAAAGCTTGCAGGCTTTCTGCCCGGTTTTACCCATCGAAACATTCAAAAGAAAACAAAAAACCTTCCGCAATTGCAAGACATTCATTAGACGTTATTAAAGCTGTCAATTGGAGCCTGTCTACAAAATGTAAGTTACGTGTTTGAAGACGAAAAAGCCGAAGATCGAGCTTCGCTGGAGGTAAATGCTTTTTCCAGGGGTAGAATCCCGTAAGGTGATAGGTGATAGTCACAACATTCTCCTTCTACATAAGGTGATCGCAAAATAACTATACAAACTTGGCATCACTTTCTTATTTCAAAGCATAATTTTGTTTTCAGTTGTCATTTCCACAGAAAACTCATGGTAGCCTTGATATAATCCTAATAATAATTAATATTTTACGTGTTACAGTAACTCTGATGGTTACCTTTTCACCTAACAAATTTTTATGAATTTTTGTATGGGGATAGATGGGACCTCGGAGAAGGATAGTACATGCAACATGCATATAGTTACTTTTAGTAAGAAATTAAGACATTTGCTGCGTTTTTTACCAATGAATTTATATGTTTAGGGCTGGTTGGTTGGCTTGAAAGATAGGATAGTTTAGAGTCGATAAGTGGCTAAAAAAATCATTGGCAAAAATTGCATCATGTAAGGGATCCAGTCGAAACTCTGCTTTCAAGATAGTCGCCTACGCGGATGATATAGTAGTACTAATAACAGGAAAATACCTTTCCACTATTAGAGACATTATGGAATCTGCGTTAACAGAACTATCCAAATGGACGGAACACAACGGTCTTGCGGTTAATCCGGAAAAGACCGAACTAATTCTGTTCACCAGGAGATATAAGGTACCAAAATGGGACCCACCGAAGCTTAAAGGTGTCCGACTTAATCTTTCGACCGAGGCCAAGTACCTGGGCGTGATATTCACCTCCAAACTTAACTGGAAACGGAATACTGAAGAAAGAATGAAGAAAGGACTTAATGCCTTTTATGCATGCAGGAAAACCTTTGGGAAAAACTGGGGCTTGCAACCGAACATTGTGCACTGGATGTACACCGCGATTGTGAGACCCATTCTTACCTACGGCTCGGTTGTTTGGTGGGAGGCGGTTAAAACCAAATCCCATCTTAAGAACCTGAACAAGTTGCAGAGAATTGCTTGCTTGGGAATAACAGGCGCAATTAAATCCACACCACAATTAGGTCTGGAAACACTATTGAACCTGCAACCCATTGAGCTATTCACTAAGAACGTGGCAGCCAAAGCCGCTCTCAGATTAAGAGAGAACAAAACTTGGAAGCCTGGTCACTACGGACACTCAAGCATACTTGAAATCTTCGATCGGAAGGGACTCACGTCACTCACCGATTACGAGAAACCCAGATATGACTTCGAGAAAAATTTTAGAATCACTATACCCAAAAGGCAGGACTGGAAATCACCCAGTACCATCATTAAAGGTATAGCCGTCTACACGGATGGTTCAAAAACAGAAAATGGAACAGGAGCCGGCATATTCTCAGAAAGGCTTGCTATTAGCCAGTCGTTCCGACTGACTGATCACTGCAGTGTCTTCCAAGCTGAGATATATGCGGTTAAAAAAGCAGCACAGACTATCTTATCGATGGGACTACCAGCAATGGAAATAACCATCTGTGTGGACAGTCAAGCAGCACTTAAAGCTATCGGCTCCAATCTTATCAATGCGAAATGTGTCACAGATTGCCTCGTGGCGCTCAGGGCTATACGTCATCACTCAATTCTACTCTGCTGGGTTCCGGGACACGTTGGGGTGGAAGGGAACGAAAAGGCGGACGAATTGGCCAGATACGGCTCTGATATGGACCCTCAACTTGCGGACGGAGAGGTGCTACCGCCTTTCAACACTGCTAAGACTTTTATTGAAGATGTCACCACACAACTGGCTAAGGAACAATGGAGCAACACCACCGGTTGCGTCATAACCCGAAGTCTGTGGCCTGTGGTTGACACCAAAAGATCAAAGATCCTAATCTCCCTAAATAGAAGCCAAATCCGGATGCTCGTCGGGGTTTTAACCGGACACTGTATCATAGGAAACATGGCTAAAAGGCTGGGACTTTTTGCAAATGACTTCTGTAGAAGCTGTAGAGACGAGGAGGAAATAGAGTCCGTGGAACACCTTCTATGCCACTGCCCAGCTTTACAAGAACGCCGCTCATCCTGTATGGGAACTAGGTTCTTCGAAAGTTTGGACGACTTGGCAAGGGTACCTCTATCAGACATAAAACTATTCCTCAACAGAACGAAGTGGTTTTGTTAGCCACATGTCCTTACATGTACAAACAGGGTACTCACAATGGGCCTTCATGGCTTCTGGGTGAAATTTGCATCTGTTGCAAAACTGCCCTCCCAACCTAACCTAACCTACACAAAAATTCTGCTTTACAAAATTCTGGTTTTCAAATTTCAAACATTTCAAACAATAAAATTATGCTTATTCTGCTTTAAGAAAAAAAAAAAAAAACGGTATGGTCTGGTCATGAACAAAAAGAAAATATTTTTGTATTAGGTATAATATATTATGCATTTCAGGTTTTAATAATTAATTACAGGTAAATAAATAACAAGAAAAAGATCCAGAAGAATAATTATTTCACATTTGAAGCTTCCAAAAAATTAAGAAACTAAACAAAGCTAGAGAGAGCTATATTTCTTGATATTCTATAGAACTATTCTTATTTGTTTGTTTTTAAAAATCATCCATCCATCTAAGCACAACTTATATTTCCCTTTATTGGATTTAAAGATTGAAACTTTCATTATAAGAATAGCACTATCAGCACACGTTCACGAAGGGATAGCAAAAAATACTACCTAGAAGAGTAATATGTATGTCTAAACAACACTTCTCTACACTTTATGCTTAAATAAGTGCGAGGAGGAATTCTGCAAACAATGAAAAAAGGTTTGGAAAGTGTTCAAAAAGCGAGCGTGTGTGCAGAATTTTGAAAACAGAATTTTGAAAGCAGAATTTTATAAAAAGAATTTTGACCCATCACCATTTTGGCCTCAACCCATCATGTAACACTTGTCACTCTGGCAATGGATTGTACTTAAAAAAAAAGTAAAATAAACAAATATCTTGGCATAGTTTTCACAGCAATTTAGGCGTTGTTTGATAAAGGCACGATTTTTTTTTTTTAATTTAAAAAGTCAAATAGGTACTAAATATATTATAAGTAGGTACTAAAACTTACGTAAGCTCAATTATGTTTGATTTTTTTTTCCTTGATAAAAACTCGACAACACCGAATAATAATTCAATTTATATGAAAAAGGTACCTAAATAGTGCTGTCACACAAAAGCGATCGATAAAAAGCGACTATCTTACTTATCTTATGCAACTATTTTTTTTTTTTTGGAAGTCGTTGCTTAACGCGTTGCTCGACAATTACTGTTCAGGTAGTGTACGAAAATTTTTCGGTGCCGCAAAATAAGGTAGATGGAAATAATGTCGATCGACTTTCCTTAAAATATTGGAAGCAGTGTCGAATTTTGTCAGTTTCTATGTTCGATTTTATTTCCTTAATGAAAGAGTAATTCTACTTATGTCGCATTTGGCATTTGACCGAGTCTGGCATAGAGCCCTATTAGGCAAGTTAGCGTCTTACGGATTACCACAACAACTCTGCGGATGGATGCAAAATTTTCTTCTGGGAAGATCGATCCAAGCTGTTGTAGATGGTGTATCTTCCAATTCGTTTGCTAAAAATGCAGGAGTGCCCCAAGGATCTATTCTTTCTCCAACTCTATTTCTTCTCCACATCAACGATTTGCTGGGATCGACAAATAATAATATCTACAGCTTTGCAGATGACAGCACTCTTATATCCTCCATTTCGAACAGTGGGCCTGTGAATACGGCTACATCACACAATCAGAGATGCGAACAAATTAATTCTTTAAATGATGATCTGGACAAAATCTTGAAGTGGGGAAAGGACAACTTGGTTGTATTTAATGCAAGCAAGATACAGCTCACAACATTTTCCAGAAAAAATGAATCAACAGTTCCTCAGATCCAAATGGATGACCATCCAATCCATCACAAGGACTCAATGCACCTTCTAGGAGTCACAGTTAATTCAGGAATCACATGGCAGGACCACATATCCTATATCGCAAAATCGGCGTCCGCAAAGTTGAGCTACCTATTTAGAGCAAAGAGGTACTTTAGCCCCAAGCAACTTCTCCTTCTCTACAAAGCACAGGTTAGACCAGGCTTCGAATATTGTTCCCATATATGGAGCTCGGCCCCAAAACATTCACTTAACCTGCTTGATAGCATACAGAGACGAGCAGTTCGACTCATTGGAGACCCTACACTCACATCGAATCTACAACCGTTGGTGCACAGAAGACAAGTCGCTGACCTATGCTTGTTCTATAGGTACTTCCATGGTAGATGTTCTGAGGAACTCAAAGACATTATCCCTCGAAATCAACTTTCCAAAAACTCCTTCTGTTACAGAATTTGGAACTCGCTTCCTGTGGATATATTTCCAGAAGACTACAATTTCCAGCAATTTAAGTGCAGAGCAAACATACAGCTGCAGGCATCTCGGGGCGCTGTTGAAGCGTTATAGGTTCGCCTTTCCCGGGAGAAGTATATAAAAAAAAAAAAAAAAAAAAAATGTGGCTAACAAAACCACTTCGATCTGCTGAGGAATAGTTTTATGTCTGATAGAGGTACCCCTGCCAAGTCGTCCAAACTTTCGAAGAACCTAGCTCCCATACAGGATGAGCGGCGTTCCTGTAAAGCTGGGCAGTGGCATAGAAGATGTTCCACGGACTCTATTTCCTCTTCGTCTCTACAGCTTCTGCAGTCATTTGCAAAAAGTCCTAGCCTTTTAGCCATATTTAATATGATGCAGTGTCCGGTTAAGGCCCCGACGAGCATCCGGATTTGGATTCTATTAAGGGAGATTAGGAACTTTGATCTTTTGGTGTCAACCACAGGCCACAGACTTCGGGCTATGACGCAACCGATGGTGTTGCTCCATTGTTCCTTAGCCAGTTGTGTGGTGACGCCTTCAATAAAAGTCTTAGCAGTGTTGAAAGGCGGTAGCACCTCTCCGTCCGCAAGTTGAGGGTCCATATCAGAGCCGTATCTGGCCAATTCGTCCGCCTTTTCGTTCCCTTCCACCCCAACGTGTCCCGGAACCCAGCAGAGTACAATTGAGTGATGACGTATAGCCCTGAGCGCCACGAGGCAATCTGTAACACATTTCGCATTAACAAGATTGGAGCCGATAGCTTTAAGTGCTGCTTGACTGTCTACACAGAGTTATTTCCCTTGCTGTAGTCCCATCGATAAGATATTCTGTGCTGCTTTTTTAATCGCATAGATCTCAGCTTGGAAGACACTGCAGTGATCGGTCAGTCGGAACGACTGGCTAATAGCAAGCCTTTCTGAGAATATGCCGGCTCCTGTTCCATTTTCTGTTTTTGAACCATCCGTATAGACGGCTATACCTTTAATGATGGTACTGGGTGATTTCCAGTCCTGCCTTTTGAATATAGTGATTCTGAAATTTTTCTCGAAGTCATATCTGGGTTTCTCGTAATCGGTGAGTGACATGAGTCCCTTCCGCTCTAAGATTTCAAGTATGCTTGAGTGTCCGCAGTAACCAGGCTTCCAAGTTTTGTTCTCTCTTAATCTGAGAGCGGCTTTGGCTGCCACGTTCTTAGTGAATAGCCCAATGGGTTGCAGATTCAATAGCGTGTCCAGACCTTGTTGTGGTGTGGATTTAATTGCGCCTATTATTCCCAAACAAGCAATTCTCTGCACCTTGTTCGGGTTCTTAAGATAGGATTTGGTTTTAACCGCCTCCCACCAACAACTGAGCCGTAGGTAAGAATTAGAAGAAATAAAGCATTCAATTTGACTTTAAGTTAGGAAATAGTGAGTATAGCTGGATTCACCGCTGACTAAGTGAAATCTAAAGTGGCATTTGTCAAATAAGACAAATCACAAGCGTTTTTACTTTTTCGAATTTCCCCTTGCTTTATCTGTCAAATCCTTAGAATTTTTGTTTACTTATGGTGAAACAACAAAATGAAATTGAGCCACAATAGGTAGGTAGCAGAAGGTGACATTTTTCTATTAAAATGGCTTCATTTCTATAAAATGTTAGGTGCTAGGTGAGCTCTTAGCACTAGCAAGAATGGAATTTAGATTCGAATTTTCTGTTTTTCTGTTTCTAAAGACGTTTATCCACAAAATTCATCAAGTTAACGTATATTGTTTTGACGTAAACGCCAAAATATGTCATTTACGTCAAGTTTTCGATACGATTTAAGAAAACTTTTGTTTAAGAATTGTTTTGACATACGTCCTATTGTTCTACACCGTACGCCAACAAACTTCAAAGGTTTGTTCACTATTGTTTTCACTTATGTGCTAACAAATTCAAGGTAACGCTATTTAATCGTATGCACGTACATCATTAGAAAGGAGAATAGGTATTTTTTTTTTTTTTTTGCCATATGTAGGTAAAGATGTTAAGATATTCATGAAGACCTGTTTGGTTGTTTTGATTTTCAAAGCGTTTTTTCTCTTCCCAAGTTAAACGCTTCCTCATTCTACTACAAACGAAAACAAATGTGTTTTTAACTTGACGGCAACAGTTTGCTCCGCCGACAAAAAACTAAATAAACTTACTGTGCTATTTGGAGTGAAATACATAGTGGTCGTTCTGGTGACGATATAGCCAGTGCTCTTATTAAAATATTACAGAATGTCTTGGCAGAACATCTTCATGTGGAAGTTTTGACATTATAGAGTGATTCTTGTGTATAGCTCAAAATAAAAACAAGATAATGTCAATAGCTTTAAACACTTTTCTTCACAAGTCACCGAACCTGAAAATTATATTGCAAACATTTTCGGTTCCTGGACACTCACTCATACAGGGAGTTGACTCTGTTCACAGTGCAAAAGACAAGCATCTTACGAACATTGAGATACATAGTACTTTATTATATAGCTATACATAATATCTATGGTGTTTGGTCAAAAAGACATAAGTCAATTTTTTGTGAAATTATGTTAAGTATGCAGAACTATTAAAAAAAAATCTATTTTCGTTTGGTTCTAAAAGCATAAGTTTCTGTAAACCGAATCCAAAGTTATTGAGTGGTTCTAAACACACTTTACAAGTATTTTGAAAATTGTGTTTGATCAAAATGACATAAGTCCACATGTGCAGTTTTGACCGAGCAGAGAATTTAAATTTAAATAATAATATCGATGTCAAAAAAACGTAGGTAACTCAACTGTTGCTTTGTTCTCATACGTTTATCGTATATGCATTTTGTTCAGTTTTGTGTGTTAAGATTGGTGTTTTAGCAAAGTAATCGGGACAATATTGACAATATTGTGCATATTCTTTCACAGTAATCGGGAAAACCCAGGCATTATTCCCTTTTCATTAAGTGAGAGTTATTGTGTTGTGCGAGTGATAGTGATAAAATTACAAAAATGCATAGTCGAGCAAGGATGCTTGTAGAACTTGCGCGAACAGGTAATGAACAATAATGACACATGACTATATGAACAAATTACCGAGCAATCTTTTTCTTTTGTCTTCGAATTCTTTCTGATTAAATAAATTATAGCAGCTAAACCATATCGAAATAAGCAACCAGCAGACGACCAAAAAAAAGTGAATACACCAAACCAGGACCCGTCATTTGAAGTTAAGACGATTGCAGTCGGTAATTATAGAAGAAGGACTTAAAAATGTGTTTATTAAAGATTAATCCACTGCGCCAGACATAGACTCTCAGTTGTTGGAATTGTTAGATTTTTCTGATGATAGTGAAGGATCCGGATTTTTTCCAGAATCAGTGGATTATGTGGCCGAGATCCAAAATAAGGAAGATGCTTCTGACATGGAAACAAATGACGTCACCGAGACCCAAAATGTGGAAGAAGCTTCTAAGATGGAACAACAATAATATGGAAACGATCTGCTCGTCGACAGCGAAGAAGAAATCGTAACACAGGTAAATGGTATACTACTGTCAAAAATGTTACTAAGCGTGGTCGAGCATTGAAAATGTTGGGGAGTTGTCGAAACGATTGTCTTAACATTTTGAGTTCTGATACACAGGAGAATATTTTCGATGCTTACTGGTCACTGGGCTCTCGGGATGCAAGAGCAATTTTCGTTGGAAACCTGATCAATCAGGAAGTTAAAACACGTGATCGCCCACGCTCATCATCACATCATAAAAACAGAGCTTTATCTCACTCTTATTTTTTTGAGATTAAAGGAAAGCGAGAACCTGTTTTAAGGCCACTCTTGATGAAACTGATTCTTTCATAAGGACTGTGCTGCAAAAAAAGATATTATCTTTAACTGGAATTTCGGCTGCAGATCTACGTGGTCGTCATACTCCTCTAAATAAGACTTCGGATGAGGTTATTGAATCTGTTAAGAACCATATTAAGTCTTTTCCGCGTTTTTCCTGCAATTCTTTCTTTGGCAAAAATGTTCGGCTTGTATCAAGAGAGTGCTCAGGAAAAGTGTGTTTCAAGAACGATTTACGGAAGAGAATTTCATAAAATGAAATTGACATTTAAGAGACCAAAACAGGATACATGCAATACTTGTGATACAATGCAAATGAAAATTAAAATTTCAGTGGAAGAAAAGAGTGATGACTTGGCAGAACTAAGAACTTTACTACAAACACATCATGAGGAAGCAGATATGGCTTACAATGCAAAGAAAAAAGATAAACAAGAAGCTCAGGAAGATAGCACTAAAAATTGTTTTGCCTTTGATTTGCAGCAATGTATTCCAACACCAAGCTTGTCAACATCGGTAGCTTTAAGAGGCAACTCTGGACGTTCAATTTAACCGTTCACGACCTTTCGGACGGAACCTCAAAAAACTATATGTGGCATGAAGGAATTGCAGGCAGAGGGGCAAATGAAATAGCTTCGTGCCTATTTCTGCACCTAAAAAACCTTCCAAGAACTATAAAATCAGTTAAGTTTTGTTCCGAGTTCCGACACATGTGGAGGACAAAATAAAAACACAATTGTTGTTGCTATGTTTTTGTTATCCATCCAAACACCCGAAATCGGCATTGAGATGGCTGAGCATAAATTTTTAATTCCTGGCCACAAACATATGGAATGTGATATCGATCATGCTGTGATTGAAAAAAAAGAAGAAAAAGACAAACTCTGAAATTTTCCATCCACACAACTGGTTCCATTTAGTAAAGTCTTGTGGTAGAAAGAAAAATTTCTTAGTGCATGAATTGCAGCCAGGTGAAATTTGGAATTTTTCAGACTTATTGAAATTAACTTCAGGTTTTGTTGTGAGGAAAAAAGATGAGAAGGGGAACATGTTTGGCTTCCAAAGCACAAAATGGTTTCGTTACAACAAAACAAATCCTGGGAAAGTATTTTTCAAAACAACTTTGGATAAAGAAATGGAATTTCGATGTGTTAACTTTAGAAGAAGAGGCAAAAGTTCACTTTCTTTTGGATTGCAAAATGTGATACCACCACCTATATCGGAGGAAAAGAAGATTGATATTATTTCACTTCTACCTTTGATTCCAACAACCTTTCATGATTTTTATAAAAACTTGAAGTGCAGAAATAGGATGGAAGATGCGGATCTTGATCTAAATGATTCCTTGTACTTATACATATACAAAAAGTAGATACTTGACTTCATTACATTAAAAATTTCGATTTTATTCTTTTGTTTAACTACTATTCCTATTTTCCGTTGTTAAACTTAAATAAATGCCTTTAATATTTTTTAAAGAACTTCAACACGTTGAAATAAAGTCAAAATGTCGTTTGGTCAAAACAACATATCTGCATTAAAACGTCTTTTTGTTACAATTTTTCCAAGTTTACTAATTGATTATTGTAAATATTATTATTATTGCATTGAAATATTACTGTAATGCGTAAAACTGGATTTAGGAGAAATTGTTGAACTTTTAAACACCTTTATCTCAAAACTAAGATTTAGGACTAGTGTCGTTTTGATCATACTTCATAATGAAAATGTTTCTTTTTTAAATATATGAAATATATAAAATATTTGAAGCTTTAATATTTTTATCTCAACTGAAGTTAATGTTTTTGGTCATTTCACTTAAACGGGTTTGACTGCAATTTAATTAAACTGCAAAACGAAATGTGTGCCTACAGCGCCACCTATTGATAACTTTCCGACTTTTCTTTTTTCCTAAACCACCGCTGATTCAAGACGAACAAAACGAAGATAAAAAAAAACATTCAAATCGGTCCAGCCGTTCTGGAGTTTTTACCCACCTTACGCGCAGAAATTGAATTTTTTTTATATAATATAGATAGACTAGCGGATCCCCGCCTGTTTTGCTAGGCGTTAAAATATAAATTTTAATCAATGTTGATGGTATTTTGATGGTATTGGTACGGGTTTCCTATTCAATAACATAAACCATTTTCATCTTTGTGATCACTTGATCACACGTAATCAATCAACTGTTTCAGTATCTAGTGATTGTGTAAGACATAGCATATGAATTTCACAGTCTCATGTTGAATTCCCGGATAAGACTGAAGTTGTTTAATTACTAATTAATTTAGTTAATTCGAGAGAATTCACTTCCGTTGCCTCGCCTCGCCAGATCACAATTTTAGTAACACGTTCACTCGCTAGCTTCAGCGTGCCCATAGAAGTAGATATTCACCTCATAAATGAAGTTGAAATTTTTTTAAAAGAATATTTATATCTCGACAACAAAACTATTCAAGCTGCACATCCATAGAATTTCATCAAAATCGTTTGATTGGTTTCAGAGATCGACAACACCCTATACGCACAAATACTCGTCAGTGGACTATGCCTATAACTGATAAACCAATAAACATACAAACATCGTATGTACATAAAAACCTTTGTATTGACGTCACCTTTCATGGAAATTTTACTGAACCAAATTCGGTTCACTCATTACAGAAAACATCAATTTCAAACAGAATACAACTTATTTTTATATATAGAGATAGAGAGAGAGAACAAGTAGATATATGATTGTCTGCCAAATGCAAACCTTTTCTGAATGTTTCTCTGTGGTATTTGCGATCCCAGAAGAACCTCTAAATATCTTCATTATATCTTTGGATGTCTCCAACTACCACTTTCATGTAAATAGATAGAATTTCTTCGTACTTCTTGAACGTCAGAGATAAATCTTTTCATTTTAACCAGTGACATTACTAAATGATAAGTGGGAATATATGTAGTATTTTAAAGCTTCTTATTCTTTATTATCACCCTATGAGCACTAAACAACAACACTTACCGGCAAGCGTGAATAAAATGTGAACGTAAGTTTGTTTTTAAGCGATAAACAAATTGGTTAATATTACATCCGTTGAGAATGCGAGTTCGATAACAAAAAAAAGCCGTAACATAATAACTCACTGACAGCTGTATGCATGTATACGCTTAAACGTGTATTTGCCATGTGTATGACATCAGCACGTAGTCGCAGTGGCTTAGTATTAGTGTGTTGGACTACTAAGCGAGAGGTCTCAGGTTCGAATCCCGCAAAAACCCAAATTCCAACTTATGGTTTTTGTTCTACTGCGCTACCTCTCGCGAACGTCTGACAAACTTCCGAGAGTATAAATGTCTTGAAAGAGCTTCTCAATTAGCCGTTTGGAGTCGGCATAAAATTGTAGATCCCTTCCATTCGTTCCAAAAATGAAAAACTCACACAAAACGAATGGGTGTGAGAAGCTAGGCCCAGGGTCCCTCCGGACCTGTTGCGCCAACTATTTATTTATTTTATTTTTATTTTATGACGTCAGTACACAGTAAACATACAGTTCATAGGCGCCTACGTTTTTTTTTTTTTTTTTTTATGGACAAAATCAGATGTTGACATAACTCACGAACGCGTTGACCAATTTCGTTCAAACTTTAGATAAACCAACTGAGCCACCATGCAAACAAATCCTAAAAATTTGATCGCATTCGGTTTGTCCGTTCGTGAGTTATAAGGTCACAACGATTTTGCAAATCTATTTTATATATATAAAGAAAATGGAAGATGACGAAGTGAGTTAGTCTTAATCAAGCCTCAGACCGAGCTAGACTCGTTAATAAAATCAATTGTTTACATAAACGAAATTCAAATTTATATGAAATCACAATTTTCAATAAAAGACAGCCTGCTATTAAAATAGCAATTCGAAGGTCGTATCGAATGGCCGCTGATCTTGCAGAGATTGCGGAGATCTTAATTATACGCCCATCATATAACCATCCACTCTCTGGTCTAGTCATATATTGATATTCCAGGACATTGTGCGCGACCCTATACGTTCTCAGCTAAACATATTTCCTTATCTACGATGAACACCCTTTTCTAGGGATATAACAAGAAGTTGGATGCGCAATCATTTCGGTCAACGGATCTTTAGAAAGAATCACAAATCAAAGTCAATTTTGTTGTCTTTTTAAGATTGTGGTAATTTTCCAAAGCATTTTCACTTCTTGTATAGTATATTAGTCAAACTATGTACAACATTTTTTATAAATTAGCACTACACCACAAGTGACAACGGTCCATTTGCACTACGAACATTAATAACAAATACCCACAATCGAGAGACGAATGACCAACATGAAATGATATACTATACCTACGGTAGGTAGGTAACCTACCATCAAATCAAATAAACGTTCACCCATCAGGAACAAGCAAGCATACATTCCAAATCCACCTTCCAAGTGTCAAACTCTTTACAACAACAAATTTAATGACCTGAAGACCCCACAAGAAAAACAGTTATACAAGTGGCTGGGTTAGGACAAAAAAAAATATACGCATAAGCGACATTCACTCCAAGAATTTTTATAATAATATTTCGTTTTATTTCCCACTTCTCGCAGATAGTTCTCTGACCCTTTTCCTGAACAAATTTGTCACGACATCAACCAACCAACAGTGTGGTGGTGTTGTACAGTATACATTTCTAATGGCCCAGCCAGTTAGAGAGAAATTATAATTAATTCATTGGAATATTCAAGGTTCGTTACCGGCTTAAAATATACGTACATTCGTATTCGTATCCATCCAGCAGGCACCTCGTGTTTGCGTGAGTGTCAAAAATATCAAAACATCACATCAAATAGACATTTTCGGACAGTGTCAGATATTAAAAAGAAACGGAAAAAAAAAAAAATAACAACATACACCACATTTGGCTACAACTTTTAGTGTTGGGGTTTGAAAGTTGTTGCCACTGGTACAACACGTTCGTTGCACGGCGGCGCCATGTCATATATCACAAAACCAAGGGACAGCGTCTGTGGAAATTGTACACTTAAACCGCTTTACCTGCAGAACTAGATTCATATAGAGCTGTAATGTATTTCAAGATGCTGGTTATTGTGCCACTGTTGAAGGTAGTAGAAGGTGTCCAAGGGGATATATCGCAACAACAACGAAAGAGATGTGACTAACTTTCAGTAAAACCTATTGATTTTGGGTATGAAAGTCTGTCAAGATATTTCCTAACTTGATATATTACAGAAATCAATTTTTCTCATATTTTTCAAAGGACTGCTTTTAAAAATGTAAGGCGTTTTTGCTCACAATTGTTTGGCCTATTTAGTTGAATTCGAAGGAATTTGTTTTCACCCAAATTTGGATAGCTAATAAATAACAGAAAAGAATAAAATAAAATATTAAGATTGGAATGGGCTTCATATTTTCATTCAGGATTCTTTTTTTGGGATCCTTCTGAAAATGTTCAGAGGTAACACTGGTGTGAAGTTGCCCCTAGGTAAGTCATATATACGATCTAATGGAAGTGATTATGCTGGAAAATCAGCCGGTTTTGACTTAACCCCTGTTTTATCATCCTTCAGGTGGTGACCGATTGGATGCAACCTCCTTCATTTTTATGAATCGTAAAATAATATTTCTATCACTTCAGTCCAAGCATGAACTAAGTACAAAATAGACTGACACACGGAAATAAGATTAAGATCAAATCAAGAAAAATAAGCGCCGAATCACGAAAAGCTTGTCTCATTCTAGAGCTTAGCTAAGGATTTACTAATTCACGACTTTTTATTCGCATTTCTAGAAATTGTACAAAGTGAAGATATTGATCCTCAAAAGTCGTGAATCAACACTTCTCATTGTCAATAATGCGATCGGGCATGAAATACATATTGCCATAACCGATCGCAATTTGACACAAATAGTTATCAATTTGATATTACTGTGGT
Source organism: Cheilosia urbana (assembly GCA_946477585.1). Taxonomy (NCBI): domain Eukaryota; kingdom Metazoa; phylum Arthropoda; class Insecta; order Diptera; family Syrphidae; genus Cheilosia; species Cheilosia urbana. The sequence goes on along the minus strand of OX297853.1, from coordinate 116,277,707 downwards.
TGTGAAATGCAAAAAGAAATCGTAAATTAGCACTTTTCTGTTGCAATAACGATTTCATCCCTTAGTAAATTGCAACAGGGGTTGATTTACTACTTCAGTAGTTCCAATTTACAAATTCTTAATCGTAAATTGAAACTTATTTTGATCAATTTGCAATTCATATTTTGCAATTTACGACTTCTCTACGTCAATTTACGTTTTCAGTTTACATGTGCGAAATTATTATAAGATTTTATTGATTCATCATTCAGTGGTGGTAAATTACGAAATATTTTTTGCAATTTGAGATTTTAAAGTGGTGTTTGAGGAATTGACTTACTAAAGTAAAATAAATAAAATAAAATAAATGAAGCTCGAATTAATACTTCTAATCGTAATATTCAACAAACAAAATTCGATATTCTTCGCCGTTTTCAATGTCGAATTACAAATTTTTGTATCAATTCAAGATTAAATCGTTGTGATTTGGGAAAAATATATAATTCGTGATTTGCAACTCAAAATTTTGCAATTGGTGACTATGCAGTTCTTTCCGTGAGCTTTCCTACGTCTCCCCGATTTCCCCAGCAATATTTTTCTCCCGCTCACAATTGTAGGTACTGTCTCTGCCTATGAATAAATGTAAAGCAGCAAAGTAAAATAAAATTCAATTCTAAACTCTAGCCGGGAGGTGTGGAAAAAACTATTGATACTCAGTAGTGTTCCTACATCGTGATATCTCTGCTTTTTTGTGGGAATTTCGATTTCCGAAATCCGAAAAACTTTCCGGGATAAAAAGAAGAAGAAAAAAAAAATGTGGGAATATCAATAATCTGACAAGCAAACATTCAAAATACATTTCACCATGCATATTTTTTCAGAATATTTTTCAGTCTCCGATTGTCAATTAGTTATACTTGAAAATGTCTTGTTTCAATCCTTTTAAATATTTTTTATAGTCATTCGGATTTTTTTATTTTTTTACTGTGGGTTTCTTTTTAAATTTATATTTTTATATTTATTTGTTTAGCCGGTGCCGTGAAATAAGGCCAAGTGAAATAAGGCCAAATTCAAAAATTTGGCCTTATTTCGCTTTGTTAAAGTGAAATAAGGCCAAATTTCTACGTTTGGCCTTATTTCACTTTGACAAAGTGAAATAAGGCCAAACGAATTCACTAATCTAAAGTGAAATAAGGCCAAATGATTCAATTCGGAAAAGTACGCAGGCAGCTTATAAATATTAGGAATAAATCGTTTCCAAAAGCTCCAGCTACGCCAAAGGAGGTGTCGAACCTATTTAAAAGTGAAAGCGTAATGTGTAGTTTTGGGATGTCACGATATAAAAATAGCGAACCGTTTTACCGGGGCACAGTCGTTGAGGAAACTTTTTCTTATTCGATTTTTTTGTCTCCGACCATTGCAACTGCAATCCATAAGTTACGTGGCGCAACTGCCCGAAACTATCTTTTGGATGGCACCTTCAGTGTTGTTCCATCTTGCGGCTATAAGTAGCTTTTAATTGTACACTTCGCCCATGACGACCATGTAAGTGAACATTATTTATTTGTGTTTTAAACTATTTTTTTATCAGTTTCTTTTAGCGTACACATACTCAGGCATTTAGTTTTTCTTATTGAAAAAAAAAAATAATAGCAAAAAGTTCGATATGGCTACATGAAATTTGGCCCCAATGAAAAATTGTCCCAAAACAAAAATGAAAAATTGCCCCAAAATTGGGGCGTTTTTTCATAATGAAAAATGGCCCCAATTTCAAAATGGAAATATCGCCCCAAACAAAATGAAAAAAGGCCCCAAAATATAAAAATTAAAAATCCAAAAATGAAAAATAGCCCCAAACTGCATTATATAGCTTGAATATTAGTTTTTATTAGAAAATAATTTATGAATACACTTCAATAGTATCGTCAACATTTTGTCTACAACAAGGACAACTATAACTGTCATTTCCTTCCTAGGACTACAAAATTCGATTTTGTAGTCCTAGGAAGGAAATGACAGTTTTTTCATAATGAAAAATCACCCCAAAATTTAAAATGAAAAATGGCCCCAAAATATGAAATATCACCCCAATAAACAAAAATTTTATATATTCATTTTTGTTGTTGGTTTTCATATAAATTTTTGGGGCAATTTTTCATTTTTGTTTTGGGGCCATTTTTCATTGGGGCCAAATTTCATGTAGCCATCGCGAATTTTTTGCTATTATTTTTTTTTTCAATAAGAAAAACTAAATGCCTGAGTATGTGTACGCTAAAAGAAACTGATAAAAAAATTGTTTAAAACACAAATAAATTGAAACTTTTTTTTTTTTTTTAAACAACAACTTATATGTAGTTAGTTATTGGGCAAGTAATAGCAAGAATTTCGAAAATTCATTTCAGGTTTACCCATTCATTTACATTCTCATGACAAATAAAACAGAGCAAGCGTATCTTCATGTATTTAAATATATTGAAGCAAATTTGTTTCAATTGAAACCAAATTCGTTTGTGTCAGATTTTGAGAAGGCTTTGAGGAACAGTCTGAAAAATGTTTACCCCATGGTTAAATGCACTACATGTTGGTTCCGATACTGTCAAGCACTTAGAAGAAAGGCTTGTAAAATATCAGCATTTGTGGGATCACTTAATAAAAACAAGGAAGCCAACCGACTGTTTCGAAAGTTGTTAGTTCTTCCACTTTATTCATTTCAAAATTCTTAGGATGGTAATTGATTTATGTCGGGTAAGCTAAATTAAAACTAATAGAAAGTGAAATAAAGCCAAATTGGCCTTATTTCACTTTGACAAAGTAAGATAAGGCCAAACGTAGAAATTTGGCCTTATTTCACTTTAACAAAGCGAAATAAGGCCAAATTTTTGAATTTGGCCTTATTTCACTTGGCCTTATTTCACGGCACCGTTTAGCCGTAGGCGCAGTGGCTTAGTGGTTAGTGTGTTGGACTACTAAGCGAGGGGTTCGAGGTTCGAATCCCGCAAAACCCCAAATTCCAACTTAGGGTTTTTTCCACTGCGCCACCTCTCGCAAACGTCTGACAAACATCCGAGAGTATAACTGTCTTGAAATAGCTTCTCAATTGGCCGTTTGGAGTCGGCATAAAATTGTAGATCCCTTCCATTCGTTTCAAACTTGAAAAAACTCACACAAAGCGAATGGTTGTGAGAAGCTAAGCCTAGATTTGAGAGACGAAAAGAGACCCGACAATGGTGGTCTGATTCGAATATCTCTCGAATCTATATACTTTACTTTTTATTTGTTTAGCCTATGACTCTCCGGGAAAGAATACCAATTTAATGATAACTCGCTCTTCAAAATCGGTCAAGCCGTTTGGGCTACAGGGCGTCACGTATAGGAACGTACATATGTTAAGCGCGAAACACATAACCCCCCCTGTGTCCAGTCGGGTAAAAATGAGATTTGCCTGCGACTTTTATACTGAAAGTTATTATTATTTTTAAAAGTAAGATCTTTTCATAAAAAAAAATTAAGGCGATTTGAGTTAGATTAAAAAAGGTATTGTCCGTAATATATCATAATGATAAATTGGAGGAAAGCATTAACAATATTATTTGATCAAAATTGAGTATGAAAGAAAATATCCCCTCAAGTAAATGTCTGCTTCGCATCGAGGGAAATTTCAACTCATTTTGGACTGAATATACAGAGAGAGAAACAGATTTTGCCGCACACACACACAATTTCCTCCACTGAACGCTGGAAAAATTCAAGGATCTAGCTTCAATCGAAAATTTTATTTTATTTTTTTTGTAATTGCATTAAGTATATCAATTGTTCAGGATAACGTACAAAGATTTGATTGATTTATATCTTAAAACCTTTGTACATAATTGAACTTTATACTAAAAAGAAAACTATTTCATTTGGGTGGGTCATTCCAGAGCTAGGAGCTAAAAGTAATTCGAGAATTACGACTTTTCTTAGATATCAGCTTAGATCTCCGCTTCTGGACTGCGGATAATGGTAACCCATCTATACTTATAATAAAACTGTAGGCAATTTTTTTGTTACCTAATGGCGTGAAAACTACTGCACAGATTTCGATGAAACTTTTTTGAAATGTTCCTTAAGATTTTGTGCAACACATAGGCTATTCCCTTTCATTGTCATGCCTATTTTTTGGAGCGTTTTTGACCAAAATGTGTTTTTTTTCTGACTTTAACTCGCCATTACTCAACTCGCCATTACTCAAATAATTCTTAATCAATGCAAACAAAACAAAATACTTAGGAGAGCCAACACTTTTATAGTTATTTCAAGCCATCAATCAGCTTTCCATGTCCTCCAGAAGCTGAGCTACAATCTAAAATCTAGCACGAACAAAATAAACTTATTTTCTCAAATCGAATATTATCAGCCGCCGCGGTTCTTGATCGTTGTTCTGCTTTGGGGTGGTTTGGTGGCGCACATCGCACAAGCACGTTCATATGCAAAAAAAAAAACAGCGACAATGTGTTTCTGAGGAAATGCGCAGATGGCTGATGACGTGTTGTGTGGTGGGGGACGTATGGTGGAGGTGGTGTATATAGAAATTGAGTTCATGGTTTTTGTTTTAATGGTTGTTATAGTACCTACGTTGATACCTACAGTAAAGAATTGAAGAATTCAAGAAGTAAAGACGATATAGGTGAATTATGTTGTTTGATTTATTTCTTGTTGGTCTAGATACAAATTTCCGTTCAGGCTTTTGTTTTAGTGGTTGTATGTTGTACCTACAGTAAGGAAGTGAAACTTTAGTACTTACGCTGTTGAATTTAATTTTCTTAAATTGGTGTTTTAGGTAAATAGGTTTGTTTGATTTATTGTTTCACATTGACAATGTTCACCGCTTTGTTTTAGCTAGACACAGTTTTCTCACATGGACAGTTATATGTAGCCTGTTCGCGTGTTGATAAACCACCGGTTTGGTATATTTACACCGAAAATGTAAAAAAACAAAAATATTGTGTACCACAAAGCACTGATTTTATTGAATTTGATTTTTTATATTTCTATTTTGCACTACGAAGTGTGTAGGGGGTCTGCTAGTATCCTATAATCTAACTTCGACAATTTTCAATGCCACAACTGTGAAACCCGGAATCAATTTCGTGCAGTACTTTTTTAATTTATTCCGGCCGAACACCTTACAAAAGTAAAATATATCCAGAATGCTTTATAATTCTTTGGTTAGTTAACACTCACTATCACTACGAATAAAGTATACTAACTTAAATAACTTTGACCTGACAAGAACAGCTTTAAGCCGACTGCATGATTCTGAACCACAATGCAGCTGTCCAGCAAGGAAATTTCACTCTTTGGGGGTTATTTCCATGGTAAAGTTAAAATAAATATTTTGTAATTTACAATTTTTCTGCGTCGATTTTGAAATAATTACACGATTTTATTGATTCATCATTCAGTGGTAGTAAATCGAATTTTGTTATCTCAATAATATCCAATTGCGAGTTTCTGTATCAATAAAAGAAGAAAAAATCGTTGCGATTTGCGAAAATTCGTAAATTGCAATTAAAAATTGTTCTTTTGGTGATTTTTTATTCTTTCCGTGTATATATACAAGAATACTTACCACGAAGCTGCAGAGATATAAAAGAAGTAGAGTGACGTCAAACACCTTGCCGGAGATTACTGACACCTTAAAGCTTATCGCCATCTTCACAAAGGAAAGTCCAGAAATCCGATTCAATTGCCGCCAATCGTAGGCGTGACTTGATGTATAAAAATGACAGGCTGCATCTGCATCACACCGTCACTTCAGTAATGGTAATGACCAGTCTAACTGCTTCGCATATGTGTGAATACTTTTCCCCACACTGTGCTCATATCTTTTATTTTTTGGTTTGGAAAAATTCGCATGACTGTCCATTTGGAAGTAGCACTGCCACTAGTAGTGGTGGTTGAAATTTAATATTTCATCGCAAATATTGAATGTCATGTGCACGTTTCAAAAATTATTATGGATATGGCCAAAGTAAAGAGCAGATAAGATATCTGGCTGACTGCCTCGCGTTGTACTTTAACCCCTGTGACAATGAAGCAAAAGATCCCGCCGCCTGTTTAGGTAATATTACCCAACTTGCGATATAGTGGCGGTGACGACTCTGTGCACTGTGCACATGTCTATGTTCGTTGTGGTTGTGCTCCTTCAAAGTGGAATGTCCTTAATTGTGTATACGTATACCCCACGATAGTAAGGACACTATAATATTGATGTCTCACAGTTTTGGTGTTGTTGGCAAAGCTAATGCGATTTCCTTGTTAACTCTGTCCTGGCATTTTTAGGTGTGTAAATATTATGCTTCTGATATTTATAAGAAAGACAGCAGAGAGCGTTCCTTTTGCATAAGTAAATGTTGTGTTTGAATCAGCTTCAATCACAGTGACGATAAAATACATTTTCAAATTAAATGGTGGAGTAGATTTTAATGAGAGTTGCCCCTGAAGTTGCGTCCTTTCCGTGCACAACCTTAGCTAGCAATCTTCTCCTATCTTTATCGTCATTAAAGATCTTCTCTGTAAATACGTAGGAGCCAAAACTAACATAACCATCAACAATGAGACAGATAGTTGTGTGCGTCGCGTCTCGTAATAACCCGGCTCCAGTGTTCATTTGTTTTATATTTTTATCAATAAATTCAAATAAGACTGGCGCCGGGTAATCCATCATTTCAATTCAGAACTCTGTCAATTTTTGTTGTTGTTTCGGTTTGTTTTTTTTTTTTTCAGTTTTCTTTTTAAAGAATGAACTATAAAGGAATGCGTCGTATATGCGCGCCGGTCGCGGCTGTTAAGTGTTTAACTGGTAAATTAAAGTAGCCGGCACTCCCACTATTAAAGTGATAGCTATGACTGTGTGCCGATGCGACCACCGTTCGTGATTGTATACATTTATTTATTTTTTATTTTTTCCTTTTTTGACACATTCATTCTTATGATTGTGGTTTGTGGTAGGTAGGTTTTTACCCAAGTGAAGTGAGAATATGATACATTAATGAACATTGGAGAATATTTTTCGTTGATAAGACACCACGTATACCTATTGGATATAAATTCCTATAAAAGTCTCTAACTTATTTGTCCTTTTTTTTGAGAATTGAGTGTTTGTAAAAAGGAGACATTTTGAGTTGTAAAGTTTGTCCATTTATCGACAGGGTGCACGCTCTAGGATTCTAACTAATTGTCGTGGGGCAGACCCCCAATCCTTCGGCTTAATACAAGTTCTAGTAGTGTCTGAATCTTACAACTTAGGGCTAAGAAGAGAGACTTGCAATCGTCGGAGCCTGAGATGGTTCAGTGAATGAAAATAATGCTTTCTGTGTGTTCCTTCGTTTTTCGGTATTCTTAAAATAAAATGTTTGTGACAGTCCCGGTGGGGAAATAAGATAAGAGAATCGTTCAAAGACCAGGCAATGAAGGGCAAGTCGAAGGAAATGACGAAATGAAATGGTAGCTCTCAATTCTGGATACGTGAATTCGTTGATAGTGAAACCACATACCTACTGTTTAAATTTGTTATGCAATGATCTGTAAATTTGCAGTCAAGTATGTACTTCACGAGATAATACTTTTTAATATTGGTTAGCTGGGTTATTCCACTAATTTATAATCACATCATATATACGATAATAATATTCCTCTTTTTTTAAATGATATAATTTGGTTTTCCACTATCTAGGTAGACTATTTTTGTTTTGGCAGCTGTTACTTAGCTGCTATCAGAGATGCAAGGTCAGATTTTATTTCATTGATTCCACTGTAGACTTTAATTAGTTGCGTTCTCTTTCAAACGGAGCACGTATAATAGTGGTAGGTGCAGGAAAATAAAAATAACTCTCTACTGTGGGATATTATTTCACTTCAGCTTAGTACGCAGATGTTCCGGAACGAACTTTTCCGGTGGTCTCCAAATGGACAGCAGAACGTCTGCAAAAAAAGGCAGAAAATAATTTGTGGAGAGTTCAATCTGCTGCTAACATTGTTGCCAAAAAAATATTTTTACAAATCTGCAACTATGACAAAAAAAAATCTGCAATGCAGATTTCTTTAGAAAAATCTTACTTCACAATTTTGTTTTTATTTATGTAACAATAACAAAAACAATCAAAAAAGCTGAATATGAAAGTGACAGCGAAAGTGTGCAACAAATGTTAAGATTTGTTAAAAAGAAGAAAATATATTTTTGCGGATGCAGACAAAATCTGAAGCGCAGATTTCTGATTTTTAAAAGTCTGCAGCTAATTTCAAAATCTGCAAAATGCAGACAAATCTGCACTTATGGCAACGCTGGCTGCTAAACAAGTAGCAGTGTTACCAGCACTGGCTATTTAACTGGCTCCTTAAAATAGTCATTTGGGAATTATCCTTATTTAGTCTATTTACTTTAAAGTTTGACGACTTTTAGGCACCTTTATTTACATTTATATAAGAAGTAAGTGTTGCAACGGAATCTTATGTAATGCTCAGCATGCATATTTAAAAGGTAAATCAGTAGAGACGGCTCTACACGAAGTAGTAGGCAAAATAGAGGGCAGCCTTCACCAGAAAGAATTTGCGCTAGTTGCCTTTTTGGATATTGAGGGAGCTTTTAATAATGTCAGGAGAGATGCAATCAAGAGCGCCTTGGAAAAGATAAATGTCGAGCAACGTATTACAAGTTGGATATGCGAAATGCTCTCGACGAGAAATATTAATTCCACTCTCGGAAACAGTTCTATAAGAAAATCTGTTACTAGAGGTACCCCCTAAGGAGGGGTCATCTCCCCCCTCCTCTGGGTGTTGGTCATAGATAAGATACTTAAGGAACTAAAAAGTGCAGGATTCAAGGTCATCGCTTACGCGGATGACGTAGTTATCATTGTTCAAGGAAAATTCCTAAAAGCGATTAGTGAACTTATGGAAACAGCCCCAGGCTCAGAATATGGGCCGAAGGGTGTGGACTAAGAGTCAACCCGGAGAAAACAGAACTAGTGATATTTAGTACAAAACACAAGATACCACCCTTCAAGCTGCCCAGGCTTTCTGGAGTGGAACTTGCTCTTTCAGAAAGCGCAAAATATCTTGGTACGGTTTTAGATAGGAAACTAAATTGGAAACTTAACGTCCAGGAAAGAGTCCGCAAGGCTCACAATGCTCTCTTCATCTGTAAGAGAACAGCAGGTAAGAAATGGTGCCTTCAGTGTTGCGTTGGCTATACATAATGGTAGTAAGGCCCATAATTACATATGGGGCTCGTGTCTGGTGGAAAGCCGCGAACAAGAAGTATCTACGGGATATGTTGACCAGGGTACAAAGAACAGCCTGCATTGCCATTACGGGTGCTTTCCGTACCACACCAACGGCTGCACTGGAAGCGTTTATGCATCTTTTACCACTGGATTTACAATTACAATCAATAGCAGGTAATAGTGCGCTACGGCTCACTAATGCAGGGCTTTTTAAAAACAGTAGGATAGGACACAGTACTATTTTAAAGGAAACATTCTCCGAAATCCCGGGAAAAGCTGATGAAACTATCGGTACACTTGATTTTGACACACCGTTCGATGTGTCGTACCCTGACCGACAGGAGTGGCATAGGAACCTAGTTTCGAGGGGAAATGAGATCTCAGTATATACTGACGGATCCAATACCAGTGAGGGTACGGGGTCAGGTATATAATCCAACGAGTTGGACCTACATATGGCCCTGAGATTTCCGGATACATGCAGTGTGTTCTAGGCAGAGATTCTGGCCGTACTCAAAGCTGCGGAGGTACTTGAGATGAGATCGATATCCAATAAGAATATCGCCATCTACATTGATAGTCAGGCTGCGCTTAAAGCGCTAGAGTCACATACCACTAAATCTGAACTAGTCAGGAATTGCCGCGCAATGCTTAAGGCATTATGTTCGCAGAACCGTGTTCGATTATGTTGGGTACCTGGGCATTGTGATATTGAGGGCAACGAAAGAGCTGACGTTTTGGCTAAGGAAGGAGCGGAACTCCCAGTAAATACAATGATTGAGGGCATCAGACCACCTATGGCCGTTGCTAGAAGGGCTATCGTTGAGAAAACTACCAATAAAACAGCTACCAGATGGTCACAGCTAGAGGGGCACAGGGTCTCAAAGGCACTGTGGCCCGCTTTAAATCGGAAGAAATCTGAAGAATTAATCAATTTCAGTAGAACAAAGTTAAGATTAACGGTAGGAATACTCTCTGGACACTGCCTTCTAAGGAAGCATGCCATGAGACTAGGCTTAGCTAATACGGATACATGTAGGTACTGTGAGGACCTACAAGCTACGGAGGACATCTCCCACCTTCTATGCGAGTGTCAAGCAATTGCTCGGAGTAGAAGGAAGCACCTAGGCAGGTTCTTCTTTAATAACTTAGAGGAGGTTGGTTCCTCAAATAATATTGGGACCATAGGGAAATTGATTGTTTGGACGAATTGGTTTAGGTTTTTAACATTAATGGTTCCCTGGGGATGGCGATGGGCCCGCTTTGGTGCCTGGTCTTTTGTGACGATCTCACAACCCCACCCAACCTAACCTAACCTAAGCTCCTTTGGTATTTATAAAATAAAATGCATACATCAATTGCGAACGTACCCTTTTCGTATACCCAACTAAAGCTTTCTATACAATTAATTGCGAATGAGCCAGCTCCATTTTCATACAGTTTTGAACAGACTCTAACATCTCAGCAGTAAAATCATCTCACAAGACTATGCGTGAATATGAACACACACTCTCCAAGTATGCAGGTGTGTCGGTGCAGGGTCATAAGTCCACAGGTCAAAACTCCACAATGGACTTTTGACTCACATAGGTCAAATAAGCCAAGCAAATAAGCCCACAAAGCAATTGTGGACTTATAACCCACCCAGATAAGCCAAAAGTTCACAATACTTTGGGTCATAGGTTCACAATCTTAAAATGAAAGAAAGTAGGCCATAAGTCCACAATTATCCATATGACTATAAAAAATAAATTAAAACAACTCAAAAAGTATGGGAATGTTTTACAATTTAATGGCGCACGCGAATTGGTACCATTGTATTATGAAATGTGTATGGGGGGGGGGGGGGGCATGCTGCGCCCCCGCAACCCCCCTGATTGGGTTTCTTTTGGATTACGGGCTGCTTGTAGTTTGTGTTTAATTTTCTAATTGCAAGTATCACAATTGAGGTCATTACTAGAATTTTGAGCCATAAGACCAAGACAAGAATTTTGTGTGAACTTTTGGCTCACCTGGGTGGGTCAAAAGACCATTGTGTACTTTTGGCCTGGGGACTTATGACCCTGCGCCGGTGTGTCCCCTTCCAGCAAAATGTTTTTATTTTTTGGTAAAATTTGAAAAATGCAAACTAGAAAATCTTTCAAATACGAGTTTGTCTTGTTTTGTTTTGTTTTTTTTTTTTTTAATTTAATATTGTCGTCTTTAAAAATAATTTAATCAGAATATGTGCGCCTATGAATTACAAAAAAAAAAAAAACGCATTTTTGATCTTCAGATTTGAGTTGAGTGCTGACAATTCTATTCTTACGGATTTATATTTAATAGCCGCCTTGCCCGGATAGAGACTGCGATAAATTTGAGTTGTATAGTTGAAAGTCATTTGTGTGCTTTCGTTTGCTATTTTCCTGTCTTTCACTTTACAGTGACATATTCTTCTAGAACTAGTTCGTGCCATCCCCTTCTGTTTGACAACTTTTAGTTGACACTTTCACTGACCATCCGGATCGAAACCATTTACAAACGACTTCCATTGCCAGTTCTTTAGTATAAAATCGTTTCCAACGTCACGAGCTTTGGCGAGTTCGCAATTACATACACATTCCCCCAAGACCCCCCCCCCCCCCAAGTACCCCACTAAAATACGTATACCCAAGAGGCAACATCTCGCGCGGCTTTATCTCGAACAAAATTTCTTCTCAATTCAATTCATCTCCATCTCAGCATGTGTATGATGCCATGACACAGAATGACTTTATCTAAATCCCCAATAGCATGCGGCACACACATCTGTGGGATTTCCTTAACCCGGTAGAAAACGCAGCTCTACACCGATTGACAGTCATTAATAATGAATGCAAACAAAAACAACAAAAGGAACCTCATTCCTTCCAATAGACACGACACCAATAGATACGTCCATGGTCCATCTGCGCAAAGGCCTCTCCAATCTCCATGCGTATACCAACAGAACTTGTTCCACTTGCTGTGCGAACACTTCTCTACTTCTCTAAATAATCATTCTCCATTAATTTATCACAAATTGAAATTGTAAATTCTATCAAACCCAGGCAGAGTGGGTCGACGGCGGACGCGGAGAGGTCCTGACGTGTGTGTACCTACTCAAACAGCAAATAGAAGCGTATAGATATCGAGTCAGCAGGCTTACTGTGATCTGGGAGTCAAGTCACTTGTCACTGGACTCATTGGTCAAGAACAGCAGCAACGGCAGCTTTCCCAGTGTGCGCCTCTTTTTATTCAGCTTCGTCCTCGTCTCTTGTATGCTCCTGTCGGCATATTACCTTAACAATTTTATTAAATTTTTATCGACAATCATAAATAATAATTTTCAATTTGCAACGCCTCCCCTTTCCACCCAATGACGATCCTGTGCCGCACCATCTCACTGATGCATCGGACAATCACTCGGGCAAATAAAAACATAAAAATTAATTGACAGAAGCAGCGGACAGACCTGTTCCTGTGATGTTTTATCAAAGTTAAACATCTCAATAATAATTATTATAATTCCAGCAGTCTGTAGGTATCTACATATTATATAGTGTGGTGTGTGGTGGTATTCGGGATGAGCGGGGAATATAGGGAGTGCGGCACACGACTTTCTCATCGCGGATGCATTTGAGAGACGTTTTTAGACGTTTGTCGATATCTCCTTCCCGTCTGGTTGGTGGATGGATGAGGCCTGAAGTTTTCAGATTTGTTCGTGCGCAGCGAACATTTGAGATGACACATCCTCGTTCTGTGGAGTTTTCTTAAATTTTACAAGCCCATTCATGCGAATATGTTGTGTCGGACATGCATTCGAGTTGTTCCGGGAAATGTCTACTCAACGCAGATTGGAGCGTGGTTTCGATAATTTCTATTAAGCAAGGTTACCAATACAAATAAATGTGCATTCTGAATGTCGGCCACATGGCCGTCCCTATTCTTTTTCAAACGGATACTAAAATAATGTGCGGCATTCTGTAAAGTCCGCTTTTATTATGGATACTATAATAAAATCGGACCTTAGGTAAGGTTAGGTTAAAATGGCTGTCGGCTAACTGGTTAGGTTAGGCGACACACTTAGACCGTTATAAGGTCCCTTGTGATACCACGTGAATCTGTATTCATTCCTCCTACTCGTTGAACCAATTGGAGCTTCTGATGAAGCGTAGTAGATTTCGAATGTCTATGTTTTTTAGATCGTTCAGATCACTAAAGTAGAACGCTCTCAAGTGGAGTTTTCGTCTTTGTGAGAGGGCCGGACAAGTACATAGAAGAAGGAGACTAGTTTCCTCCTCCTCCTCGTCAAAGCAGCTTCTGCAAAAATCGTTAGAGAATACGCCAAGCCTTTTTGCATGCCTGCCGATAAGACAGCTTCCTATCGAGGGAGATCAGATGCCTAGAACGTTTTAGATCCAGCTCTGTTTTGTCGCTAGACAAGTCGAGCCGGTTGTCCACCTAAGATTTATTCTTTCGATAGCGTCCAGCTTTATTTTGAGTTTGCAAGTAGCGATTGGAATACCTAAGGAATCCTTAATTAGAAGCAGAGGTATTGTAGTTCCGTGTTTGGCGAGTTCATGGACCTTGCAGTTACCTGGGATATCCCTATGCCCCGGCACCCAACAAAGGTGAATGTTGAACTGTTCCGCCATCTCTCTGAGAGATGAACGACAGTCTTGGCCTGTTATAGAATTCGTGGAGACTGATTCCAGGCACTTGATAGCAGCTTGACTATCAGAGAAGATACGGAAAACGGATATCTTTAGCAGATATCACGTTTTCCCTTAGCCAAGATAAGACCTCTTTTATCGCCATTATTTCCGCCTGAAAAACGCTACAGTGATCAGGAAAACGGAAGGAGAGATTAAGATTTAGTCCTTTAGATAAAACACCACGACCAACACCGTCCACAGTTTTCGAACCATCTGCTGTTGAGGATAGCGGCATGGCCAGTTGTTTTGCTTGTCTATTGTGAAATAGCTTTGACGCTTATACGGCTGTAGAAGCTGCCGTTTGTCTGCTGAAGATGCCAATAGGTGTCAGATGAAACAGGATGTCAAGTGCAGCGGAGGGGGTGCTGCGAAGAGCTCCGCCGATGCACAAGCAAGCCGTTCTTTGGACTTTGCTTAATTTATCACGATTAATCGCTTTTTCCAAAGCAGTCCACCAGACAACCACACCGTACGTGAGTATTGGTCTTATGAACGAGACATATAGCCAGTGAGTGATGCGGGGCTGTAAATCCCATTTGTTCCATATGGCTTTTTTGTAAGAGAAAAGTGCCACAGTGGCCTTCTTAACTCTTTCTTGGATGTTAGGCTTCCAGGTTAACTTTCTATCAAAAATAAGGCCCAAGTATTTAGCTTCATTTGAGAAAGTCAAGCTAGTGCCATTTATAGATGGAGGGTCAATGTTTGGAATATTGTATTACCTAGAAAAGAGGACAAGTTCAGTTTTGTGAGGGTTTACGCCCAACCCACAGCTGTTTGCCCATTTTATTAGCTTGTTAAGAGCGTGTTGTAGGAGTTCTTTTAGAGTGTTTAGGTACCTTTCTGAGACGGCAATAGCAACGTCGTCCACATAGGCAATCACATTGTAACCTTCCGCCTCCAGGGATATCAGCAGTTCATTCACCACTAAATTCCAGAGAAGGGGAGATAGGACGTCACCTTGTGGTGTTCCTCTCCTGACAGATCTTCTGGCAGATATCTCACCCAGACTTGAGTTGATAATTCGGCTATTAAGCATCAACTTGATCAGCTCGCCAAGGGAGACATCAACGTTCAGAGCTGCCAAAGTACCAGCAATTGCAGATGAGTCGACGTTGTTGAAGGCGCCTTCTATGTCCAGGAATGCAAACCATTGTGTACTCCTTGTGACGAAGGGAATCTTCTATGGTGCGCTGTAGGGTCGTTTCTACTGATTTGCCCTTAGAGTAAGCATGTTGAGCTGTTGACAGACGATTTTTGTCAATGCTTTTGCGTAAATGGATTTCAATCAGTCGCTCTAAAGTTTTTAGGAAAAATGATGAAAGAATAATAGGTCTGAGATCTTTCGGACTCACGTGAGAGCATTTACCTGCTTTGGGTATGTGTTATTCATTCCGACAATGGCACCAACTTCCAAGGAGCATCGCCTATACTCTCCGATTGGTTCAAGTTGGTAAGATCTTTGCCTTAACGGGGACTTCTTGGCAGGATAATATCCGAGGTGTTTGAAGCTCGGCCGGTATTATGCAATCTGGTCCCGAGGATTTGTATGGTTTGAAGCTATGCAGCGCCCAAAGCACTTTTTCTCTAGTGATCAGACCTTGTAAGTTGGTACATTGCAGGTTTGATCTGTTTGGATCTGTTTGGGCAATACCTTTAGAGCTGCCTGGGAAATGGGTATCGAGCAGCAGATTAAGCGATTCTTCGCTAGAAGTCGCCCAAGAGCCATCTGTCTTTTTCAGACAACTTGACATAGTTGGGTTTGTCGAGAGTATCTTTCTTAGCCTTGACGCTTCGGAGGATTCTTCTATCTTACCACAGAAGATTCTCCAAGATACTCGTTTGGCTTTTATTAAATCTAAAAAAAAAAAGAAAAAAAAAATCGGACCTTACAAAATTCAAAACAAAAGTTCTATTAAGCATCCATCACTAACGATCGAATTTCAGAGCCTGCCTATAGTTAGATATTCCAAATACACCAAATTTGTTCATAAAAATGTCCCAGATTCCAATGAGGCCTACAAGACTAGCGGATCAAACTCCGTTTTATTCTAGTTCGAAAAATCCTGAGTTCTAGTTAAAAAAAAAAAAAAAATGGATATTATGTGGCATTATTCCCTTGCTCGCACAGCATTGTTGATGAAAGCAGCGTTGTGCTTAAGTACCAGATTGGGTAATTTGGCTCCAGTACTTCAGCTTTGGCTCAATACACCGAGCCAACGAAAAATCGCTCGCATTTGTCTCTAAGCACCACTTTTTCGACTGAACGCTCAAGCAGTAGCTGGAAGATTCACCAAGTAAACGCAGCCATAAATTTTGCATTTATTGTTTGAAGAAATTACAAAAACCTCCGTCCTCCTTTTTATTTAACTAATGTGGCTCAACCTTGTGTGGAATGGCTTGGAAAATCGTTGAAATCCAAAATTTCTTCGAAACAACACTGGACGAAAGGCTATTCACCGCAGAACTTCTCATCATCTTACTGTCACTTCCCTATCGTCCCCGCAATAGAGCGTACATCTCACAGGCTTTGCCTGGTCCTTCATATACTATGTATGTAGTGACACAAGTGAGTATTTGCCTAATACCCCATGCCATAACTGATCTAGTGACATAAAGCTATCATCCCACTCCGATCTCAATTTCTAACAAGGATCAGGCTCTGTTTAAGTGGCCACATGCCACTTAAGCCATCATGCACATCAGACCTTAATACCCAAAACCAACCTACCTACCTTTCAAGATACTTATCGCACTCTTATGAAAGTTCCGCTTTTGAAATGTTCCACCGTGCGACAAGCTAATTCCATTCTATGGATAGTGTGAACTGGTGTTGCTTGACAACTGGCTGCACAAAAATTGACAAAATTATCTCGAATATGCAGAAATCGGCGCGCCGCAGCCAGCAGCACCCATCAGCATCACAAACATACTATTGACACGCTTGTATGGGAGTAGCACACTCGACAGCCAAACCAAAGAAGAAGAAGTTTTATTTTTAGGTGACATACCAAGGAATGCCTGGCTGATGATGACGATGACGATGAGGATGAGGATGAGGATGAGGACGAGACGATGATGACGATGATGCTCTGGCTCTGGCAAGATATCTGAAACGTCAATCAGTTTCCTTCCATTGGCGTCTCCATCTCCAGTTATGAATATTTATTTTTATGCCTCTTGTTGCCGAATATATTGAAAATCATTTGGACAGACAGACTGACTGGAGGGAAGAAATGACATATTCGTGTGGCGGCCGGCGGCGGCGGGTTGCGTTTCGGCTCGATTGGCTTGGTGCTGTAAAGTAATGCTCACTCAGTGATCATGAGATTTTTGATTTTTGAGTTTGCGTATTCTTGGTCTATCCGCTTTCATGAAAGTTTATATCTAGCACGCTTTTTCGGTCAGGAAAAGATACAAATACAAAAACGCGCTAGAATTTGGGTCATTGGACATGGACTGCCCGTGTGGATGGGATGGATGGACACTGGTGTGGCACCTTTTTGTTTGTTGTTTTGTTTTTTTTTTTTTTTTGTACGTCTGTGTCTTTTTGGGGGACTTGAAGAGATGGACCCTTTCATCTCGTTGTGGAGCATTCGCGCATTCTGACATCGGAATGGAGGCATCTAAGTGGAATGAGATCTCTTTCGAAAAGTCCAAAAGTCAGTGATCACGTCGAAATTGATTAGCCACAGTTGAAGATGTTTTGATTTGTGAAGAAATTAATTTTCTGTTGACTATTTGGGGGACTTTTGTGAACTTATCTCTTCTTGATGAGGGTGGTTACTGGTTAGAGGTCTGAAGCGGTTTTTGTTATAGCGAAACTGCATCACAGATAGGTTGGGAGTGCTAGGGAGTATTGTTTGTGTTTGGACACAATGTTCCAAGCTGCCCATGTAAATAAATCAGTATCCAAATGAGACTAGCTTGTCAACGTGTCTCACCATCAAACCGATACAATAGGTATCATCGTCTCCAGTCTGACCTTTCGCTGGCAGACCATAGCATGTAGTGGTGTCATATTTGACCTGTCGTTAGCAACCATGATGTCATCATATGTAATTTTTTTCTAAGCCTTCTGGTATTTTGGTGGTAATCACTGGAACAGTACAAAACTTCATACCAATCTTAGAACTTGCTCTTCATATTTCGATCACATTCATTTTGATAACATGCGAATTTGAAAAAAAAAAAAAAAATGAAGGGGGCCAGAGGCAAGAGGATGGCGAGTTGGGGGTATCATCTCAGTATTGTCTCTGCTTTTCGTAAGGTTATGCCAAAAACATATTATATCGAAATGGTAGCTCTGAAGTCGCTTGGGAGAGTGTTTAATTCCAAATTTAATGAAGTCAAGTTGTAAAAGCAGACGCGTCCCTAAGAAAATGTGAAACTATGTCAATTAGTGTGCAAAAATAGAAAGTTTTCAGACCTAGAGCTAGAATCGATCCGATTGGTTCTGACTATCCTGTTTTTTTTTTTTAAAGTGAAGGTTAAGATAAGATAGATAAGATTGTAAGGCGGGAGAGCTTTCAATGAGCTCTGGTACTGCGGCTTCTTAGAGGAGCCTATTGTGCCCTCCCTGGTAAGTTCTTAAGCCATATTTTCACTCCAGAGACCGTCAGGAAGACCAGGATCTTCTCTATAAGTGAAGGTTACTTCTCAACGAATATTATTCCTTACAAACAAAATCAAACAAAACTGGTATTGCTGACGTTTGATGTTTTCCTCAGTATAAGCATCCATAATAAAACTGTAGGCAATTTTTTTGTTACCTAATGGCGTGAAAACTAATGCACAGATTTCGATGAAACTCTTTTTGAAATGTTCCTTAAGATTTTGTGCAACATATAGGCTATTCCCTTTGATTGCCATGCCTATTTTTTGGAGCGTTTTTGACCAAAATGTGTTTTTTTTTTCTGACTTTACTGCCTTTTCTTCGCCATTTCTAAAACAATTCTTAATCAATGCAAACAAAACAAAATACTTAGGAGAGCCAACACTTTTATACTTATTTCAAGCCATCAATCAGCTTTCTATGTCCTCTAGAAGCTGAGCTACAACCTAATTTAACATGAAAAAAATAAATTTATTTTCTCAAATCGATCATTATCAGCAGCCGCGGTTCGCGATCGTTGTTCTGCTTTGGGGTGGTTGGGTGGCGCACATCGCACAAGCACGCGTTTCTATGAAAAAAAAAAAAACTGCGTGGTGTTTTCTACAAATTAAGTGAAACGAAAGAGAAGTATGCGACGTGAATGTGTATGTAATGAACAGGGACAATGTGTTTCTGAGGAAATGCGCAGATGGCTGATGACGTGTAGTGTGGTGATGGACGTACGGTGGAGTAGGTGTAAATAGAAATTGAGTTCATGGTTTTTGTTTTAATGGTTGTTATAGCACCCACGATGATACTTACAGTAAAGAATTGAAGAATTCAAGAAGTAAAGACGATTTAGGTGAATTATGTTGTTTGATTTATTTATTGTTGGTTTAGATACAAATTTCCCTTTAGGCTTTTGTTTTAGTGGTTGTTTTGATAATACCTATGCTGATACCTACAGTAAGGAAGTGGAACTTTAGGACTTACGCTGTTGAATTTAACTTTCAGTGGTGTATTAGGTAAATAGATTTTTTTGATTTATTGTTTCACATTGACAATGTTCACCGCTTTTTTTTTAGCTAGACTGTTGATTTTAAACAAATATGCCGTTGAGAAAACGGTCAAATCTCTTTTATTGGAAATTACACAGTCTCACGCCGCGTACGAAGTTGCGGGCACAGTTAGTACAAAATAAATAAACCAAAGTAAAAATAAATTAGATCCACTTCTGTTTCATTTTTTATTCATGAGTACCTTAAGCGAAGCCAGGCGGGCCTGTTGTTGTAAATTAAAAAAGTAAGACAAGTGCGAGTCGGAATCGCTCATGAAGGGTTCCGAAACAGCAAGTAACATAACATAAAAGTTCTTGTAGTTCGTTGTAACTTTGATCGATACCTATTTTAATAAAAGTGTATTTTTATATCATTTACTAGCGTGCCCGGCGAACTTCGTCCCGCCCAATATTGACTTTTTGACTAAAATAATTTGAATTTGGAACATTCACTATTCCACCACAAATTCAATTTTTTGATCCAAAATATCTTTTGACAAATGCGATCTCACTGTATATACTACGATCAAATCGAAATTGTTTTAAGAAAATAGCACTCCCCGTACAAAATGTATGGAAAATACATTTCTACAATTCTCCAATTTCCCTTTCAAATTTTCCATTTTTTTTCGTCGTATGAACCTTCCTTAGGCGTAGACAAACACAACAAAGAAAAGATAGCTCGAGCCTGACGATCCGTTCTCGAGTTCCCTCATATGAAAAATGTTGTGGTAGGTGTTACCATCTCTGAGATTGAAAGGGAGATGCACGGAAAATTCAAGATGCTTTAACAATAAGTTGTATCAAGTGCCTACAGTAACGCAAATAACGGAGGAACCCTCTGTCCTTCTAGATCGGGTCATTGTCCTAATTTGAGTGTTGCCTTTGGCTTCACCAAATTAGACACTGCAAGATTATACGTTGAACGTGTAAAGGCCATTTAGTTATTCTGGTTCCATTGTGACTTTGGGTTCCGGGCGACTAGGTATTTGACCTGGCGTTCAAGTTAACAGGTCTTGGATTTTGTAAGGAATCTAAGCTCGACAAGTAGCTGTAAAATGGTACCACTGGGATGGGGCCCCTTTGAAGATTGGATCATTTTGGTGGCTGTGGTTACCAAAGTCGCGGAAACTAAAAGATGTTCTTTAGAACCCAAGAGGTGTAGGTGGACCTCGCCCTCATCACGGAGCTGTATGATCTTACAGTCATATGGGAAGTGAACTGGGGTTGGTCAAGAAATGATGGCGCCAGTACATTTATGTCAGACCAGTCGTCTTTCTCGACAGACACTACGTGGACATGCCCACCGTGAAATAGTGCCGTCAAGGCTGCTGTTAACGTTAAGCAAACGTTTTCGTTTCTCTCCTTTTATGTCTGACCATCTGCAGGCGGCCATATTGAAGGAAATATCAAGAATTATTCTCCTAAGGCACGGTCATTTATCTTTTAGGCTTACACTGAATGCTTCCGACGGTTTCAAAGACACCTGGGGTTTCATTTGCTGATGGAGCATATCGTGAATTCGTATATCCTCGAAGATTTAGAAAGAAAGTAAGAAGGCCTATCTGTTAAGTAGGTACATTAACATTTCAATCAAATGCACCAGGACTTTCAGGCGTTTGTCAGAGATGTCGGAGAATCATTCCTTCAGAATGACGCTATTTTCAATATACCTAGCTTTTTCTGAAAGGCTCTGTGATAGTGGCTTAAGCGCACTATTACAGTGTTAACTGCCTGTATATGAAAGAAAACTAGTCCGCCATCTTTCTTTATTATTCACGAGAGAGAGATGGGTATTGATCAAAACAATAAGTTGTATCAAGTGCCTACAGTAAAGCAAATCTAGTTCAAAAGTTTATTGATATTGAACCAAGAAATCTTTATTTTTGTCGAATTATTGGGGATAGGGTCAAAGTTCTTGATGTGTTTTCAAAATTCTGTCATCTCACAAAAATTCTGCTTATGAAATTCTGATTTTTTAAATTCTGCTTTACAAAATTAGCTTATTCTGCTTTTTTAACTAAAAAAAAATAATTTTAAATTTACAAAACATTAATAATTACTTACCTACTTTAAATAAAAATAAAATTTGTAGAGCGTAAGTCTCTTCCCTTTTAATAAAAGAAAGACATCCGGTGTTCGTTTGATTTATTATTTTATTTAAGAAAAATTACTTTTGAAAAAAAAAAAAAAAAAAAACGTGTAATGGAAAGAAATTTGTTAGTAAAAAAAAGAGGAAGAGCCAGGAATCGCCTATAGCTCGTTCCACACTCTCTTCACCTTACTATGGCAGTCAAATGTAGTGAACCCTTCTAGGTATGGCCTTGAAGTGGAGTACTTTATTTGCATACCAAAACTGAACTGATAATAAGCTGACTTCTGTGGCAGGGTTGAAAAACACGTTACGATCGTAACTTTTAAGTTATAATGAACTTTGAAAAAATAGAAAATACAATCGTCTCGAAAAAGTTACCCTCAAAGAGTTTTTTTTTATTTTGAAAAAATACATAATTACACTCAATGCATATTTAATACAATGACCTGTCAAATTTTTTTTTTATTCGATTATACATATTATTGCTATATTAACGAACGCACCTAAATTCACTGTACAACGTACCTAACGTAAACTTCCCCTTACAGAGAAGTGAAGTGCTTTGCAGTTGGTATCTTACAAATTATACAAAGGATGGAACAGCTAAGCTGTACCTTAGTTTGTGCTTTAATTATTGGCATCACTGTGAGAGTAAATGAACCAACAACAAAACAAATTGCGAAGTTATAAAGTTTCTAATATGGTATTCGAGTGGGCTTTTTTAGATTCGCTCTTAGATTCCAGATTTCGTGTGGCTACTCGAACGTAAAAACGTCACTTGCCCTTTTTTGTGTTGATTCGAATATATCGCACTAATAATACAATACTGTAGTAACTCAACATTTGTCAAATTTAAGATAGATCATTATTCAAACGTAAGACTCAATTCCCTACGCATCAATAAAACCATCGTTAGCATAGTGCAAGAAAGAAAAAAGATATGACACTATAAGTCCTACACAACTCAAAATAATTTATCTCTCTGAAAACTTTTTTTGGGGGCAATACATTCCTAACTCAAAAATTGGAAATATATTTATTACCTGCAATATTTAAAATAATAAGTAAATATATAATTTCATCATTTTTATTATTAATCTGTAACAGGACGTGAGTTATCAGTTTTTCTCCGATTCTGAAAAAAGTCACATTTTGAGTTACAACAGTATTGTTTTATTATTGCGATCTGTAGCCGTCAATACTTTTCAAAGCGTTTTCCATTCACTGGTTAAATTTTATATTAAAACATTCGAAATTTGCGTCCCAATTGATTTCTAATACAAAATTACAAAAATAGATTCACCCGAAGTAATGCCTTTCTTTACAGTAGAAAAACTTCACGAAAATGTAAATTAACTCTACCTACCAGTTGTCAAACTCAAACGCACTTTTATTGGTAAATCTGAGAAAATATCTAGATTCGCAAAAGTGTTCTTAAATCTGAAAAATATTGCTTTTTTTGTACCAAAGAACATAAAAAGTGCTCTAAGAGCGCCCAATCGAATACCACAGAAGGTTGATAGTTGACACTGGGTTTGGTTGGTAGCTGGTAAGTATTACCGTTATTTCTGTCGTTTTACATAAACATATGCGTTGCACAAATCGCTATTTTTAAATTGGGCTTGGCGTCGGATTCAATTAAGAATTAAGTGAGTAATACTGTTTCCTTTATCTTTAAAATTAATACCTATTTTTTGTAGATACCTACATTCTACAAGATCATTTCCATTCCAAATTGTTAATCTCTTCGGAAATGTTTTTATAGTTATTGGAATAGGTTGGTGATCTTTAAAGTTCATTATTAAGCAGATAAACAAGTATCTTCGCCGAAGTTAAAAGTCAAATTGAGGGTTTTCAGTGAACTCTTAATTTGTTTTCTTTGAAATTAGTATATAGCTACGAGTATTTCAAGTACATTTATGAATGTAAATAACTTATGTATGGTGAAATAAAGGAACACCAAATTTTTTTTCGAATCCATGGGTTTCTTGGAATTTAAATGAAAAAAAATCATGGTTTAAACTGTAATAAGCAATACAATAATGAAAGTGAGGTCTTAATGCTATGACACTTGCTGCAATTTTTATTTCAAAAAGTATTCTTCTTCTACTGTTGAGTTAAAAACTGAGTAAGTACAACCATTTGTTCTAAATGAAACCATCACCTTCCCAATACATTTTTATCAAAAATTTGATTGCTAAATTCATGTGGAAAACAAGACGCAAAAATGTTAAATATATAAATTACATATATATTTCAAATCTTGTACGAAAATGATATATTTCTCCTATACTTTTATACGAGAAACGAGAATTGAAGAAATACAAAAAAAAAAAAACAATCGTAATTAAGATTACGTTACAGTCCAAAGAGTTCATTTTTCATCCCTGTTCTGTGGTGCCTTTAATACTCCTAGAAGAAAGCTTATACAAAGGTTGCTTTTGTTTTAAAAGAACTTTACATTTAAGAATTTACATTTATAAGAGATTTACATTTAAAAGATTAACATTAATTTTGTATCTACATAATAATTCTAGTGCTGCTACAAATTGAAATTAAAAAGAAACAAGAAAAAATTAAAAAAATATTTACTACCTACCTTTTGTTTTTAAATAAAAATAAAATTTAAATTAAAAAGAAATAAAAAAAAAACAAATCTATTGGAAAAAATATTGCGCGCGATTTTTAACATTTTCCACACCATTTCTATTGTTTGCAGAATTTAGAAAACAAAATTTTTAAAGCAGAATTTTGTACAAAGAATTTTGACCTCAACCCAAGATTGAGAGAACATTATGTTTTTAAATTTGCATTTTGTTCAATTTGTTTATTTCTTTTAAATATTCACTCCTCTTTTCTTAACACCTACCTTTTTATTTATTTTGTTTTAATTAAATTTAAAATAGTTTTTTAGTGTCTATTTTTTTTTTGTAATATATTACATAGTTTGATAACAGGAGAATAGGCAGGTTTTTATTGCTTTAGATTTGAAAATCAGAATTTTGTAAAGCAGAACTAAAAAAAAAAACAGAGTTTCGTAAGGCAGACATACATACTCTCCAGGAGTGACTGGGAGAAGGAAATAGTACCCCGTAAGGAGTCTGTCTGTTTCTATACAGATGGGTCCAAAACCGAAACAGGAGTAGGGGGGGGGGGGGGTGTTTTTTCTCATGATCTAAATTGTAAAATCTCATTCAGCCTTCCTAATCACTGTAGTGTATTTCAGTCGGAGGTCATAGCGATCAAAGAGGCCTTGTCGTGGCTTCGGTATAATGTGGTATCTGTAAAGGATATCACCATCTTTACCGACAGTCAAGCCGCGATTAAATCCCTGGATTCTGTCGTCTTCAATTCAACAACTGCCCTCAATTGCCGACTATCTCTGAACGAGTTGGCGAAACAATTCACAATTCACCTTATATGGGTGCCGGGCCATAGAGACATTCCAGGTAATTGCATCGCCGATGAGCTCGCCAGACAAGGCACTACTATGTCGACTCTACCAGACAAGGAGAGTCTCTATATGCCTCTTGCAACTTGCAAGCTCCTAATTAAACAAAACGCATTAAGCGCTACTAATCGCAGGTGGTCTAGCTGATAAACGTGCCACACCTCGAAACAGATCTGGCCTCAGCTGGATTCCAAGCGCTCAAAAAGTCTCATTACACTGAAAAGACCCATAATAAGCACTCTAGTAGGTGTCATCACGGGACACTGCATCATAGGGAGACATGCTCTCACATTAGGCCTTCCTTCAAACGATTTCTACAGAAGCTGTACGGACGAGGAGGAGGAGGAGACTATTCTTCACCTGCACTGTCACTCTGTAGAAAACTAAACCTCGGAGAATATTTCTACGACAATCTCAGCGAACTCGCAAACATAGGTATCAACTGCCTCCATCGCTTCATTCTTAGCTCCGGCTGGTTCAACGGGTATATAAGGAGCCGATATCGATCCTGTGGTAACACAATGGGCCTAATTTGGCCTAAGTGTGGCTGCACTTGAGGCGGCCTGCCACTCTAACCTAACCTAACCTAAGGCAGAGTTCTGGTGTGAGAAGATAAAGCACAACTTCGACCCACTCCCGTTTTATGGATATAGTCAAAAAAAAAAACAAAAATCACGCTTTATGAAAATCGAAAAAAAAAAAAAAATATCCAACTTGTACCCACTCTCCCTTGTCGCATACCCATCACCTACCTGTAGCAAAGTCGTGACCACATTCCACAGATCAACCGCAAAACAAACTCATATTTTTTTAAAAACGACTAAAAACTCAACAGAGAGTGACTCACAGCTATTTATTGTTAATCACACTTTTAATTGAATTATCTATCACTGCGAGCACGTTAAATAGGTAGCTATTGTCTGTCAATCTATTCGCTACTATTTTTCGCCTATTATCTAATGATCTCTCATTGTATACTGCTTTCTTTATAAAACTTCGATAACAATAAAACACAACAATAAAGTCCGTTCAAACTTCAAAAGGGTCTCCTAAAGATACGAGTTCTTTTTCTGAGCTATTTAGCTGAAGAGTGATTCATATACATTTTTTTTCAATTCTTCCAATTTATTATTTACTATTACTCTTAATATTTGAAAACATTTTTTTTTTTTTTGATCAACCGCCGATTTGTAACATCAAAGCGTTTGCTGCCGCCCGTGCTTGACATGCATTGCCGACGGCAATAGAGTTCTATGTGCCCCAATCTTTTCACAGTCCAATTCGATGGGGCATTTATGTGCGTGCCGTAAACGCTGTCCCGTGAATATATCTACATTCTCTACGCTTGATGATTTTAAAGAAATAAAAAAGCTCTGGAATAGGTTACGGATCTCTGATGTCGGCGGTGCGTCTACTTGAGGCGCCATAAGCTACCTCTGTTCCATTCTGACAGACGTCTGGAAGAATGTTTTCTTTGTAAGTGGAACGCGAAAACTTTGTTCAAAAAGACAATACCTAAGCCCGTAGAGTATTTTTACCGTTCTCAGCGAATGTCAATGTCGACCAGTTTCGATATGGTCACATCAAACAAAATGTCAATTTTAACTTTTTTTTTGTGTTTTATCATGCGAGTATAAATATTCGAAAAATTCGATAAGAACGACCACGGTTGGATATTTTATGCGGGCAGTAGTCACGACATAGTTTGACTTAATTTTTGAGTGGACAATCGTTATAGCTGCTTAAGAGCTTTATGGGCAGTAATTAAATCGCTGATGGGCCTTTGTTTGAGGACTTTTCGGCGGCTCTCATGAATGAAATGGAAAGTTTGTGTATAAAATGCTGACTTGGCTGTCTTTGCGTACACAAGAGATTTGTTTGTCACAGCGGGTGCAGAGGTACAATTCACCCTCTAGGAATAGTATTTCAAAGTCAGCACCATTTTGTGTTCGAATTAGGGGGTTGCTCAACACTGTACTTCAGATAAAAGGAGCGCTGTCGTAGATGCAATGGACCCTTTTTCTATTGATGCCATTTTTGTTGTCATCCCCTTTATCTTTTGATATTGGATAAAAATGCGATAAAACTTTGAGCACAAAAAATGTA
Source organism: Cheilosia urbana (assembly GCA_946477585.1). NCBI lineage: Eukaryota > Metazoa > Arthropoda > Insecta > Diptera > Syrphidae > Cheilosia > Cheilosia urbana. The sequence continues at coordinate 116,250,447 of OX297853.1, read as the reverse complement.
GTAGTGGTTGGTAGGTAGGTAGGAAGTCTTCGATAGGGTGAGAGACTCGTGGAGAAGTGTCAGATTTTGACGAGGGGATGTTTTTCTTCGTGTTACGTTTTATTCCCTGCAAATAAAATGGGAATACTACCACCCCGCAAAAAAAATGAAATACATTGCAGATGGCAGAACGCAGAAGTGCTGTTGATTTTGTTTGTAGGTATTTTTTGTTTCTGTATGAGGGATAAGCACGTTTTCTTTTGCAAAGAAAAATGGCACGTTGTGTTCAAAAAGAAAATGAAATAATAATCCTGGGGGAAATTGGGAAATTGACACGTTTTCGGGGTGGCACTTATGGTGAAGAAACTTTTTAAATCATACCTACATGTGCAGGAATCTGTATATATACCTATATTATATAACTATACCTAGTTGAGGGTAGTTTTTGTCCCTCATATTTTATTATTTATAAATATGTATTTGTATTTGTATAGTTTGCATACATATATAGTTACCCTGCATTTTGAAGATGAGTCAAGGGCAGGATCACCGCTCATGGAATTAAGCCCATTTTACTTGCGAAACAAAATCCATTTCCTTTTGGTACTGTAAGGGCCAAAGTATTTTCGGCCGCGGGAAAGCTATTCATGCTTATTTTGACATTCGAACGAATAGCCAATTCATACGAATGTCTCTATTCGTTCGAATGAACTTGTGTGTATTTTAATAGACATTCGTTCGAATTGGCTATTCGTTCGAATGTCAAAATAAGCATGAATAAAATGTTCGATTGAAATTAAAGACGCTGCATGGTCCGGAAAGTTCGTCTCTCTTTCTCGATGACAGCTCATACCCAGTTCCGGATTAAGCCAGCGCGGGGCCTGTAGCAAAATCTTACAAGGGGCCCTTGGATTTAGGTAATTATGGATTTTAAGTGGAACTTAAATCGCTATGAATTATCACCAAACTGGCCTAAGTGCTGCCAATAATCAATAATTTTTTAGTGAGCGCTTTAAGCAAAGCAAAGAAAAGTTGATAATCCAAAAGGCGACAATCATCTATCACTCTAGCCGATTCCAGCCCAGAGTGGTGAAAGGTATATGTATGTAGCATTTGCACTGCTAGTTTATTTTTCGGACCATGAATTAATTCTTGGTGATTGCCTGAGGACACCCAGAACATCAGGGGTCGAACTACCGTATCCCTGATCGAGCACCTGCTATACGTGGCTGTTATTCTTTTACATGCAAAATCCACAAAATTCAGTGACGTATTGCTCGCTCACGAATACGACAATTCGACAACAGATGAGTCACTTCTGATTCTTCCATTGCAATCCTGCCTTTCCTATTCTAGGCTCTAATCTGGTGGCACAGGACCTCTTCGCTCGTCAAAGTCGATTTTCTGCAGTTTCAGCCTTTCACCGTCGAACTTATTCACAGTTTTTTTCTTGTCGTTATTTTAAACTATATACTAGTTGGAGTTACTCGCAAGCGTACAATCAATAGTAACACCTCTGAAATGTGAAAAGCGCGTGTTTCGCCTAGTCGCGAAGTCAATTAGCCTTTTTCCATGCCCGGATGTGATGTCCTGTAAGCGCTGTGCCCCGACAAAATATGAATTCTTTTTCTATTTGGGCAGTGAAATCGCAAAGAATGATTATAATCGGCGCAGTGAATTAAATCCACTGGAATTAGCTCCACTGGAATTCGCTAGTTATAATAGTTGAAGCACTTTAACCTTTTGTTAACTTTCTCTATTGAGTGACAACTTTCAACTGACTCTAAAGCAAACCTAAAGAGAGCTGATTATAATGCGGTACATAGAATTCATGGAAGACGACACGGTCCATACATCCTCTTCCTCATTAATCCGTTCGTTGGACCTTCTTCGGCGCGTGAGATCATATTATCCTGACGAAATAAAGCCTTGATTGTTACTAGGCCTTTGTTTACATTAATAACCCTCAAGATTTTTGTCATAGGTTCCTTTCCAATTATCAAAATCTGCACCCATATTGGGCCTCCTAGTGGGAATCACCTTAGAAATAGTACCTACCTAGTCTTAGTTTTTCGGACTCACTTCTTCCAGTCCATTCCATGGCACCTATTGGATAATTGTGATGTAAGCTTGTAAGTTTTTAATGTTTTCATTAATTAATCTATTTGAAGTCCTAGTACAGAGTGTCCGCCGGGAAGGTATACTACTTTGTTTGTTTATAATTTTTGACTCAATGAAAGGGAATCTTTTATTGATAAATGTTTTATTTAATGTCGGCAATTATGTATGGAATACAATTTCAGGTAAATGTCCGCCTCTGTTAGTCTCACAAATACGAGGCCTTTTGAGCACATTTTTCATTACATTCTCACACATTTCACGCGGTATTTCATTAATTTCCTCACGAATATTTTGTTTGAGTTGCTCAAGCGTTTCTGGTTTGTTTGCATAAACCTTGCTTTTCAGATATCCCCACAAAAAGAAGTCCGGAGCAGTCAAATCAGGCGACCGTGGATGCCAATCAACATCACCACTTTATGAAATAACTTGTTGTGGAAAGAGGTCTCGCAGTAGTTCCATTGTAATCCTGGCTGTAGGCGATGTGGCACCGTCTTGTTGATACCACATGTTAATCAAGCCCAAAGCATCAAGTTGTGGCGTTGAAAAGTTTCAATCATATCACGATATCGCTCCCCATTCACAGTTACCGTTACGCCGTTTTTATTTTCAAAGAAGTAAGGTCCAGCGATTCCTCCTGACCAAATTGCGAACCAGACTGTAGCTTTTAATGGATGCGAAGGTGACTGATGAATAATTTGAGGGTTCTCCATTGCCCAGAACCGACTATTCTGTTTATTCACATATCCATTCAAATGAAAATGTGCCTCATTATGATTTTTTCATGAAAATCGGGGTTGTCATGGGCTAGCTGTAACATCCTATTGGCATATGTACGGCGGCGTGAATGGTCTTGTGGAAGAAGCTCTTGTGTCAACTGAATCTTAAATGGTAACAATTGCAAATCCTTGTGCAAAATTGTCGCCAAAGTTGTTCTTTGAAGACCAAGCTCCTGAGCACGGCGTCGAATTGAGGTTGATGGATTGTCTTGAACACTTCCTTGAGCAGCAGTAATCTTTTCAGCCGATCTTGCAGTACGTTGTGGTCCATGCTTGGGCCTATCACCTACAGACCCTCTTTCTTCGAAATCATTCACAACACGATAAATAGTGCGTTTTGTTGGCACGTTGATTCTCCCAAAAATTTCACGTAACTTTCTCATCGTCACAGTAATCGATGATTGATTTTGATAAAATGTTTTAACGATTAAAAAACGTTGGTTTATCGAATATTTTTTCACAATAAATTTGCCACGTGTCTACTTCACGACTGCCAAATATGAACTGTCAGGTATCATGTTCACCAAAATGGTGGCAAAACAAAGTAGTATACCTTCACGGCGGTCACCCTGTAAATATAAATGTCCGTAACTGCAAGGCATTTACGTGATTTCGCTTACATAGGTTGTCAGCAATGAAATCAATCTTATCCCAAGCTATATTTGTTTGTACGTAGTATCTTTTCTCATGTGGAGTCTTGTGAGGCCTAGGGCGATGTCAACTTGTAAATAGTGACGGCAGCTCGTCTCTTTTTTATTATTTGATATCTGAGAAGCATTAGATCTGATCATGTCAACACAATTTTAGCGTTACCCAGATAAGCACTTATAGGCTAGGTATCTACCCTAACAAAGAGAGTCAAGTCTAATACCTTCTTCACTGGGCTTACGCTAATCCGAGTGAGCTCACTTTATGTGTAGTCAGACTCAATGCACATTCATCGATGATATTCTGTAAAAAGAGCTATCCAGGCGATACATTGTGCCAGATCAAAGTGATATTATGAAAATGTCTCAAAATGAAAGAAGAGCTTATATCATTATGTGGGTTGATGCAACCCTTCGAAAACAAAAATTCGAAAGATTTGGATTTCTCATTGGTTAACCTTGTTTAGCTAGTAATACGAGCGAATAGCTCTTGCAAAAGTTAAAAGAGCTCACTTAAGGCATACGTACCAACGTCGTGAAACACCGCCGGCAAACACAGCGCGTCTCTATTTTGCTTGATTTCCGTTGTACTTGTACGTAGCTGTAAGCAGGGCTGCCAATATTGAGCCCAGAAAGTGTAGCAAGTCGCCCAAAAAACTTAGAAAACGCCAAAAAAAAAAAATTGTTTTCATATTCAGAAGGAAAACATAACATTAGGCTTGTTTTTTAAGCTTCGAAATCAGCAAAGCAAAGTAAAGTAGGATTTTCAGCACGTAATTACAACAAATACGCTCTACTGGACACTTCGAGGATTCACACTCGGTATTCATTCCCAGCAAGAGCCACTTGGGAGTAAATGTTTAATTCTGAACACTGGGGGAAGAATGCCACCCATGTATAATTTGGACATGTTCGCAAAGTTTTATTACAATCGTTTCAGCATGGCTTTGCCGTCTGCTGAATTGACATATATATAATGTTCGAAAATATGGCAAAAATTAAAGCTAAATTTAAGGGATACAAATAAAATATGCAATAAGTCTTTTTTTCGTGTTTATTTTTGAGATCAATTTCATCAGTACATCCTCTGTTTTCATTTTATATTCTCCGCTCTTTTTTTTTACCCAAGAATATGAGGAAGGATGAAAATCATTTAATTAAAAAAGGTGTTTTTCTTTGGCTGGGGAAAAGGTAGGAACTTCTATAGCAATGCTCATCCAAATTTCACCATAGTTACCTAAATATGTCTTAAAGTCGTAGTAATCACAACAAAATGTTTTACCTTACTTCCGCCTTTTATTTAAAGATTTTTCTTGCGACCGACCATTTTTTTAGCTCATTTACAAAACTTAAAAGTGTTGTTTAAGTCAAAGTAAAACAAAATAAATATTTTCCACATAATCAGGCCTATTCAAAAATTTTTATCCTTTTATTCTGTTATTCTGTTATGAATTTCCATACAAAAGTTCAAACTGTCAAAAAATCTTTTACGGGCTCTAGAATTGGTATTCTGTATGGAAAAATATTTTATGAATTCTGTTAGATATCATAACAGAATAAAAGAAAGATTTTTGTGACTTTTATTATAAAAGATTTTTATTAAATAGAAAGAATTGGATTGAAATGGATCTCCATATAATTCTGTAGCCATTTGTATTGTTTCACCAGTGAGAAGATTACTAGAAGGCGCTTTTACAACTGCAGAAAATCAGCGATCGCATATTATTGGTGTTAGCAATTATAATCACATATTTCTGTGCATATTTTGTACGTTTTACTGTTTCATTTGCTGCAAGTTGATTCTGCCTTGAACCATGGTTATTTAGCCTAATAAATAACCCACCAGAACGTCAGCTCAATCGAATTTCAATAAAGTCTGTGAAAAGATCTTTCGGAGTCATAAAAATATGCATGTCCCGTCAAAGAATATTGCACTATGCACCTGAAAGAGCAGCAACAATTGTTTATGCAATTTTTTGTATACACAATATGTGTACTATGGGTTTGGAACAATTTCTTGACCATGTAGATAAAGAGACAGAAACAGTTAACGAAAATGAAAACGATAGAGAAAACTATCAAAGAAATCGCAACGAATGGCACGGTCTTGGATCTAGGGTTCGAGAACGATATGATGTACTAAATTTAACATAAGAAGAAAAAAAAAAAAAAAAATAAGCAGTGATTGCATCACCCAATTCATGCAGAATCGCCAATTTTAGTTCTTTACCAATTGATGGTTAAACTGTGCTTCCTTTGAATTTCACGTAACCAGCAACAGGGACATATTTGCGACCTTCCATCACAATGCGATTATTTATTTATCTACATTAAAAACAAAGCTATTTGTCAAAGCTTCGTAACAGATTTCAATTTTCGAATTTTCATAACTGCGTTTCATAAAAGTCCGAAACACAGAATAGGATTTATAAAAGATCTGTTATGGTCGAAATCTTTTATGATTAATAACAGAAAATTCGTAACAGAATAAAAGATTTCGCAGAATAGCCCCAAATATCATATATATGTATATTAGCAACATGGCTCACATTTTACAGGTATATTATCTATTTTAAAAATTAGTATAGTCTACAAATAGATATCTTTCCATAAAATTTCTACAAACTCTAAAAAAAATGAATTGTTTAAATTGACCGCAAATATAATATTGTCCCTCAGATTTCACTTAACGAACATTCCCCGCGGTTGATTTGTTTCTTGTGACTTAATTGGTTGCGGTATACGTACAATATGTCAATAAGTGAAAAATAGGAAAGGCTGCCAACAATCCAGCGATATAACCTGCTTTCTGAACAGCTACTGGGAACCGTTTATTTGCACATTTTCTTACTTTGCTTTGCTTCGTTTAACAATTACAGCTTTTAAAGAATAAGTTTCGCAAATTAATAGGCACATAGTGCATTAGTTTATTTTAAAATAAATAGAAACTTTTTGTTCCATTCAAATCAATTCAATCCATGACACGAAGTTTGACAGTTTGGAAAACTGAAGGCTAATTGTAGTAGATTTTTGCAATGACTACATTCAGATCAAACAAATTACATTTTTGATTTACAAAAATGAATCAATAAAGCAAATATTAAATTTTGCAATTTTAATCGTTACATAAAAATGAGTCCAACGCAGTTGAAATAAGTTGATACGCAGCAGATGTAACTAAATTATTATTAGCTTTATCGAGGTACCGATTTATCACATGGCTGCGTGTAAATGCGCTTCTTGTCAAATGCCGACGGCAAAAATATATTTAAATGAAAACAGTGTTTGGCTATTTGCTATTTCTCAGACAAATTCGTTCATATAAAATCCATATATCGCTGCCACTGGGCGAACTCTCACACAATACCATTCCTAATAAAAACATCACCACCCTGCACAGAATTAATAGAACTCTTCCAGTGTGCGTTTGTTGCCGACAATGTGTGTATAAAACGTCCTCATCCGCTACAGATGCTTTTATCTTTGTTTGGCTCCATCTGCAACGAAATTCAATGGTGAAATCTTAATTCGAGTAATACAGTCTGACAACATGACGGATCACCAAAAATATATTTTTTTCCCCTTGCCATCTCCCTTTCGTTTACTCTTTGTTAAATTTTATTTGTTACATAAAAAGTTATCCAACTTTGTGTGTATGGTGTACCCAAGTACCTACATGTGGCTATAGTCCTTCAAATCCAAATCCACGTCCTAGTAAGGAAAGTAATTTCTTTTCAGCTTCCTCCTTGAGAAGTCTATGGCAATCGATTTTGTTTTTAATTTCCTATCTTTCTTCGCCTCGATTTGTATCTACTCATGTCCTTTCTTTTGCGGTGGAAATATTTCGCTAATGCCGAAAATTGATATATCCAGCATCCACCCTCGAAATTGACAAAATGACACTTTAAGTCGGCCGCCAGGATTACCCTACAGATTACCCGGGTATTTTAAGAAAATTAACAACATGGAAGAGCTTCTCTTTGTGTGTGCGCGCGCTTTCAACACTCATTCATCGCCGTACCCATTTAACTCCAGGCGAGCGATTCCGTCAATGATGCTTAGTGTCATCCATTCTATGTCGGTATAAGCGTGCGTATCCATTTTACGCTGTAAAACTGGATGTGTGTGTTAACTGAATTGAAATTTCATTACATAAATTAAGTAGTTGATTGTGCCGTGCCTCCTTCTTGTGGCAGACAAAAAAAAAAAAAAAACGAATGCCTTTGGAAGTGTTTGTTCAACGACTTTGCTAATTTAATTTTCGAAAATGACTTGTTTACATGAGATAATTTGGATGGGATTATTCAAGGAGGAGTTTCGTGAGGGAAAAAGGCTAAATTGGGATATTATGTACAGTTATGTACTCTGTTCTGGAGGTAATAATAATAAGCAAAGAAAAATGGTGGCGAGACCCATTTGAAAGTGTCTGAAATGTGATAAGCGGATTGAGTGATTGAGTTAAAGTGTTTAGGGAAAAACAAATTCCAATTGCCGGCATTGGTTGGGTTTCATGTGGGAGAGCTGCTTAGAAGTGCAGATCATTTACTGAGCTCAGCTGTTGAAGCCCATTTCGCAGCGGATACCTACAAAAATCCAAGTACAATTGCGAAGTCTAATTAGAAACAAACGTGTAAATAAAGTAGAAATGACGTGTCTAATTAATTACTCACATTTGGACAATCAGTAAGGTGTGTACTCAATGATGAACTGAAGTGTCACCAAACTTCATAAGTCTATTCGTCATAATAATTATTACGCTTAATTGACAGTCATAATTACTTACCACCCGAAAAATGTATATAATTGGTATTAGGTACTACAAAATGAATATGCTTGCGCAACAGGTCTGTTTATTAGCGTGACCGTTGTGCGACTAAAGTTGCAATTCGGCATTTTATTCGAGAGCCTGTCATAATTTGTTGGTACTTTATTTGTTGGAAAAGGCACTTCGAAAATTTTCCAAATGCTCTTAAATAAATAAATAAATAATTGGCGCAACAGGTCCGGAGCGACCCTAGGCCTAGCTTCTCACAACCATTCGTTTTGTGTGAGTTTTCATTTTTGGAACGAATGGAATGATCAACAATTTTATGCCGACTATAAACGGCTAATTGAGAAGCTCTTTCAAGACAGTTATACTCTCGGATATACATACATTGGAAAACACTTTGAGATGTAAATTTTTTTTTATATATACATACTTCATCCGGAAAAGGCGAACCTATAACGCTTCAACAGCGCCCCGAGATGCCTGCAGATGTATGTTTGCTCTGCACTTAAATTGCTGCAAATTGTAGTCTTCTGGAAATATATCCCCAGGAAGCGAGTTCCAAAGTTTGCTTGTCCTGTAACAGAAGGAGTTTTTGAAAGTTGATGTCCTCGCGGTTGTCAAGTGTACTGTATGGTCATGAGCATTAGCAGCCTGTCTTGTTTGGCGCCCAAAAGTTGCATTTCGAGCGATAATGTCTTTGAGTTCCTCAGAACATCTACCATGGAAGTACCTATAGAACAAGCATAGGTCAGCGACTTGTCTTCTGTGCACCAACGGTTGTAGATTCGATGTGAGTGTAGGGTCTTCAATGAGTCGAACTGCTCGTCTCTGTATGCTATCAAGCAGGTTAAGTGAATGTTTTGGGCCGAGCTCCATATATGGGAACAATATTCCAAGCCTGGTCTAACCTGTGCTTTGTAGAGAAGGAGAAGTTGCTTGGGGCTAAAGTACCTCTTTGTTCTAAATAGGTAGCTCAACTTTGCGGACGCCGATTTTGCGATATAGGATATGTGGTTCTGCGATGTGATTCCTGAATTGACTGTGACTCCTAGAAGGTGCATTGAGTCCTTGTGATGGATTGGATGGTCATCCATTTGGATCTGAGGAACTGTTGATGCATTTTTTCTGGAAAATGTTGTGAGCTGTGTCTTGCTTGCATTAAATACAACCAAGTTGTCCTTTCCCCACTTCAAGATTTTGTCCAGATCATCATTTAGAGAATTAATTTGTTCACATCTCTGATTGTGTGATGTATCCGTATTCACAGGCCCATTGTTCGAGATGGAGGATATAAAAGTGCTGTCATCTGCAACGCTGTAGATATTATTATTTGTCGATCCAAGCAAATCGTTGATGTGGAGAAGAAATAGAGTTGGAGAAAGAATAGATCCTTGGGGCACTCCTGCATTTATAGCAAACGAATTGGATGATATACCATCTACAACAACTTGGATCGATCTTCCCAGAAGAATATTTTGCATCCATCCGTAAGACGCTAACTTGCCTAATAGGGCTCTATGCCAGACTCGGTCAAATGCCTTTGATATGTCAAAGGCTACGGCTCTGGATTCGCAGTGTTGTTCAATTGATTGTGTCCATAAGTGCGTTACGTAGCTTAACAGGTCACCAGTGGAACGACGGCTCCGAAATCCGTACTGCCTGTCGCTTATTAATCGATGGCCTTCTAGATATTTGATTATTTCGACATTTATTGCCTTTTCCATTACTTTAGAGAGCATTGAAAGTAACGCTATTGGACGATAGTTTTGTGGCAGACATTTCTTCCCTTTCTTTGGAATAGGTTGAATGCGAGCGGTCTTCCAGCAAGAAGGAAACGTCTTCTGGGAGTACGACATGCTAAACAGCTTAGAGAGTACAGGTGCAAGTTCTGGTGCACAGTTCTTGAGTACTATAGCCGGGATTCCATCGGGTCCCGTTGCCTTATTGCAATCTAGTTCTTTAAGAATGCGTTGAATTATTCGAGGCCGAAATTTCACTTCTGCCATCGATGATTGTATCCTCGGGATATTTGGAATCTCAGATTGAGACCCCTTGCTCAGACACTTTTGTCAAAATTCTTTTTTTGGAAGAAGTATTCTAAATAAGATCCCCTAAATATATACATATATACATATTTATTATCTTATCTTTCGAGAGATAATCGAATCAGATCACCATTGTAGGGTCTCTTTTCATATTTCCTACTTAGTTTTATACTCAAAAAATTCGAGTAAATCCGTTTTCTTAATTATTTCTCAAAATGATGATACAAATCAAGAGATGACTCCGTACATTTTTGTAAAACTCAATACCGTATTGGCAATAAAAATGCAATTAGAACTATCTAGAACAACATTTTTTTGGGAAATATTTCCCACTTCTTTTTTGTTCAACCATATTCAACATTAAAATAATTCCAACACCTTAAGCCGGCGTTACTAACTATGTTCCAGTAAAAAATAAAATTATGCCCTAACAGATCAGAAAACAGAAACTCCTGCTACCAGCGTGACTGTAGTGTGACTGAAGTTGCAATTTGACACTTTTATGGAGCTATTTGGCCCTCTCTTTAGTTGGAAAAGGAGATTCAAAAATGTTTCAAATTTTATTATTTTATTTATTTATTTTTTCAATATTCTCAGACATAAAATTAACTTTTGAAAATCATATAATACTCTATCCTTTTATAAATAGAAAATCCAGGAGTTCCAGCATGGTTTGACTGTGCTGAGACTCATATCAAGCTGCAAATCAGCCAACAAAAGATTCTAAAGCTTATGCTTAACCTGCCGTGGTCTCACTAGACTAGACAGTCCGACTTCACAATAGAGCAAACGGAAGCGCAGTTAAATTAGTCCTGTATATAAGCTCCAAAACAATTTTTTTTTGAAAAATGTGCTTTTTCAGATAATGAACTTATTCTCAAACTATAACTTTTACTGGTTAATTAAATAGGGTGATGTGCTATCTTAGTTTTTAAGTATTATTAATTTTTTTTTTTCTTCTAACATTTTTCCCTTAATACATCTAACTATTATAAAATATTAAACTAATTCGTAATAAACATTATACTTCACTTCAAAACAGACAAAAGTGTGGGGTGCATTTTTTTTTAGAAAATTGGTGATTCTGCATTGGAAGTGGACGATGCAATTGGTGCTTGTTTTCTTGTTTTTTTTTTTTTTTTGTTTCCTTATGTTAAATTTAATACATCATATCGTCCTCGAACCCTAAATCCAACGCTGTGCCATTCGTTGCGATTTCTTTAATGGTTTTCTCTAACGTTTTCATTTTCGTTTGCTGTTTTTGTCTCTTCATCTACATGGTCAAGAGATTGTTCCAAACACATAGTATACATATTGTGTATACAAAAAATTGCTGCTCTTTCAGGTGCATAGTGCAATATTCTTTGACGGGACATGCATCTGAATCGGCATTTTATAACTCCAAAATATCTTTCCACAGAGTTTCTTGTGAACAAGAAGCGCTTATTAAAATTGGATTGAGTTGACTGTTCTGGTGGGTTATTTATTGGGGTAAATAACCATGGTTCAAGTAGAAACCAGAATTACCTTGCAGCAAATGAAACAGTAAAACGTACAAAATATATGCACATGTGGTTATAATTGTTAATACCAATAATATGCGATTGCTGATTTTCTGCAGTTGTAAAAGCGCCTTTTAGTAATCTTTTCACTGATGAAACACTACAAATGGCTATAGAATTGTATAGAGATCCATTTCAGTTCAAATCTTTCTATTTAATAAAAATCTGTTATAGTAAAAGTCACGAAAAATATTTCTTTTATTCTGTTATGATATCTAACAGAATTCATAAAAGATTTTTCCACACAAAATACCAATTCTAGAGCCCGTAAAATTTTGTTTGACAGTTCGAACTTTTGTATGGAAATTCATAACAGAATAACAGAATTAATGGATAAAAGATTTTGCGCAAAGGCCTGAATAAATGGTTTATTAAAAAATGTTTGAAATGAAAAATTGGATTATCAATAAATAGTTCATTGCGACAATAAAATGTTTATTGTGACAATAAATGGTTTATTGAAAGTTTTTTGAAATGGAAAATTGGATTATCAATAAGTAGATTATTGCGACAATAAAAGGTTTATTGTGACAATAAATGGTTTATTGAAAGTTTTTTTAATGGAAAACTGGATTATCAATAAATAGTTTATTGCGACAACGAAAGGTTTATTGTGACAATAAATGGTTTATTGAAAGTTAGCTGTTTTTTGAAACGGAAATTTGGATTTTCAATAAACAGTTCATTGCGAAAATAAAAGGTTTATTGTGACAATAAATGGTTTATTGAACGTTTTTTGATTGGATTATCAATAAATAGTTTATTGCGACAACGAAAGGTTTATTGTGACAATAAATGGTTTATTGAAAGTTAGCTGTTTTTTGAAACGGAAATTTGGATTTTCAATAAACATTTCATTGCGACAATAAAAGGTTTATTGTGACAATAAGATTAAAAAAAGATTTTAGATTAAATGATTTTTATTAATTCTTTAAATTTGTTCAATTATATATACACAAATCAATAAAAGCATGGCATTGCCGTCTGCCGATTGACATTATTTTATAAATAGATTATTTTTTGATTCTCTATTTTTTATTAACCTATAAAAGCTCTCGGTGATTATCCTGTTTCTGTAATTTAGTGCCGTTTTGCAGTATCCGTATAGTTTGGGAACATCCAACTCATTGATATATTCGATTACTTGTTCTTCTGATAAAAAGTCAACTCCGAAGTACTGTCTCCTTATTTCCCGCAGAATAGGACATGTTCCCATAAAATGATATACATCCTCCCTTTCTGCTGTATTGCATATACCACAAAGGATGGGGAGGTCTCCCCTATGTGGTATATAATTTAGTTGCAGCATTTCTCCTCGAAGTTTAACCATCATTGAGATCTCCTCTGTGCTGTGTTCATCCCGAAAGTAATTATATCCTAGATCATAACATAATCGACTATACAGTCGTCTATGAATTGACTCCGACGCCTCTCTGCAGCACATATCTCTAAATTGCAGGTCAAGCTTTTGAACAAGGTCCTCAAGAATTGGTTTCCAGTTTTGGGGTGTTTCCGGGTTGAGACTCAGCTCCATTCCACAAGATTGTGCCAACTGTACCCAGTCTCCGTACCAACTAGACCTGTTACTAATTGCGCTAAGCGCCACTTTTTTGGGTAGACGATGGTTTTCCATCTTAAGAACCTTGAGCACGTAACCGATTTGTATTTTTAAGGTTTTCACAAATAGAGGAGACAGCCCCGTTTCAATCGCTAGCAAGTAGTTCGGCGTACTGGGAGGAAGGTGGAAAATGCGCTTAATATAGAATCTTAGCAGTTTCTCAACCGTATCGTACCTTTTACTTCCCCATACTTGAGCTGCATAAAATAGTATAGACTCGGCGACTGCTTCAAATACTTTGAATTTACAACTATGACTTATGTGTTTATTTGCAAAGCATTTTTTCCATGTTGTATTTATTGCTGTTTTTGCTTTGGTAAGTTTTTCCTTCAGGTGCTTCTCCATACCTAAATTCTTCGTCAGATACATCCCCAGATACTTGTACTCGTTCACAATTCCGATTTTTTGCCCATTGTATGTCCAGTGTTCATTAAGACAGTTTCTTCCTCGGCCATTTTTAAAAATCATTACCTTGGATTTCTCTAAGTTGACCACGAGACTCCATAAACTGCAATATTCGGCTAATCGGTTGATCATCAACTGCAGAGATGTGGGGGAATATGCTAGGAGCACAATATCGTCAGCAAATAGAAGAGCCTTAATTAAGGAGCCTGCGTATTCAATTCCTCCTGGTAAACAGTCAACAATATCCTCGATGAATAGCGCAAAAAGGACCGGGCTTAAGGAACAACCCTGTCTGACTCCTGTTTCTGTCTGGAACCACTCTGATAGAGTGTCCCCACTCCATACCGCTGCCCAAGTATCAGCATATAAGTTTTGGAGAACTCTGCCCAATTTGATTGAGAGTCCCATATTAAAAAGTTTTAGTAGTTTGTGACAATAAATGGTTTATTGAAAGTTTTTTTGAAATGGATAATTGGACTATCAATAAATAGTTTATTGCGACAATAAAATGTTTATTGCGACAATGTAAACGTTTATTGAAGCAATGAATTGTTTATTAATTTTCGGATTTGGAATTCAATAAACTCAAATTAATTGTCACAATAAATAGTTTATTGATTCCGGAAATCTGAAATCAATAAAAGTTTATTGTGACAATAATAAGTCAATAAACGGTTTTTATAATTTTTATGAACAGTATTATTTTCAGTGTAGGTGGCACCCAATTTTGTTTTATCACATCACATCACATCTTCTTCTCTTCTTTATTATATTTGTTTGTGGGAGGTAATCTCCGGAACTACGAAACCGATTTCAAAAATTCTTTCACTAATAGAAAGCTACGGGATAGAGTATTGCGATAGGCTATCGAGATAACATTAATGTATTATGTACGTTGGTCAACAGTGATGGTTTGTTTTTGATTTTGTGCATCGCTCCAACAGTTTCATTTCTTTTATACGGTTGATAAGGTAAAAATTATATGTAGAAAGTTTAAACGCGGGCAAAATAGTTATTGAAAAGCAAATTTCAGTGATTTTTAAAAAATGCCAAGACGAATGCGCACAAATATTGGCCGACGAATAAGGCAAGCAAGTCAACAACAAATATCATCGAAGCCAAACTACAGAAGAAAGCGTAAAGTTGGATATCGCATGGCATAAGACCAGATCAACACTCAACAGTCAAGAAAATTGAGAGAGAAAGTAATGAGAACTGCGTGAAAATCAAATCATACTGCTGCTAAGATTAGAGCAAGTTCAAATCGGAGTGGAAAGACGCGCGTCTTGCCGACATTCGAACGACTGTCATTTCAATAGAACGAACAGAAAACTATGGCGTTGATACGATTTTCGATATTGGAGAGATGACTTTAATTGTGTGCTACCAACAACCATTATTCGGATTAACAGATTTACCATAAGATGGGTGTCTTCTTTCCAGTAATTGAGGACGTACACCAATATTCGCAGGTGTACTTCATTTTGTCGGGGGATGATATTGATCAAGTCGATAGGCGTTACAGAGGGCAAACAGGAGTGACAAAAAACGTCATTCGACAACTGCAACCATTATGTAATGCAATCAACGCTTTCATTACATTAATTACCAAAACTTTGTATCGGATCGCGTTTGATATGATTGTGAAGAATCTGAAATCAAATTTGAGATTTTGAGTTTAAAAAGCAAACATTGTCATATCGCGGACTCCGCTTACTCAGAACGATTTGGCATTTAAGCGTCTATGACAAATAATAATAAGTCGCAAGGATAATCGCTGGATATTTGTAGCATGTTTTTCACATGGTCAATTGTATGTGGCGTCGGAATGGCAATACGACATTGTGAGCTATTGCGTAAGATATAAGTGTCAGAAATTGGATTCAGCATAATATCCACCTCTCGTAAAGAAAACCTTAAGAGTTTTGTAATAAAATAAACTAGGGGTCGCCCCGTGGTCGAATTTCGACCAATTTATTCTATAAGTTCATTTTTGAAGGGGAAATATCGGAGCTCTTAAAAATAGGCAATCGAAACCATTTCAGGCTTCCTTTAAATTGCGAATAAAAAGTGTCCAGTAATGCGGGCTGTCTTCTATTTTATATCACAGATAGAAAAGGGTGCATAGAATAGATATGCAAAGTTCCATCGTTTGAAGTTCAACAGTTTTAGAGTTATGAGGACCTTAAGTTAGAAGCCAACATTTTTCTTAAATTTCATATAAATCATAAACCGTTAGGCCGATTGGTACGATTTGAATTTTATTTGATTAGTAATGTCGAACACTTTCGAAAGTAGCATTTAGAAAGTTTATCACTTTGCTAGCTGCGGTTTCAGAAATAACACGGTTTTAAGGGATTGGGATTTTGTTTTTTCAAATGGTTCTAACTTTGTAACGGTTAAACTACAAACGAAAAGAATTTCACTACAAACAACTACAAACGATTGTATATCGAACTTCATTTCACGTTTTTCATTCTAGAAAAAGTGCGAATTAACTTCACGTGGGTGCCATGTTGTTGTTGTTGTAATTTCATGCAATTCGCTTAAATTTACCTGCTGTAATTCATAATTTGTGGATAATTTTTGTATTGTGCACTTCTATGTATTGTCCCCTACCCAAATATATATAGTGTTGGGGGCATATTTATGTGACGTATAATAGGAAAAATGGGTGGAAACACGTTATAGGCAACTCCGTATTAATATATAGATGTCTAACTGGAAGGATTCATAGAATGAAAAAGGTCCATAGAACGGGCTAGGCGAGAACAGTTACAAACTTTGAATTTTTATTAAAAGTCGTTCAAAAATTCTAAACTTGCATCATAAATCTGTTTTTGCTCTTTAGCCCTTTTCGTTGCGACTTTTCAGAATTCTGCAGCTGTCACCCTGTTATACTTTGCTTGGACTCAAAAATCTTGTAAAGTGTAAGAGTTTTTTAATAGTAGACGCTTACAACCCTCTAACCAGAACTTGCAACAATTGCATGTTACTGAGAGCTTCAACTTATAAAAAGCCACATTGTTATTTGATATTTATTGCCGTATCAGATGAATAACCCAAAAGTGGATTTCATTTAACACTACATATTCTTATATTTCATTAACCGTTTATTTTATACAGCATCGGTTCTTAGTTTTCTACCTACCTAATCAAATGAGGAAACAACCAACAAAAATTTTGATGAACGATAAAGTTTCGTTCGACACTGTCGTGCACTTTATTTTTACAGGCTTCATTGCAGAAGTCTTTCGGAAAAGGACCTCCATGTTACTTAAATGGCATTAAATGGCTGCTCAATGTATAAGGCATATCTAGCGCTGATCTCTCAGACTCAAGTCCAATTGTGATGTTCAATTGCCTCAGTGATGTTTGAAGCGAACACATTGTACTTTAACACTAATATAGTTCTGCAGCTGCTGTTTATCTGTTTGTCGCCTTCAAAAAATTCATAAAAGTATGAAGCTATTTCAAAACCGCTTTCATGGTCCACTGGCATCGTCCACATGTTGCCTAGGATTATTTGCATATGTGCCATAGTGCGTTCTTATTTTTATTTTATTTGCCCCTCGAAACAAAACTCAAAATCACTACATCACCGAATGTGCATTTATACTTTATTTTTAACACTCACTAAATTCACAATGCCAGCGATTGTAAAAATATAGCAGCAAGAAAAAAAGACAAACAAAAAAAGAGGAACAACTTAAATTTTGATTGATCACATGTTGGTGGGTAACCTCTAATACATCCAGAGTCGTGTAAGCCTCCAACTAACATGAGATTTGTTAAACACATTTTAAATGCCACCTATGGCATAGATGGCTATACCTAGGTGGGTATAGGTATATGTGCAATGTGAAAAAAAAAAAAAAAAAAAAAACAATTTGTTCATATAGCTATTTAAAAGTTGTCTCAGAGTGAAAGCCGTTAAGCAGGCCATTTTGGCCTCAGTCTCACACATAGCCGGGGATATGTTGACAAAATAGAGAGACTCCACCGCCACCGGTCGGCGTCGTTGTCACCGTGCCCGTGCGTCTGTCTGTGGTGGTGGTGTTTATTTTTGACTTTTGTCGAATGTCTAAGGAGAATTTGAAAAGTAGTTGCCTTTCAAAATCGTTTGCAATTAATTATTCGTCTGTCAGATAAAGTGGTGCGCGCCAAAGACAATTTCGTAGGATTTGCCGTTTGGTGGATTTTCGTCTTCGCCTATAAGTCACACTTTCAAGAAACTGTCAGTCGATTTGAATTTTCATGTCAAAAGGTATCAGAAATTGGGGTTTTCGTGTTTACACTTTCCACCGGTAATATTTTTGATTGGATTACGGGATAAATACATTTTGAAAGATTGAAATTGACAAAGTGGTCTGGCGGGGTTGCCGAATTTCGCGGTTAACATTAACATGGAATTTCCTGTTTCGTTTTCAGTTTGATTTATACCTTTTCAATCTTCGTCAGGCTGTATATCCGCTGTCTTAGATAACTTGATGTTCACATCTGCGAAACAACCCTTTTCTTATCGTAAATGGCTTACTTCGGCTACTGGAATTTGAAACCTTCACACGCCACCTTCGACAGAGTAAACAGTGGCTTCGATAAACATTACACGAATGCAAGCAAACTGCAAAAGATAAATATTTGGAAAATTTACAACCTGCCTGTGGCACAGATACAACGATGGTGATAAACTGAAATCCCTTCTGCATACAGATGTCACCTTTTCTCAGGCCAAATGCAAATGTTTTCCCACCGACACCTGAAGTTCTTGCAATCAAATAGTGACCAAACCCGCACTCAGCAGAACACCGATGATGACGACTGAAACTGCAACCCCAAGCGGGGAATTAGGAATCGTGACCAGCAACTCAAGTTATTACCATTACCGGTAATTGGGGCCACTTAATTTACATATATTTAGCACCCGCGCACATGTACGGATAGGTGAGGATATTCTACATAGCGGGTGGTTAGAAAAAGCAAAAGCTGGTGCGGTCATAAATAACACGCATCCCAATATTAATAACTCACCCTCAGTTGAATTTGAGTTACTTAAAAACGCAAATAATTTCAACTGACCTCAGTGAGACTGCCGGACTTGGTTTGCTCAAACGGAAGGGTATATTCACCCCATTTCGGTTGGAAAACCAGGAGATGTTATCTTTGAGCGACACGAGGGCATTCACTGAAACGATGAAACTTGAACTTATCGTGTCTCGCGTGGTTTTCAAAGTTTTATTTCTGTTTTGTTTTACTATAGCCTTTTGTTTTCATTTTTGAAGAGGAAATATTAAAGCCGGTCATTGGTATTGATTTTTACGTCAGTGTCATATCAAAGGCACCATGTTTTGACAGTCCTAATTATGGGCTGGGAATGGTGAGTTTTGCCACACGAACATTATAAAGAATTTTATGGAATTATTTGGTAATTTATTGCAAAACCAAACAACGAATTGAAAAGTTGACATTTCTCTTGTCACTATTGCGATTGGATATAATCAGGCCTATCATTGAATCCGACGGATGCTCTGCGGACGGATTGAATCCGATCCGCAGTTGATCACTTCACAAATGAAAACCTATCATTGAAAACGGCAGATGGACTACATTATCGGTCCGCAAAACCGCATTACCGATTGCTTGTAGTCTAGCGAGTCAGCTGTCAAATGAAAATCTTTTCTTATTCGATTTTGTTTTTATAAAGTGGACGAACATGGATAGCATTGGATTTTTATTAAATATAAATAAATAATACATAATACATAGTGATACTAGGAGCATTAGAAGAGGTGTTAGAATGCGAGGAAAAGATGTCTGGATGTTTTTTCACCATTTCCACCATTGCCTGAAACTGAGGATGGGTTGTTTGTTTTCTAAATCGGAAAAACCAAACTCGTAAACTTTTTAAATTTATCCTTTTTTTCGAAAAATAAAACTTTCAGTGCGTGTATGTGTGTTATCTCTTCGAGGTACGCATCGATTTTGATGCGGATTGAAAATAACAACATTTGTATGAACAGCGGATCGGTTGCGTTTTCAATGATAGGTATGAAATGTGAACTTCGTTACCGACATCCGCCGTTTGTCAACGACTTTTGGCTGGGATTCGGTGATCCAGAATTGCGAGAAAAACATGTCATATGAGACATGATTGATATCGGGAAAATTAAGTTTGAAGTACCTAATTAATATAATTCAGTTCACAGTGTAATCAGTTCTGTTCATTTCAGAGCTAAATTAAAAATTGCGATAAGTTTGGCTCTAAGGTAGTACAAAAAAAGTTTTGGTCCAAACAAGCAGAAGAGAAAAGAGATGAACAAATACCTTATGTACTGTAACAGAGTATCACTGAAAATAAAGCCTCAGGCGATTATCGTCGAAACGATAGAGCTCCAAAACTAGCACCTAAGTGCTAAATTTAGAAGTTCGAGAACTTAGTCCATTTAATTTTTCACAAATGTAATGAAAGCTGACGATATTCAAAAAACTTCGAGCGCAATACAACTTCTAATGGTGATTAATGTTTCAAAAACGATATCGTTCAGACGATCGTTGATATACGGAATCTGCCCCTGGTATATTTGATGAAAATGAGGCTTGATTCGACATTTTTTTTTTTTTTTTTCAATGTAGGTCCAACAAAATGTTTCTATCAGATTGGCAAAATATTAGTAAGTCTTATCTCGTCTTACAACTTTTGTTGTGATTATAAAAAAAATGGTTGTATTAAAAAAAATCGTTTCTTGTGCGTATAAAAATAATTAGTTAAATTAATCAAAATGTCGTTAATTTCACAAAAGATAATTCCCAATTCAACTATCGCTATGTTTTTCAAATCAACAATTAACTGTTGCTTTTACAAAGAAATTTATCAATATTGGTTTTTATCGTTTCAAATTAACAAAAATATTGTTAATAATATCGAAGTTATTTGCCATTCAGTTTGTATTGTATTTTGTTAAATCAACAGCAAATACTGCTGATTGTACAGAAATAATTACCAAATAAGTAGTATTAGTAGTATGTAAGTTTATTTAGCATTGAAATTTAATAAAGTCCCCAATATTTATAAATACATATTTCCATTTGACTTATTTAAAATTTTAGTTTAAGAAGTTCTATGATATTTTTCTAAAATTCCCTAATACTGGCAATGCTTTTTATGTGCGCTGGTAAAGAGTTATATAATTTGAAACCCTTATAAACTAAGGAATTTTGCGCTCCCGCCTCTTTATATAGTTAGGCAAACGGAAATCGCCCGCATTTCTAAGAGAATATGGCTGTAAATCACCAATAAAATTAACATAATATATAAACAGATATTTTGGCATTAAATTATTTTTAATTTTTAATATGAACGTTAAAATGTTTAGGTTAGGGTTAGGCGATCCGTTGCTTCACACTTAACCACATTAAGGCGTTTAACATAAAATTAATCGGACTATATCTTTTGCATTTTAAAATCATTCTCATTGCCTTATTTTGTAATAACTGAAGTCTTAAAATTATGCCTTCATTGCAAAGAAATAAAATAGACGAACAATACTCAAAATGAGGTTTTACAATCACATTATAAATTATTTGTACCTATTGCCGTTAAAGTTGTAATGTCTCTACGAATTCTTCTCATAAAACCTATTTTTTTAGCTATTTTCTTGCAGAGATAATTAATGTGGTTTTCGAACGTTAGTTTGTAATCAATTACTATGCCTAAATATTTTATCTCATTTACTCTTTCGATTACTTCATTTTCCATACATAAATCCGATGCCGTATTCATATTTTTGCTTATAATCATACACTTAGTTTTCTTAGCGTTTATCTTAAGCTTATTTTGACACGTCCAATAGTAAACCCGGTCCAAGTCCTGTTGTATCTTGCGGTGACATTCATCAATGTCATCTCCCTCTACATACATCAGTGCGTCGTCCGCAAACAGTACGAGGTGGCAGTCACTCACCGATTTGATCATGTCATTTATGTATATTATGAATAAAAGTGCACCAAGCAACGAGCCTTGTGGTACACCCAGTAGCACTTCTTTAGGATCTGACGTTTTTCCATTTAAATTCCCACGTTGAGTTCGGTTAGATAGGTATGATTGAAACCAGTTTAACTCAAGACCATTGACTCCATATTTACTGAGTTTTTCAATAAGTAATTGCCTATCGATTGTCTCAAATACTCTCTTTAGATCTAGAAACACACTATACTATATACACTTTTACCTTTGCCAGTACTTTCTTTCCAATTTGTTACTACTAAGTTTATGGCACTTTCGCACGAGTGAGATTTTTTAAAACCGGACTGAGATTCGATAATAAAGCCATTTTTTTCAAAATATTCTTCTAACTGTTTGTTTGTACACTATTTTTTCAATAATTTTTTCATACATCGGAAGGGTATTATTTATTGGTCGGAATTCATCGCATTGTGTTGTATTTTGAACTTTAGCTAGTGGGATGACGATTGATTCTTTCCAAGAAAAGGGAAAATACCCTTCTTGGAAGGATTTATTTACAATAGATTGCAGGGCTGGGCCTATTATATTAAAACTGTTTAAATATATTTTAGGGGATAACAGTGTATAATTTCTTTAATTTTTTATCTGTACCAACGATTCACGTACGTCACTGAGCGTAACACAATGAAACTTAAACGAGGCATTTACTTGACTTACTAGGTTGACAAAAGATGTTTTTTGGATGGAGTCATTTATTTCAGTTACACTTTCGACAAAGAACTCGTTAAATTTACCAACGATTAAAGTACTGTCACTAACACTCACGCCATTAAATTCAACATAATTAATAACAGTTTCTTCTTTTCGTAAGATGAGTTTTTTTAATTGCGCCACATTTCCTTTTGATTCGTTGCATTGTATACTTTACTTTTTATAAAATTTCTTTTAGATTTTACGATTTCTTGTTTATATTTATTTCGGGCCACTGCATATTCATTCCAATCTTCTTCACTGTTACTAAGAATTGCTTTTGCACTCTTACTGGACTTCTGCTTTTTTAAAACATGTAGATAGCTATAGCTACTGAACCATATATTAACGCTAGAGTTATGAATATTAGGCACTAATGGTATTTCACTTATTTACAATTCGTTATTAAACATTTCTTTATTATATTTTAAAACGAGCCCTAATTCGACTGTTGTTAGTCACTACGTAGTCTATTAAAGATTTTGTGTTTTTTGTAATACGCGTAAGTTCCGCAATTATTTGGTAGCACGAGATGTCGGTGATTAGCTTAGAGATTTCCTTTCTATAAGTGTCTGTTGTGGATAGACAGTTCATGTTAATGTCACCCACAACAATAAAGTCCTTACTGGATTCACAGGATTCTTCAAGTATTGTTGAGAACTCAGAACAAAACAGTCTATGGCGGACGAACTAGGGGATCTGTAGACACCAACAATAGAGAACATATAGTCACTGTAACATAAAGAATATTTATGGCTCCACAAATCTTTGGCTTTAGCACACTTTATTACATCTAACAATTTAATCTGTGTTTTTAAGTACGTTATGACGCCTCCTGTGTGACTAGATTGGCTATCACATCTTACGGGTATATAATTATTAATAAATATTTCGCTGTCTTTAACATCTTCAATTATATGCGTTTCAGAAAGAGTTATTATATCAAATTCGTTATCACGCACTAAGCTTCATAGTTCATCTAAATTGTTTATTAAACCACAGATGTTTAAGTATATTATTTTACAGTGTAAAATTGCCTTAAACGCTGTCAATAAATAGGACAGTGTATGCATGGCATATAGGTAATGAGTATTAGGTTAAATTACCTAAGGGCCTTAAGTATTTTAACCTAGATACAAATAAGTGTTACCCATCTAAGGACATACGTAACTCTGCTAAGACAACCTCCGGTTGTCTCAATAGATGAAATTTCGCCTAAATGCTCATCAACATTCATCAACCACCTTAAGTTTAAAGCATACAATTTGTTATTTATTGGTTATTAGGCGCAGTGGCTTAGTGGTTAGTGTGTTGGACTACTAAGCGAGGGGTCGACGTTCGAATCCCGCAAAAACGCAAATTTCAACTTAGGGTTTTTTTCCACTGCGCCCCCTCTCGCGATCGTCTGATAAATATCCGAGAGTATAACTTGTAATATTTTACTGAGATGTAGTATTTCTCGTTTTGGTTTCGAATAAAAAGACTTTTTCCACTTACTAATATAGATGCTTCAAAGTTTTTATTTAAAATTCCATCGGAGGATGGTTTGGTTAACCTCTAAGGTGGAAAGCGCAATTCAGAGTGAGGTTAACCAACCATGAGGTTGAAACAAGAAAGCAAGTCATGAGAAACGTCATTTGACATAATAATAAAAAGGTTGCCGTTGTTCAACCGAGTTGCTGATGCAACAGCTTCCCTCACATCTAATTTACGGATAATATGTGACTCGTTTGAAGCGTAAACGCTCGGATCTTCTGGGTGTATTTTCATTTGATACTGCCTTCTGACTGGAGGGGATCCCTTGTTTACTGGCAGATGCTGATGGAGAAGTTAAGTCCACGGGGCTTGTAGTAGTAGTCCTTTCCAATGTCAATGTGTCGTTTGAAGGAATTGTTCGTGGTGAAATTGGATGATTACTTTCTGCAATTGGATTTTCAGAACGATTATTAACTAAAAGATTACCATCAACTGCTCCGTCATGCATGTCTAGTGATGCCTTATGATCTTCTCGATTACGAAGTTGGTTTTGGTGTCTTCTGTATTCGCCACTATCAGAGTGCACGATATACATTTTCCGACCAAGGATTTTCGAAATAACACCAGGCATCCACTTATGTTTTTTAAGGTATTGACGGAAAAATACCGGTTGTTGTAGCAAGAATTTGGTGTTATTCTCGCCTGGTTTAGTAGCATTGGGTTTATCTGGAACCATAGCCGCTAGAAACGTTCGATGGATTCGACCATGCAACTTCTCAGCTGGTGAAATTCCTTCACTGTCTGGTGTCGAGCGATATGTTGCCAAGAAAATGGCCAAAGCATCATCATCTGGAGTTGAACCCTCCAGGATTTTAGACAACGACGTCTTAAATGTGCGTACCATACGCTCCGCGGCACCATTAGATTCCGGGTTAAAAGGTGCAGACGTTAAATGTTGGATCGAATTTCTCCTGCAAAACTCTGCGAACTCCTTTGACGCAAATTGCGGCCCATTGTCGGAAACCAAAGTCTTTGGCAGACCCTCCAACGCAAAAACAGATTGCAACGCGTGTGTGGTTGCGAGTGATGTAGTTGATGTCATCTTGATTACGAACGGAAATTTGGAGTTGGAGTCGACCACGATAAGCCACATGCTCTTCTTAAATGGCCCAGCAAAATCCACGTGCAGTCTTTCCCAAACCTCTGCAGTGGTTGGCCAGCTGGAATATTCTTTTGGCGCACGACTGGCATGTAATTGACACTCAAGACACTCCTTCACTGTCATCTGTATCTGTTGGTCAATACCAGGCCACCAGCAGTACCGTCTCGAAATCTGCTTCATCCTAGTCATGCCCCAATGTCCATGATGAATCATCTGCAACACTCTTTGTTGTAAGGCTTTAGGTACCACCACTCTACAAAAACTCTCGCTCTGAAAAAGAAGAACATCAGTACACACACATAAACAGAACTTTCTACGGAAAAACGGAAGTAACTCGGTCTCAGAAGCAGGAATAAAGTTTGGCCAGCCATGCTGCACATACCACTTGACCTTCTTTATTAATTCGTCACATTTTGACGCCGCAGCGATGTCCGCCACATTAACCGGAAAATTCTCCAGCACGTTGTCTATGTGATGAACTCTATCTTCCTCTGACTTGTCGAACTCCTCATCTGGTCCTTGGGGTAAACGGGACAAACAGTCCGCATTTCCATGCGATTTTGTAGGTCTGTAACGAATCGTGTATGTATAGCTCATAAGCGTTATAGCCCACCTCTGCAAACGATGAATGGTCATGACAGGTAGTTTTTTATTCGGGCTGAAAATGGTGACCAAAGGTTGATGGTCCGTAATTAACTCGAATTGTCGGCCGTAAAGATATTGGTGGAACTTTTTCACACCATAAATGATTGATAGTGCCTCTTTCTCTATCTGGCTATACCCCTTTTGCGTTTCCGTAAGCGTTTTCGAAGCAAACGCGATGGGCTTCTCTGTTCCATCGGGATAATGATGGGAGATCACCGCTCCAATGCCATGCGATGAGGCGTCCGTGGCTAGAGAAAGAGGCAAATCGTTTTGAAAATGTACCAATCTCGAAACTTTCATGATTCTCTCTTTAAAATCATCGAACGATTTTTGCTGCTGATGACCCCAGATGAATGGTACGTCTTTGGATCTTAGCTTGTTAAGCGGTGCCGCTAGCTGTGCAAAATTAGGTATAAATTGGTTGTAATAATTTAACTTACCCAGAAAAGCTTCCAAATCTTTAAGATTTTGTGGTTCTGGTAAGTTGTTGATGGCTTTTACTCGCGTCTCTGAGGGCCTTATTCCTTTTTCGTCAATTATGTGCCCTAAATATTCAATTTCGGGCTCAGCAAATTTGCATTTAACCAATCGGCATTTCAAACCATGTTCCTCGAAGCGTTGGTATAGTGTCTTAAGATTTTTTAGGTGTTCATCATTGCTTCGGCCTGACACGATGATGTCATCTAAATATGAAACGCAAAAATCTAGATCCGCTGTCAGTTGCTCCATGTAACGTTGGAAAATCCCGGTCGAGCTTGCGGTCCCGAAAGGAAGACGCTGATATTCGAACAAACCAAGATGTGTATTGATGACACAAAGGCGCTTGGATGCATCGTCAAGTGGAATCTGAAGGTAGGCGTCAGAGAGATCGATCTTAGTGAAAAAACGACCACCTTGTAACCGACAAAACAATTCTTGTATCCGAGGAACTGGATGTCTATCTATTTCCAACTGCGGGTTTATGGTGACCTTGAAGTCACCACAAAGTCGAAGATCTCCATTCTGCTTCCTGACAACCACGATGGGGGCTGCCCATTGACTGGTTTCAACTGCTCGCAAGATACCCAAATTTGTTAACCTCTCAATCTCCTTCTTAACAGCATCTTGTTGAGCAAAAGGCACTGGCCGGTACTTAAAATATCGTGGATGACTGTCAGGTCTCATCGTGAGATGGGCAGTGAAATGTTTGCTACAGCCGAGTTCGGGTGCGAAAACAGATTTGTACTCTGCACAAAGTGCATGTGCCTGTACTGCGAGCCGATCACGAGATCCGTCTGACAGCTGCAAAATTTTCTCCTCACTTGGATACTCAACTTTGAACTGAAAAGCTTCAAACCAATCGAGTCCCATGATATTTGAAGCACTCGTACTGTCGACTACGAGCAAAGTCAGCTGCCTCCTCTCGTCACGCCACTGCACCGCAACAACGGCTTCACCTTTTATGGGAACGGGCATATCACCATATGCTTTGAGAGAGCGAGTTGTGGGTACCAACTTTAAATCGCTGATCTCTCGAAAGCTCTCCAGTCCGATTAGCGAAGAAGTAGCCCCTGTGTCCACCTGAAAAAAAGTTGGTGTATTGTTTATGTCTAATCGTATAAACATCTTGCGCCCTCTTCGCTCCATCTCCCAAGCAGACGACACTTCATCTGACGTTGAAAATAGTGTTTTCTTTTGGGATGTCCCTTCCACCAGCTGACAAATAGAGTGTGCCGATTCCTGCTCTTTTTTCCTATTCTCTGTGCTCAGTTTCTTTTCACCACGTCCACGTGATTTTGTTCGTCTATACTTCTGATTTTTTTTCGTGCCTGAAATTGCACCTTCAGGTCGATGTGCTGCTGACAAACATACGTTTTTGATGTGACCCTTCTTACCGCAGATATCACATACTGAACCCAAATGACGACAATCGCTTCGATCGTGGTATATATTGCAACCTAGACAAGACCTTCTTGCTTGGCTGTCATTAGACTTCTTGAACTTATTGGTTGCAATAACTTGGTTGACCTCAGCAGAGGAAATAGATTTTCCTTTGTCTTTCAGGATGTCACTTGCAAGTTGAGTGGACTCATAGGCGGTGGCGATATCCTCAATCTCTTCCAGTGTAGGATTTTTCTTCTGAGTAGCTGCGTTTCGTACTGCATCATGCGGAGTGTGAAACACTATCATGTCGCGTATCATCATGTCTGCATATGACTGACTGCAGCCTTCCTTACCGCAAACAAAAGCGCAGCTCCTTGCCACTCCTCTTAAATCCGCGATCCACTCCGCGTACGACTGGCTGGGAGACATTTTTGTGCGAAGAAATTTACAGCGCGAAGCCAAAACATGCAATTTCGTCGAAAAATGGCGAGTTAGTTTTTCCGTAAGTTCCTTAAAAGTGTGTGTACTTACGTTCTCTGTTTCAAAAAGCTTCCTAAGTAATTCGTTGACATCCGGACCGCACTCAGACAGGAAATGTGACTTCCGAAGGTTGTCATCTTCCAGAGAATTTGCCATGTAATGCTGTTGCAGCTGAAAAAGGTAGTTCTCCCAACTTTCCTTTTCGGAATTAAACTGGCGAAATGATGGAATGGAGGACGATGAAGCTCTTGCACTCTTTTGCAAGACATTCTCCAGAAATACTTTGTTGGACTCAAAGATTTGTTCCATCCAGGTTTGTTGCTGCAACAGCAAATTTTCTATTGCCGCTTTATCCATTGTAGGTACTTCGCCAATACTCGTCGCCACGATGTAATATTTTACTGAGATGTAGTATTTCTCGTTTTGGTTTCGAATAAAAAGACTTTTTCCACTTACTAATATAGATGCTTCAAAGTTTTTATTTAAAATTCCATCGGAGGATGGTTTGGTTAACCTCTAAGGTGGAAAGCGCAATTCAGAGTGAGGTTAACCAACCATGAGGTTGAAACAAGAAAGCAAGTCATGAGAAACGTCATTTGACATAATAATAAAAAGGTTGCCGTTGTTCAACCGAGTTGCTGATGCAACATAACTGTCTTGAAAGAGCTTCTCAATTAGCCGTTTGGAGTCGGCATAAAATTGTAGATCCCTTCCATTCGTTCCACAAATGAAAAACTCACACACAACGAATGGTTGTGAGAAGCCAGGCCTAGGGTCCCTCCGGACCACGGATTCATAATTCGTGGAAATTCTTAACTTCCCTTCATAAAAAAAGGCTTCGGGATAAATTCGCTATAGCTATCGGCTATAACTACCTAACTGCTTTCAAGGTTCAATTGCGCTTTATAAGGCCGATAAGTGAAAATTATTAGTTAAGCTCCACGGCCTTTGACCCTATTGGAGATCCTCCTCAAAATACCCTTAGTTACTGTCATCGTCATCTTCCTCTTTAACTTCATTAATTACTGTAGCTGTGCTCAAGTCCTCGAAAAGAAAGCAACAAACAACTGAAAACGTAAAGTTTGGATGTGGAAACGAAAAATCTTCTATAACCTTTTTGTATAGCATTGAAAAAATGTCGTTACCTGCCGCGGACGACCTTCTTCCAGAAATCTTTAAAAATTTCTACTGAGTGAGTTGGGCGATTGTGCTCCTTGTTTCGCCCTATATTTTTCTTTAGATCCATACGTGTTGAATGGGTGCGTATTTTTAAAGCAATACGTGTGGTGATGGGTTGTACTGTTCTACAAATTCAATTTAAGATGACGACAAACGAATTGTCAATGCAATAGAAATTTTATACTTTATGTATCATCGGCGCAGGATAAACCACAAGGAAGATCCCCGCGGTCCCTGACTGCCTTCAGTCGAACCATAGGGTCGACTTCCCCAAGCACATTTATACGTGGTAGGAACCTATATGACGATTCCTAGCCTTTAACAGAGATCAGCATGAGTGATATATTTCATATCAACCAGTGAACTTGCAATAAGGCAGTATAGATTCCATTAGCCGTTTAAATGGCCTCATTTAAAATCAATAAAAGTCGATTAAAAACTATTCAACAATCATATCAAGCCAGCCCGTCTGATTTACGATCCCAACTTATCGAACAAACAAATACTGTTTATGGTTGTGTTGTATTTTTAAATACAAGTCCAATCTGCGTCAGGTGAGGATTACGATTTTTATTGCGGCAAAAACTAATTTATTTCAGTTAAAGCTTATCAAAGGCTTTTATCGCTGCTTGGTTATCGCTGCGCCAGCCTAACATTGAAGCTAGACGCAGTAGCTAGCCGCAATAAGACAAGCTATATAAAATCCATTTCTGTTCTCCAACCGCTTTAATCATCATCAGGGCGAACACAGATTTTGTAATGATGATACGTCCGAAACAAGGCATATTCCTACTTGTCGCTTCATTCCAAGTATCCACATGTCAAATGGTCGCTTTGGAAACAGTTCGTGACTAATAACCCAGCGGGATGCTTGTACATCGTTTGGATCAGTCCCTCTCAATCCCAGATTGATCCCAAAATGGATTTTGATGTTTTTCTTGAACAGCTACAGCCGCCGCGTCTCGTTTCTCTGTCATATCGCTTTTAATTAACATGAAAAGTGACGTGTGCGCGACTGCAGAGAAAGGGTTTTCCTAAAAACAAGTTACCCAAAAAAAGAAAAGAACGATCTCAAACAATGTTGGTGGTTCTCGATAATAAATGATAGGCAAACGTTTCTCTCTCCATATAGGTACCTACAGACTACAGACTGGCGGACGTAGAGTAGTTGTAGACCAACAAAACGTCAGATCACTTAAAAGTGGAAGAGAACAGCAAAAGAAACTACCAAAAAGCGACGTTCGCATGACAAATGACAGATTAGAAGTATTTCGTCAAGTCATTGTCCAGAAATTAACCCTATCTTCTGCACAGACGGAGGCTTATGGACTAATGACTTAAGTGATGCCCACACACCCACCCCCATATAGCTCCTTGTTGGCTTGTTGCGCGCGCGATGACATGATAATTCGTTCGTGTGGATTGTAGTTGTAGGGTATAATGCGGGATGTCTCGCCGAGGTCCGACTTCGACTTTGTCGTTTCTAACGGACAGCAGGACAGTCCACTTTGCGCTGGAATGTGATACGGCTGGTTAATTACACAACATGAGAGGCAAAGTGTTGACCATCTGTCAGAGAGTTCGATATGAGTGACGTCGCGTCTCGTCAAATGCATTTCCAATATTAATTTCTGCAGAGAGAATGTAAATTGGATTAAGTAACTGATTAAACAACCCTTTTGCCGGAGTTAATTGGTTTAGTTAGGGTTCTGTTTGTTCGTGTCCAGTTTTGGGATTATTATTTTTGGTTTTATCTGCCATTGACAGGGCTTATGTTTGATACGATGACTTGAAACAGCGCACGCACTGAGAGAACTTCAATTTCTTTTATTAAAATGTGAAAGGCGACTTGCAAAACGTCAGAGAATCTAAAAGTAACAGCACCACTACTTTAATATAGAAAGTCTCATGGGCAACGTGAGTTTGCGTTACACTGCACGACAAAATGTATACCAGCGCACCGACAGAACAACAACACAGTTACATCTGCTGGGAAGTGTGTGTGTTTTTTTTTTTTTTTTTGGATTTCAAATTCTGGTCCTTGGCATGTTATGTTAGTGGTTCTCTAATGAATTCGGACAGACAGATCAGGGATTGGTACACACGGCTCATCCATTAATTACGTGATGACAGTCTGAGATCTGCTGGGCATTCGGGAAAGTTACAAAATTGTACATTTGGACAGGCGTGTACACGCAGTGTTGTACATAGTATGGTGTGAGTGGTAGCAGGGGATACGGGATACGTATCTATGTGTCTAATTTGTGCTGTATATGAATATGAACACTTTAATATAAAATTGGGGGAAGTTAGACTGGAGTGAGTGTATTTTCCACATCAGAACAGAATTCCGGACTTTGCAACTTCATATCCTAACCCAGTCGATCGTTAATGAGGGAGCCTCGCTGGGAGACATGCTATTTCAAAGAGGAGTGAGGAATGTGATCCTTTTATTTTTTATTTTTTTTTTTATACATGTACTTCTCCCGGGAAAGGCGAACGTATAACGCTTCAACAGCGCCCCGAGATGCTTGCAGATGTATGTTTGCTCTGCACTTAAATTGCTGCAAATTGTAGTCTTCTGGAAATATATCCCCAGGAAGCGAGTTCCAAAGTTTGCTTGTCCTGTAACAGAAGGAGATTTGGAAAGTTGATGTCCTCGCGGTTGTCAAGAGTACTGTATGGTCATGAGCATTAGCAGCCTGTCTTGTGGGGCGCCCAAAAGTAGCATTTCGAGGGATAATGTCTTTGAGTTCTTCAGAACATCTACCATGGAAGTACCTATAGAACAAGCATAGGTCAGCGACTTGTCTTCTGTGCACCAACGGTTGTAGATTCGATGTGAGTGTAGGGTCTCCAATGAGTCGAACTGCTCGTCTCTGTATGCTATCAAGCAGGTTAGGTGAATGTTTAGGGGCCGAGCTCCATATATGGGAACAATATTCCAAGCCTGGTCTAACCTGTGCTTTGTAGAGAGGGAGAAGTTGCTTGATGATCTTTGCTCTAAATAGGTTGCTCAACTTTGCGGACGCCGATTTTGCGATATAGGATATGTAGTTCTGCCATGTGATTCCTGAATTGACTGTGACTCCTAGAAGGTGCATTGAGTCCTTGAGATGGATTGGATGGTCATCCATTTGGATCTGAGGAACTGTTGATGCATTTTTTCTGGAAAATGTTGTGAGCTGTGTCTTGTTTGCATTAAATACAACCAAGTTGTCCTTTCCCCACTTCAAGATTTTGTCCAGATCATCATTTAGAGAATTAATTTGTTCACATCTCTGACTGTGTGATGTAGCCGTATTCACAGGCCCATTGTTCGAGATGGAGGATATAAGAGTACTGTCATCTGCAAAGCTGTAGATATTATTATTTGTCGATCCAAGCAAATCATTGATGTGGAGAAGAAATAGAGTTGGAGAAAGAATAGATCCTTGGGGCACTCCTGCATTTATAGCAAACGAATTGGATGATACACTATCTACAACAACTTGGATCGATCTTCCCAGAAGAAAATTTTGCATCCATCCAGACGCTAACTTGCCTAATAGGGCTCTATGCCAGACTCGGTCAAATGCCTTTGATATGTCCAAGGCTACGGCTCTGGATTCGCCGTGTTGTTCAATTGATTGTGTCCATAAGTGCGTTACGTAGCTTAACAGGTCACCAGTGGAACGACGGCTCCGAAATCCGTATTGCCTGTCGCTTATTAATCGATGGCCTTCTAGATATTTGATTATTTCGACATTTATTGCCTTTTCCATTACTTTAGAGAGCATTGAAAGTAACGCTATTGGACGATAGTTTTGTGGCAGACATTTCTTCCCTTTCTTTGGAATAGGTTGAATGCGAGCGGTCTTCCAGCAAGAAGGAAACGTCTTCTGGGAGTACGACATGCTAAACAGCTTACAGAGTACAGGTGCAAGTTCTGGTGCACAGTTCTTGAGTACTATAGCCGGGATTCCATCGGGTCCCGTTGCCTTATTGCAATCGAGTTCTTTAAGGATGCGTTGAATTATTCGAGGCCGAAATTTCACTTCTGCCATCGATGATTGTATCCTCGGGATATTTGGTGGCTCTAGCTGTGCATAATCTAGGGTGGAATTCTTTGAAAACATGCTAGCGAAAAGATCTGCCTTTTCTTTAGGTGTTGTTGCTAGCGTGCCGTCTTCTTTTACAAGAGTTGGAAAAGAAGAGCAACTAAAGTTATTACTGATTGCCTTTGCCATGGACCAGAATGCACGTGAGCCGCTAGGACATCCAATCACTTTGTTAGTGACTCTTTCACTGTAAGTTGTCTTCGCCGATTCAATAATTAGTTTGCATCTATTTCGAAGAATTGTAAATTCAGATCTTTTTAGTTCTGAAGGGTTTGACCGCCATTCACGGAAAGCCTTGTTTTTCGCTGCGGTAGCTCGCTTGCATTCTTTGTTAAACCACGGTTTATTTGAAACTAATTTTTTGATGCAATGTGGAATATAACGTTCCATACCGAGTAAAATATTTTCGGTTACGGCTTCTGCGCACATATTGACATCAGTATCTCTAAAGCACATATCAGCCCATGGCAACGAAGCGTAGAAATTCCACCTTTTGGCAGTGTTTAGTGACGGCAGGGTCTATTGACTTTTGACCAAAATTGAAGCCTTCGAGTTTCTTAGACTCAAATTCTGCCAAATCGGTATGCGTGACTAGCTGCTGCTCATTACAAGTTCTTTGTATACTGCATGCAGTATTAATTTCACACTTTCTTACTTTCTTGTACATCTATACGAAATGTAAACATTTTCAGACAACCTATTGCTAGTGAAATACTGAAGATAATAAGAAGCACACAAAAAATAACCGAAATGAAGTTTCAATGTCAAAATCAAGTATAGTTCTTTATTTTTAAAATCAACCACGTCTTTACACGTCCATTTACGAAGACTATTCAAACGAGACTGACTCTTTCCTTCGTGCTGTCTCTTTTTATGCTAATAGTGTTAGCTATAGTTTAGTGAAAAAGTTGGCGTTAGATTCATACAAATTTGGGTATATTGCAAGCTTTAGAAGATTCAAATAACGTGTTGATAAAGCAAAGACTCACCGTCGAAAGTTGCTGTTTCCTTGGGGACTTACAAAACTTAGTTAAGAATTAAAGCTCTCTCACATAAAACCAAAAATATATCGTACAATGCCCTATTTATTACGGACCTTCAGTATATTACGGGTGATTTTTTAAGCGTACCTAGTTTTTTTTTTTTTTTAATCGAATAAAACATTCAAATTTGCATCAAATATTTTTATTGTAATCAATAAATAGGCCTTTGCCATTTACGTTTTAAAGACAACTTCATGTAAATGTTGTCCGCGGCTCCGTTTCAAATGGTCCATTCGGAAGGTCCAATTTTGCGTCACTTTTTCGAGCATTTCGGCCTGTATTCCACGAATAACGCGCGTTATCCTGTAAGGCTTCAATTGTGTTTGGCTTGTCCACATAGACTAACGACTTTCCATAACCCCAAAAGAAATAATCAAGCGGAGTTAAATTGCATGATCATGAGTAGGTATACTGAAATCTTTTCACTTTGACAGATGACGGTTGGGCGCCATTACTAACCAGTGCAGCCAACCTGAAAAACTTAACTCTTAAAAAATCACCCTTTACAATGCAGACACAATTGGACTTTGTAGAAATTGATGTAAAACCTCTAAGGCAATTTTGGAAGACATTTTTTGGACAGAATTCGATACGTCTAGATCAGAGCAGCTTTAATCATTTCTGTAAGAAACCTACTTAACCTTGCTATATACCATTTGAGTTATTGTAATACCCTTTATTATTGGCTGTAAAAAAAAGTCTGCTTTTTCAGTGTAGTACAAAACACGACTGCCGCAGTACCGCCATGAGATAGTTGACTGAAAGAGTATTTTAAGTATGCACCATTTGAAATGTTAACAGTCATGAACCATCAGAAATCAGAAATATCTACTATTGAGTGCATAGGTTAGGTTAGGTTAGAGGTCAGTTTGCATTATATGCAATTTTCACCCAGAAGCCATATTGAGTCTTCCTAAGGGGACAGACTTAAGGAACAACTAAAGAACAACAAGTTCAGTAAAATTACAGAACATGTACTGGGATCATGTTGGACATTGACCTGCAAAAGACTAAAATACTTGGGCTAGTGCCAATTATCTGATGAGAAAATACTCTTAATAGAAAGGAAACTGGACTAAGGCTTTGTTGGTAAAGGTACGAAAAGGTAGCGTCCCGACCAATAGGTGTAGTTTCATTTTCGATCTATGTATTTATCCCTAATTTTGGTAGCGGGACATTTTGGGTCGCAAGGGAATATCTGCGAAGGGATAGTGCTATTGTTTTTCTATACAATGGTATTACTATAGTATACTAGCTGACCCGGCGAACTTTGTTCCACCTTAATGGCAATAAATAAGCAGATTGTGTTTTTTTTTTATTGGAAAAAATACAAAAAAAAATAAATACCTACATTAATCATTCATTATTATTTCTGTATTTTAGTACATAGGTTGCTCTTCACTTAAGTACCTTGTGAACAACGCAGATGGTCTTCCGACCCGTGAACATGCCACGTATAATTGACCATGGGAAAAACATGAATGTTCTAGATTTAAACCACAAACTTTTAAGGATTGGCCTTGTGATTTGTTGATGGTCATGGCAAATGCAAGACGTATCGGAAATTGAAGTCTTTTAAATTCAAACGGCATATCGGTTGGGATCATCGGGATCCTCGGAATAAGAACTTCCTCACCTTTGAATTTTCCTATCATTATCGTAGCGTAAATTACATTGCTCATCAATTTTCTAACCACCAAACGCGTACCGTTGCACAGTTTTGGTTGGTTTATGTTTCGAAGCATGATTACTACGGAGCCAACCTTTAGGCGTGAATTGTAAGCTCGACGATTCCGCAATCCGCATTGGCAACCGAGCTGTTTCACGGGCTGCTTCACTTTGCTCTCGTGATTGAGAAGCACGAAGTCGAGCCATACTATCGCGGCGCTGTTCACGTGCAATTTCTTGTTCTTCTTCAGTCCTTTCACTTGCAGTATTTCGTATTCTTCTTGCATTACGGCTTTGTCGGGAAAGATTCGATCGTCTTGCTCGCGGCATTATTAATTAAACTTCACTTCAATTCACCTATTATTATTAATTTATTTCAAAACTCAAATTTTCAACCATACAGAGTTTTATAGTTCACTTCACTGTTTATACTGTTACATTTGGGCTGGGATTCGAAAAGATAAAACACTATTCTGTTCAACTGTTCCAATAAAATCACTTTATTTACACTTTCCAAATATTCACTTATTTATCTCCAAAACAATATCACCTTAATCAATTCTTAAACGTCTCAATCCAATCGCTTTATTCTATTACTTCACACTTATTAATTTCACAACCGATTACTGTTTCGAATTCAACTATCGCTGGTTAAAAATCAACTGTCCATCTGTTGTCAACGCGCCCCTTTTATATCCGCGCTGCCACCTATCGGCGAATGTTCCAGAAGTAGATAGATTCCAGATGTAAACTCCATATCTTCTCTAGATGGTTCTAGAATTAACTAATACAAACTGCAATACAATTCCAGTCTCCAATTGGAAGTGGAACTTGAAGAGGGAAACAGATTGTTACCAGGTGCCCGATTCACCACAATTCCTAAGTGCCTGATTCACTAAGTGCCTGATTTTCCACAATACGAATGGGCAATGGCACTATCATTACATTATAATTGTTAATTATTTATTTAATAGAAATAGTTTAAATATTGATTTCTTACAAATATCAAATTGTCATCTATACGTCATTACATAGCTATCATTATACGTCAATTACGTAGCTGTCATTTGCGTTTTGTTATTCCAAGTCTGATTCTTTTTTGTTATACCACGTTTTATAGTGATTGACGTTTCATGTCAAGTCACACGGGAACGCTGTCGAACGGGATAAAAAGTATCTTATGTCCGTCTCCTGGCTCTAAGCTACCTCCCTACCAATTGTCACCCAAATCTGTTCTGCCGTTCTTGAGTTATAAGTGGTGTAACTAACACGACTTTCTTTTATATATATAGATAGATATAGCTATACTCCCCGGATAATAGCACATGCGCATGAGTACAAATTTACAGTGCTTATAGCCGGGTTTCCAATTAAATCCAAATGATGCATAGGATGGCGTTTGTGAATCCTAACACTCGATAATTTGTTGCTACTAAAATGGTTTTGCTATTAAGGGTGTTGCTTATATCCGGGGAGTACTGTATAATATATAGCACTCCTTCTCATTCTCACTACATTATCATCTCTTTTCTTCCTCGTAGAACGAAATTCTTCAACACGGTGGAGTCACTGAAATTTTACTCTCCATTCTTGCCCACCACTGTATAGTTTTGAATGTTTTCATCTAGCAACATGGTTATATTAAAAAAAAAGAAAAAAAAGGAAAGTATACGACTGGGTCGTTGGAGGTAAAAATCTGAGAAGAAATGCTAGATAAAAAAAACGGTCCATGTATGATACTAGCTAACCCGTGTTCGCCAGGGTTTCCCTTCGCACGAACACACAAAATTTCCTCCACTGAACGCTGGGAAATCTAACGATCTAGCTGCAATCGAACATTTTACTTTTTTTAATTGTATACAATTATTTATAGTTTATTGCTTATTGTTTAAAAAAAATCCTATGCCATTTGGATGAGTCATTCCCATTCTGAACGAACACCTAAAGCCGAAAAAAAAGTTACAGTTTTATTATTATACGGATAATAAGGAAAATGTAAGAGGAAATTGTCCCAAGATCTGTTTAGAGAGTTATAAGCGCCTAATGCACTATTTTAAAGCTTTTACACTTTACAAATTTTTGAGCACCTATGAAGACAAGCGTAGTAGGAGTTTCTGTTGTTTTATCTGTTAGGGCATGATTTTATTTTTGAATCGAATTGGTTATTGACGCTGGTTCGTGATAGATCGATATCTTTACATATACATGTATATTTATATGAATATAATATAAGAATTCAGAGATTTGTTTCTGAATTTGCATTAGCAGTTACAAACTGCATACCCCGATGGACGACTGGACGTGTGTGGGGGTGCAAATGAAGTGAGATTTTCTGATTGTGTAAACTCAAAGTGGTTGGAATTATTTTAAGGTGCATATTCAAAATGGTTGAAAAAAAAGTAGAAGTGGCTAATATTTGCTAAAAGTAAGTTTTGCCTCGCTGTTTATGAATTTTTAAGGCTCTACGAAGTAGCTGCAAGGGAATTAACTGAAAACAAATTAAATGAAATAAGTCCCAAGAATTTCCATATAAATTTAGAAGTTATTACATTTGAAAGAACTCCAAAGTGTTGGGGCTTTTTTCCTCAAGTTTTGCATTTATAAAACCTTTTATGTGTTAGAAGCAGTGTTGCCGCAAGTTTTTTTAAAAGTGTAACAAATGGAATAAAAATGTAACAAACTGGAAAAAAATTGTTTTAAAAAAAATCATCGTTTTCAAACTCAAAAAAAAACTTTATTAGGAACACTCTTTATCATATTTAAAAAAAAAAACTCTTTATTGACCTACCTGCCCATTTTGTGTTTAACAAATAAAAGAAACAAATTTATTGACCTTCGAAGTAGATTTCAATTTCTATTTCACAAACTTTATTTACCACGAGATGTAGAACATTAGGCCTGTTTTTTTGAGCTTCGATAACAACAACTAGTGTGATTCTCCGAAGTGTCAAGTAGAGCGTGGTTGTTGTAATTGCGTGCTGAAAATCATACTTG
Organism: Cheilosia urbana; assembly: GCA_946477585.1. NCBI lineage: Eukaryota > Metazoa > Arthropoda > Insecta > Diptera > Syrphidae > Cheilosia > Cheilosia urbana. The sequence goes on along the minus strand of OX297853.1, from coordinate 116,211,200 downwards.
ACTTTGCTTTGCTGAGATTGAAGCTCAAAAAAACCCGCCTATTGTCAACGGCGATGCGGCGAGACAGAAAAATATTGTTGTCTTTTCTGGTTTCCTCTCATGCCCATTCCCTCTCGCAGTTTAACGTTTTGCACAACTTTTGCTCTGTGTAAACAAACAAATACATTGACAGAAATTGGTAGAAGTTCCAGTTCTAGGAAACAAACAAGGATTTTAATGGGAAAAAATGTAACAAAGCGGAAAAGAAAGTAACATTGTAACAAAGTTATAAAATAATTAAAAAGTGTATCACTTTTGTTACACTTGTAACATTGTGGTAACGCTGGTTAGAAGTTATTTCAAAAAGAAGTAGGTAACTCCCAAAGCCATGCATATGAAATAAGTGCAAATTAGGACTTTTTCATCAGTACGGCTTTGGGAGCTACTTCATTTGTTATAGCCATTTTAAGAAGATTTTGCCTTCTAAATTGTATTTTTTTTTTTTTCAACCACTTTGGGCCTTTTTTCATCTTTTCTTATTCGAAATTAATTCACGATGAATTAACTCCTAAATGTTTGGACTAACTTCCACTTTGGATTGGGACTTATTTCAATTTTCTTTAGAACTTGTTTCAATAAAACAGTTTGGAGTTATTTCATTTATTGTTAGAAGTTCCTACGTTAGGAAATATTTCATTTGGGGTAAATTCCTTTGCAGTTAATTCGTAGAGTCCATTTTTTAAAAATATATATGAATAGAGATCGGCTTTTGGGCTGTTATTTTTGGTAAATAATTAAAAAAACGGATTTATTCAAATTTTTTGAGAAAAACTAGGTACGGGATCTTATTTAGAATACCTACTGATATTATCCATAGTAAGTATTTCGATCAATTTGGCCGACAAAACCGTTCCAAATATTGCAATGTTTAGTTTGAAAAATACTAGGTACTTATTAACTGTCTAGGTACAAACCGAGTAAAGGTTATTGTTCGAGATGTAAGCATTACTTGGTTTTTAAAGTTTTATCGAAGTCGAAAATGGGGTTTTCGAGATATGAGCAGTTTTTAAAATTAGCGTTTTCGGTGATTCGAATTGGAAGTTAAGAACGCAAGAATTTTGAAAACCTAAATTTTACTCTAAGTTTGCATTTTGGTCAAAATCTTTGTTACGGTTTTCTGGTAAACTTAAAAAACTAAATTTTTAAAAAAGGCTTTTTCCAAAAATCTATTTTACGATAATGCAGAGAAAAACTGAGCTAGAAATGACCATATTACTTTAGAAATGCATTTTTGTTACAATTTTATTGACCGTTTTCAAGATACCTTTTTAGGTACCTATGTCGAAATTTCACTGTAGACCAAATGGACAGATTTGGCAACTGCAATGTAGTGGTGATCTAAGTGTATCGGCTTTTGACGACAGCTATAGATCTAAAGTGTCTTAGAATGACAACAGTACCTATCTAGCATTTTATCTAAGTATAATAATACTCAGTCTGCCATTTATAGTCTTCATGAATAGTAAAACTAAGAAGTTTCCACCTCTGTATATACCTACCTACAATGTTACATAAAATTTCTTATTGATTTATTATACCTGGGCTGTATGTTTTAAAATGCCTGCCCGCGCTAAGCATGCAATAAATTACTTCCATAAAACACCAAATAATAAGCAATCAGACAATTTTTTTGTAGTTTTATTGGCAATTCACCGTCGTAATAACAAACAATATCCGTCGTCGTTGTCGTTCTGCTATACCAAGCAATATCCCGTCAACGAAATTCAATCAAACGAAATAGCAACCAGAAACTCATCGACGATGAAAAGATTTATGGAACCAAAGCGTAAACATAACGAGCCGTTGATAGCCCGTAAATCCACACACGAAGAACAGTCCATGTTATAATTTATATTGGAGTCATAAAACGTCAAGACTGGTAGCTTGGTGGGCGCAATTATTGTATCTTCCGTGATAATATAGGTACCTACTCGACTCACATTCTGCGGTAAGATTTATTAGAGCGATAAGGCGTTTGCTCGTCCACGCCACGACGACCCTACGGGAGAAAAAAAAAAATGCATAAGTGTGTATCGTGTTAGACGGACGGATTTTATCTTCGGTCTGAAGGGATACCTCCATTACATCAACTAATTCAATAATTTGTTAATTTACTACTCAATGTGTCAATGCATTGGCGCCAATTGTGTCAGAGTTGATATCTGTATATGCGCTTAGTTGCCGCCGACGAAGCCGCCATCATCATCATCACTGGCGGCAATACAGCGCCGACGACGACTCGAAGATAGAGGGTTAACCGATTAGGATTTGATGAAAGCTTCGCTTGGGTTAACCCCCAAACACAGACACTTGAGAATTCGTTTTCCTAAATCGTACTGGTTTGACATTGTTGTAATATTGATAAGGCTCGGTACAATAACAATTAAATGTGTTACACCGAGAGGGTATTATTTACTCTGTCATATAGAGCCCCGCAATGGCGCCTATGCACTTCAGTGTGAATCATATTGTAACCCGGTAGTCGGTTGTCGTTGCAATTAGCTCTCGATAATGGATAAATCGAGGCACTATCGCGCTGTGTCAATATACATTGAATGTCAGAGCTACGGCCGGCGCGGCGCGGTGCATGGGAGGAGGGTTAACATGACGGCTATGTAAATAAATTTTGAAGGACAAAATTTAGAAAGGGGCAACTAGAGATATCGTTTGTTTGATGTACTCTTAGACTATGGTTATAACATTAGAAGACTGTCAATTACAAAGTATACCTAATACCTGTTTCAGTTAGAATTGTGGACTGATATTTGAAGGAACAAATGCTCAAATTGTTCCAAAATTATTCTTAAAAACTGATGAAAAAATAGCATGTCCTTCGGAATTTTTAATCTTTGCAAAAAATTATTCCCAAAACAGTATGACTTTGGTACTTGGTAGTCTTAAGGCACCAACTGATGAATTTTTCAATCTTTGTAAGCTTCACTTGAATGTATTTAATATAGTTTTCAGAGAACGCCCTCAAAAAAGAAATATAAGAGAGACAGTGGCTTGGGAATGCAAAAGGATATCAAACTTCAGAGATTCAGGTTGGTTTGATGGAAAAAGGACCTTCTATACTTTGCCCTCCTCCTTCTATTACGGAAACATTGTTCGTGGAAGATTCAAAAATTATAACATCAAAAAATTAAAATTTTATCAGGAAAAAAAAAAAAGATCCGATGCAACTGCCCCCAGCTCTGTCAACTCGGAGCAGACTATGTCTTGGGCAATAAATCTTTAACAACCTCAGCGAGCTCGTTAATAAGCAGAAGCGGTCTAATTCTCTTGTTTCAACGGGTAGTTTTGATATCCTGGTCCTATAATCTTACAAAAGTGTGACTGCTTCGTGGCCTGCCATAGCCGAACTAAAGTTTATTTCATAGCCAATCGATGTCCTTAAGCCCAATGATAATACCGCCTGCATTTGGCCCGTCAACTCACATGTCAATGTTCATCGTGTTGATCTTTTTCATCGCACTGCCTTGTTTAAATCTCTAGCTGCCTTTACCCCATCCAGTTGTCTTTTGTTTAGGCATTTGTGAAGAAAATTAAACAAAGTCCTAAATTATTCCACGTGACCTACTCCTTCCCAGCCCAGAAGTAGGTACCTATTCAAGCACTTGTGATAAATCATGAGCATCTGGTCATGGCGGCTCTCGCTGATGAATTGTATTTCTGAAATCAAATATTTGGTCACTCGAACTCGAGTATTGTTTTTTTCTCCGAGGTAGGTTGAAATCTTCTAAAAGTCACTATGAAGACAGTCGGCGCGTGCTCATAGTAGTGTGAGATTTTTACTCACTAAAACCACCTCCTACAAATTTTGTACTGCAACTAAGTTATGACTTATCAAGCAATTTTTTTATCACAAAGTTATACACGTTTGGCAGGCAACATTCCGGCGAAAGTTCCTGCTTGTTGCGCAATTTTAGCGCGGTTGATAATTATCGGGTTAAGTTCGAAGGTTTAGTTCATTTTAGGCGTCGCAATAAATTCATTTCGTTGAGAATTTCACGATCCGAGCTATTAATGTGTCCTAATAATCAATTTCTATGCTTTCGAGCGCACATTTTCGTTTCGTCCTTAACTGTGGGTACTCCGAGGTCTCTATGGAGATCTTCATTTCTAATGTACCACGGTGCACTGACGAATGATCTTAGTACTTTATTTTGAAAAGTTTGTGAAATCTTTAGATTTATTTCGCTAGAAAATCCCAATAACTTTATACCTACACCATATGACCATACAGGCTTTATCAATTGCTTATGTAATAAAAGCTTGTTCTCGAAGGTAAACTTGGAATATTTTCCGAGTAACCATTAAAGTTCTCTATATTTGTTTTTAAATCCTTCGCATTTTTTTTTTCGTAGATACATGCGGTTTTAATTTTCAATTTCAATATTGTGTCGAGAGTCATTCCGAGATATTTGGCCTCATTTGCAAACGGAACTTGAACCGTATTTATAAATACAGGCAAGTTTTTTGTTTTTTGAAGTGATAACTTCTTTAGGCGCGTTGGGCACTATTTGGATGGGCAAAAATTAGCAAACTCGCGACACCGACACCGACACCGACACCGACACCGACTCCGACACCGACACCGACACCGACACCGACACCGACACCGACACCGACACCGACACCAACACCGACACCGACACCGACACCGACACCGACACCGACACCGACACCGACTCCGACACCGACACCGACACCGACACCGACACCGACACCGACACCGACACCGACACCGACACCGACACCGACACCGACACCGACACCGACACCGACACCGACACCGACTCCGACACCGACACCGACACCGACACCGACACCGACACCGACACCGACACCGACACCGACACCGACACCGACACCGACACCGACACCGACACCGACACCGACACCGACACCGACACCGACACCGACACCGACACCGACACCGACACCGACACCGACACCGACACCGACACCGACACCGACACCAACACCGACACCGACACCGACACCGACACCGACACCGACACCGACACCGACACCGACACCGACACCGACACCGACACCGACACCGACTCCGACACCGACACCGACACCGACACCGACACCGACACCAACACCGACACCGACACCGACACCGACACCGAAACCGACACCGACACCGACACCGATTGCATACTTTTAGTTGTAAACTTTTGTAGGTACTATAGCTTACTTTTAGGGGTAGGTAATTTATAGCTTAATCTACGATGATTTTTATTTGAATACGTTACTATGGTAATTTATGGTAGCGACAAATTGATTGTCACCAAAATTATTTCAATTACCTGTTTTGTATGGGGAATTCATAACTTAATTTTACCAGGCTTAATTCCGACATATCCACGATTTTGGGTTTGTGCACATTTACGGCACAGTAGCTTGTGTTATAATTACCGAAACAAGAAATAGAAAACTGTGGTAAACTTGCCACCCTAAGAGTAGGTATACTATATAAATCATTGTAATATTCATGTCGCCTTAGTGTATACTGTAAAATATGATTAGTAATTTTTGTGTAAAATAATGAATATAAAACTACAATTGATGCCGTACCACGAGATCTAGAGCATTATCAATGGCGATGCAGCAAGACAGAAAAATATTGTTGTCTTTTCTCGTTCTTTTTCTTTTAAAAGTAAAATTTGTATTTTTCGGAAAGAAATTCATATTCAATTAAGCTTCAGTATAATTATTATTAATTTATTCGTTCTGTGCTAGTTTCGGTAGAATACAAGTAGATACAATCGGATTGTGGTAGCTGAAGTAAGATAATATGTACATTCGAGACTGTAATCTATCTAGATTACGCTGGAAGACAGCATCGATGAAAATTACTTATATATGCTAAAGATAATTCTGCATTACTTCAAGATAAAGTTGGGAAGAGATTTGATGATATTCCAATCAATTTGAGTGGGGATTTCAACATCAACTTTGCAGATGATAAAAACTACCATTAATTGCATTTTTAAATAGCAAATTTGATTTAACGATGAGCAATGATCGCAATCTTAGCACGACTAGACATAAAACTACAATTGATGCCATCTTTACAAGATATTTAAATAGATTCGAATCAAAATTGTTTGTTTCCTATTTTAGTTACCTACCATAAACCTATAGTATCCGTTTTCAAATGTAATGATAATAATGATGATGATGATGGAAGAGTTTGAAGTTGTTGATGAAATTTCATAAGTGTCATTGGTATTCATTTCAAAGAATACCCATTAATTTTTAAATTTAATATTTCATGTATCTGTAAATTTATACATTTTAAACAATAGATTGCAATTTTGTATGTAAAATAATATGTATTATTTTTGATGTAAAATACCGCATTAAATGAAAATGAAAAATGTAACATAATTTTTGTAGTAGTAGTAGTTTATAATAATGAATAAAAAAAAACACTTTATTTAAAAGTACTTCCTACACAATAATATATTTTCTGACGATTCGAAAAATACACACGTAATTGTTCAAGTTATCACTTCTGTCGGCACTCCCGGAGTGCCTTTTTTTTTTTTTTTTATATGTTAAATCCATGTGGACCGATTTCGATTCGTTATTGTAGGTGATAGGCCCTGTACACTGCGACCAGAAGAGATCTATTGTGTTGGTTTCTGTATTGGCACCAATTGTCATTGTTCTTAGCTCTATTGGAAAGTTTTCTTGCTATGCTATTAAGAGCTTCAAGTCTTTTATCCCACCATGGGACATCTCTTCGTGTTTTTCTATTTTTGAGGGCACAACTGCTTTCATAGGCGAAGGTTATATCTTTTTGGAGCTGTTCGGATTCAGTTTCCAGCTCCGGAATGGTCCCTAGCGGAACTAAAAAACGATTTAGTTCTGATTCAAGGACTAACCGATAGGTGTCCCAGTCAGAGGATTTCGGGTTCCTGTAAACTGTGTCTTTTTTTTCGGAATAAGCTTCCAGGTCGATTCTGATGTGATTGTATATAAATGGACTTGCCAAATATAAATGGACTTGCGAGACCTAGAACCTCTTGACGAATCGCATTTATGAAGGTTGGTTCTACCCCTCTAATTTACCACCACCAAATTGTTAGCACAAATGTATTCAAAAAGGGACTCACCTCTTTTGTTTATGTTGGTGCTCCCCCATAGTGTATGGTGGGCGTTGGCGTCACAGCTGAGGATCCACTGCACTCTCCTTTCTTCGCAATAGCTTATCAAAGCCGCTACTTCTGAGGTTGATGCTTCAGAAGTGTCTCCAGGAAGGTAGGCGAAGGCGATAACGACCTTCAAATCCCCTGCCTTTTGACCGGCATTTGCTATTGCGATGAGTGCCGCCACCAAATTTCCTTGAATGAATTCTGAAATTGGAAAAGTTGTTTTCATTAAGTTTTTATTTATCACTAAAGCTGCCCTGTAGTCGCAGTGGCTTAGTAGTTAGTATGTTGAACTACTAAGCGAGGGGTCTCAGGTTCGAATCCCGCAAAAGCCCAAGTTCCAACTTAGGGTTTTTTTTCCACTGCGCTACCTCTCGCGAACGTCTGACAAACATCCGAGAGTATAAATGTCTTGAAAGAGCTTCTCAATTAGCCGTTTGGAGTCGGCATAAATTGTAGATCCCTTCCATTAGTTCCAAAAATGAAAAACTCACACAAAACGAATGGTTGTGAGAAGCCAGGCCTAGGGTCCTGCCGGACCTGTTGCGCCAACTATTTATTTTTTATAAAGCTGCGCTTCGCCGGACATGCTGTTTATCATAAATTAACTCACAGGTTTCTTCATTTGGGAGCACTTTTACGGCTCCTGCTAAGGTCCATGGTTCCTGAGTCATGGCTATATCCAGGTTTTCTTTAATAAATCTCCTGCTTAGGACACTAGAGGCTGCCTTAGCATGGTGGAGATTTATTTGAAGGCACTTAAGTTGCCTTCTTTTTGCAGAAGCTGTTTTGACGAGGAGGAGGAGGAGACTGTTCTCCATCTTCTCTGTACTTGTCCGGCTCTCTCACAAAGACGAAAACTCCACTTTGGAGCGTTCTACTTTAGTGATCTGAACGATCTAAAAAACATAGACATCCGAAATCTACCACCACATTAGAAGCTCCGATTGGTTCAACGAGTAGGAGGAATGAATTATAGATTCACGTGGTATCACAAGGGACCTTATAATGGTCTAAGTGTATCGACTAACCTAACCAGTTAGCCGACAGCCATTTCAACCTAACCTAACCTAAGTTACCTTCTGGTGTTTTTTGCATAGGTATTCACGTCGCATATTATTTTCTTTGATGGCCCCTCTGTGCCACCTTTTCACCCCTGTTACTGTTAAGTAGAGCCGCCTTCAAGGGTCTCGTCTCTAGCATTTTTGAGGTTTGCCAGATACCCGTTGCCTGTTTTTCTCGGCCTGCAGTGGTTTTGATGTTAGTTTTGTGAACTATAGCCGTCGGGCGTCTGAGCGAGCATCTACGCCCTCGTAGCCCTCGATGTATTAGCCACATTTTTTTCAACATTCTTTAGATTTTTTAGCTTTTGGGTCCTGGGTGATACCTTCGCTTCTGACTGCAGTCTCCTTCTTTTCGACCCTTGGTCTCGGGATGTCTTTATTCCTTGGACGTAGGTGTACATCACCGAAATCATAGCTAATGATGCCATTTAGGTACTTGTAGATTCGTTAAGAGCGATCCACCATGATTTTGTCCATTCATAGAACCGGGATTTGTTCGAATCACACAATTGTTGCTGGTTCATTAGTGACTTTACGTAAACCCATAAGAGGTACTTCTCCATGTCAAATCACATTGTAATTTCCGAGGCCAACCGGCAGGCCAAATTTCGATCGCTGTAATATTAGGCCATACCTAGGCAGTAGGTATACCGTATACCCTCGCTGTCAAACACGTTACTAACTGTGCAAAACGGTCTCGATTGATTTTCCCTCCTATTTCTAAATTCGAAAGGCACAATTACAACATACATACCTACAAACTCCATAACTTCACCTATTTTCTCACATCATCACACACCCTCGGTAATATTTTTCATTCTAGTAAACGAATCACTTTTAGCAAAACTATGCTATACCCGTCTCGATATCAGTTTCATTACATCAGATAAGAAGGATTTCCCAAAGCTAATTAATCTGACTTGAGACCAAGGTTAACCGCACTCTCAAGGGATCTAATCCTTCCCACAGACAATTGCTCTGTGGTCAAACACCACCACTATAATCCTCGACTTATCCCCTTTACCCGCCACAAACATTAAACAAACCAATTGTCTCTCTAACGTCTAACGTCACACTCGCGATAATCTCTCGCAACAGGTACCTATCCTAACCTAACCTACCTAATTTTAATTTTCAAGAAAAACCACAATTCAACCACAGCCCTCCGCCTCCATCCCTCCTACAGTAATTGAAGAGAAAATAAACAATATAAAAAAAAAATATAATTCTTCATAGAACACTGCTTTTCCATTTCAGTACCAAAACTACCTGCCACCATACATGACTACCAAATGAACGGCCAACAATTGGACATTTGCCGTGCTGGTATGTCTGGTCAATCAACTAACCCCCTGCTGTTAATGGGCAATGGCACAACGCCCAACAATAATAACAATTCGGGACGAACCAACTTCACCAACAAACAGTTAACGGAACTCGAAAAGGAATTCCATTTCAATCGATACCTCACCCGAGCGCGTCGCATCGAAATTGCCAACACACTTCAGCTCAACGAGACTCAGGTTAGTAGAGGCATACACAAAACAACTGCACGTTATCTAATGAGATCTATAAATTGCAGGTGAAAATTTGGTTCCAAAATCGACGAATGAAGCAAAAGAAACGAGTGAAAGAAGGCCTCATTCCAGCCGATGTGATAAACCAACAGCCATCGCCCAGTGTGGTGCACACAACTCAAAGCAATAACAGCAGTAGCACTGCTGCCAGTAATAACAGTAACAACAGCAATAATGTTACCAATAACAGAACTATGTCACCGAATACACTAACCAATCCGTTGGAGTGTCCCCTAGCCGGTAGTAGCGAAAACAGCAGAGAATCCAACTAGTCTCCGGTAGTGGTTCACATCTCGGATACGAAAGAACTCACCACACCGTATTAGTGAGAAATGGATTCAGAGATTCGCTGCGCTACCCTCTCACCATCTACATGTCAATTGACAAGCAATTTTAGCTGAATAAAAACAGATGGATGGGTGTCGGCCCGATTCACCAGGAAATCCACCACGCTCCTGGTAGTTTCATACAATTTTCGTTAATCCGGAGTTTTGTATATTTTTTGTTCGATGCCTCGGTTTTTTCCGCTTTAGTCCATCAAGATTCCATTCGCTAAACCGACAGAAATATTCAATTTTGAAGATTGGCCCATTTTTGTTTGTTTTTGTTGGACGAATTAAAACAAACATCCTATCTCAGCCAAATTAAAGTGCAACAATCAATCTCACCTCTTCCGAGTCAGTCTGAAATTATGCACGCGTTTGATTAAGTGCTAGTTAGTTCTCTCGGTTTTGCGTTTTATCTCGATTTGGGATGACCAGACCAGTGAATCGCATTCTGGCTCCATGCCGGTTTCCTGATGAATTCCTTACTTAGATTTTTGTTTGTTATAAAGCAGCTGTCGAGTTTTGGGTGATGTCCTGAAAGCGACGAAAGCAAAAAATTCAGTTGGTGACTGGTGGGTCTATTTGATAGTAGAGGTCGACACTTCTCATCTTAAAATCGAAAAGAGATTATGAATTTCTCTTTATTATTAATACTGTAAATAAATAAAAATAAATCTATAACTCAGGGCTTACCTCGTAATTAGTGAATTCAAAAATAAATTATACAAAACAGATATAATTATTGCTGAGGACTAGTATTTAGCGTTGTTATTTACATTTGATTGTGTTTTTAGTTTAAGTGAACTGTTAATTTTATTGCGCACACAAGTATTCAGTATTTATATTTTTAATAAACAAACAAACCGTTTTGTTCAATCATTCATTGTCATCGTTTCGACGGAACGAACACTGTTTACAATAGGTATCTTAAGACAATTGCAACAATCTGTTGCGAATGATAACACATACCTATGCAAATGTCTACGGCAATGTATCGAACAAACAAAACAATAATAAAAAGTGAAACGAAATAGACAATTATATTCTAATTATAGCGATTATGGTCGATTTTGTGAAATATTATGATTGTAAACCATAATTGAACAAGAAAACTAGTCTTATACCATAATGTAGTTTAAAAACCTATAAAATCTTCATAAAACAAGACAAATATTAAATATTGTAATTTTACAAACGAAATCAAATAATATACCAGCACTTGTTACAATTTGAGTAGATTTGTCGTTTATTTTTGGTTCAGTTGGAGGACATTACGAGCGTTATACGGTCAGTTATCACAGGCGAAGCAGCTGCTCTTATAATCCAAATGGGTAGGTACTTAGATGGGTAGACACGAAAGGAATCTGGTAGGTACAAAATAGTGATAGTAATGGGAAGTTTTTTTAATTGACTCCTGCTTAAAATTGAAAGAACCAAAAAAAAAAAAAAAAACAGCGTTTCAATAGAGGGTTTATAATTCACAACACCTTCATTCACTGAGGTCACCTGCGGCAGGTGCAGCACAAAAGAGTCTTAGTGAAATTGGTATTGGTACTTCCAGGCATGGACGGATGATAAAAAGTGTTAGGGACTATCGATTAAAAACTCGACTAATTCGATAGTAGATGAAAAATCATTCACTCTGCTATCGAATGAAAATAGTAGGGGAAGGTGGCCTAAAATGGCACACTTACCAGAAAACCCATAAAAGAACCAAACTATGAGCTTTAGTTAACACAATCCTTTAGTTTACCTACGCAAACAAAATATTGACATACTCCAGCCATCATTTATGACAACCGGAGAGTGTTTCCGGACCGAAATATTATAAGGGAGTACCGCAGCCAAAAAAGGAGTATTTTGAAAAAAAAAAAAAATGGTAGTAGGTACATACCTACATTTTTTAGTCTACAAAAATAAATATGAGCGTAACATTTCTTTTTAAATTTATTTAAAAGACAAAAAAAGAAATCATAAAAAGAAAACAAATAAATATATTGTTAATTCTAATAAGAAAAGTTCTTCTAATAAGGGATCAGTTCCTTACAGGTAACCCACTCCATGCGAACCAGTTCGCATACCAAGCCGGCAAGTCTATCGAAACAGCCATACACAGACTCACAACAACGATTGAAAAGTCTCTGGCAGCAAAGGAAACGGCTCTTTGTGCCTTCATAGACATCCAGTGATCGTTCGACAATACCTCCTTCGATGCCACAAAGAAAGCTATGATAAGGAAAGGCATTGCCCCACTAATCATAAAATGGGTTCTAAACATGTTAGAAAGCAGAATTATTAATCTGGAGTATGGAGGCTCACAAAAGACTGTTAAGGCCACTAGGGGCTGTCCTCAAGGTGGAGTACTTTCTCCCCTTCTGTGGACTTTAGTCATAGATGAACTCCTATTCCACCTCACACAATCGGGGTACACAATACAAGGTTATGCAGATGATGTAGTAATCACTGTTAGGGGCAAACATGACTCCACGATATCGGAGATCATGCAAGGAGCCCTAAACTTAACCTATAGATGGTGTCAGAACAAAGGATTGACCATAAATCCCTCAAAAACAGTCATGATACCATTCTCAAGAAAGAGAAAACTAGAATTGAAACCGATCAAGCTAAATAACGAAGTTATTGACATATCAGGGGATGTAAAATATCTGGGAGTAATCCTGGACAAGACTCTCACCTGGAACTCACACCTTGATCAAGTCACCAAGAAGGCGACAAAGGCAATTTATATGTGCCAGCGTCTTCACGGCAAAACCTGGGGCTTAAAACCAAAAATGATCTACTGGTCATACAACACGATCATCAAACCATCATCAATCAATGATCAGCAGCGATATCATGGTGGCCAAAAACCGAACAATTAACGGCCCAGAAAAAACTAAACAAGATATATCGCTTAGCATGTGTTGGTATAACGGGGGCAATGAAAACTTGTCCAACTGCAGCCATAGGGGCAATGCTCAGCCTTCTGCCTTTACATATTTCTGTAAAGAAGGAAGCGAGTCTCAGTGCCCTTAGGCTTCCTGATATATCAAATCTTAAAGCAGGAAATCTGACAGGACACCTTCGAGTATTACAAATGCTTCAAGATGATCCTGTGATCAAAGTATCAGACACCATGCTTTAAAGACTTCGCTTCTCCAGAAAATTTAAGATAGTCATATCTGACAGGAATACTTGGAGAACCAACCAATTCGTAACACGACCAGGATCACAAATCTGGTACACCGAAGGTTCAAAGATGGAAGATGAAGCCACCGGTGCTGGGGTCTATGGGCCTAGGTTCCAAAGAGCCGTAGCACTAGGAAAATCACCAGACATCTTTCAAGCGGAGGTACACGCCATAGAGATATGTGTCCGGGAATGCTTACGGAGGCGCACTAAAGGTGCCCGTATCTACATCCTCTCAGACAGCCAGGCAGCCCTTAAGGCCCTTAGATCGTTTTCGATCAGATCAAAGCTAGTCTGGGAATGTTTCAATCTCCTTGAAGAACTGGCAAAGGTCAACACAGTCACTGTTGCTTGGATACCAGGCCATGAGGGATTTGAGGGCAACGAACGACCAGATTGTCTGGCGAGAAGAGGTGCATCACGCCTGCTCACCGGTCCTGAACCCTACTTCGGGTTACCTTTGAGTTACATATACTCAAAATTCAGGAAATGGGAAGATGATCAACTTGCCGAATACTGGACGGAATCAAAGGGACAGAGGCAGGCAAAAAGATTCATAAGCCCAGCTCGTAGTAAAGCAAAAAAGTTACTTGAGCTAAGCAAAGAAGATCTAAGGATCCTAACAGGTTATCTTACTGGTCACTGGCCACTAAGATATCATCTCGAAAAAATTGGACTTTCTGACGATGACTCCTGTCAACTATGCGGAGAAGAGGAGGAGACAACGGAACACATACTCTGCGAATGTCCTGCTGTGGCAAGGGGCAGAGCGATCCATATGCAAAGGGCGATTTTAAGTCCTGCAGATATTGGAAATATGGAAGCAAGAAGGGTGCTGAGGTTTATAAAGAGCCTCAACAGCTCCCTGGGTTAAATAATAAAGGCCAACACAATAGATCTCTTCTGGTCGCAGTGTATAGGGCCTAGCACTTACAATAATAAGAAAAGTTGGCTATCATTGGCTCTTGCTGAAGGTGATTTTGCTAAATTTATAGGAACAGCAGCAGACTCGTTTGTTTTAGAACTTCCAGCACAAGACACATTTACAGCTTCTTTTGCCTTTACCACCTCCAAAAAATCAAATTTCACTAAATTATCTATAAAACAAATTTACTTTGATAACATTAAAATAAAATAATACAAATACCGAACTGACAGTTGAAAATTGCATGAAACCCACGAAAAACAAAAACAAAACTAAAAATTGGGAAATTCCCTTCCTAACGACAGTTTGGCAGATAAAAGTGCTGCGAAATTTGCATTAAAATTTAAATGAATTAAATTTATTAAGGTTGAAATTATATTTCCTGCAAGTGTAAAATATGTCAGGTATTTAAAAAAAAATATGAGTACGAATGTGAAAGGAGGAGTACGGGAGTACGCAGAGGCTGAAAGGAGTGCTATACTCCTATAGGAGTACTTTCGGCAACACTGCAACCGGCAAATCATTTTGTGTCGAGCCGACTTTCAGTAGAGTTGTAAAGTAGTGGAGTGCAAAATTCTATTAAATTTTTTGTGATCAAACACTTTCCCTATTTTTTTAAGTTGATGGTTGAATGTAAGTATTATTTCCACAACCCGCAATTCGTATTCCAACGCTTTTGTCGAGAATATCGCTTTCTATGTTTCTGATATTCTTGCTTATATCTTAAACATAAGTGTTTTCAGCGGTATATTCCCCGACGCCTTAAAAAATGCTGAGGTCATACCCATTTTCAAAAAAGGTGATAAAAAAATGTTAAATAATTATAGGCGGGTGGCCGTGGCGCAGTGATAGAGTGTTCGCTTGCTGAGTGGGAGGTTACGTGTTCAAATCCGAGCCAGTACCACGAAACATTTTTCACAAATAAAAACTGCGAATAAGTTTATGTGAATTATAAGCGAACACAAATATCAACAATTCTCCCCTAGCTATAAGGACGCCACTCGTGGAGAATATCCACTGCGCCACAAACTCTTTCCTATCCCTCTTTCTCTTCCCAAAAAACTTGAATGCCGCGCTGTGCCCCGCATTATAAGGGTATTCATAACCCCTTGAGCGCGAGTAAAATTATATGAAAAAAAGGCCTATCTCTCCTCTCTGCTTCCTGTTTTTTCTAAATTTTTTGAAAAACTTATCAAAACCCGAGTTGTGTCATACCTTGAAACTATTTCATTTCTCTGTGATAAACAGTATGGTTTCATAGCTGGCAGATCAACTGAAGATGCACTGCTAAGTTTTTGCAGCTTAATTTACGATAGCGTCAACAACAAGAAGCTTACGGCTGCTCTTTTTATCGACATTACCAAAGCATTTGATACTGTTGATCATACCATTCTGCTTGGTAAGTTAAATAGAGCTGGGTTCAGAGGTTTTATTCTCTAATTGTTTAAATCCTAGATCACTTACAGGTGAAATAAAAATTTGTGTTCCTCAGGGCTCAGTTTTGGGACCAATACTGTTTTTAATATATATTAACTCCATTTTCACGTTGAACACTAAAGGAAAACTAACAGGGTTTGCCGATGATATAGGCTGTTCCTATTCTAACAGCTCCCTCTTATATCTGACAGGCGATATCAACTACGATCTAGAAATGTTGAGACACTGGTTCAGTTTACACAAGTTAGTTACTAGCGATAAAACTAAAATAATGCCTTTCAGAGCATCTGCTATGAACTTAAAACTTCCAATTTTCACATTTCATAGTTCGCACTGTAACAACATTTTAATATGTTCTGGCAATTGCTGTGTCACTCGTCCTGAAGTTACTTATAATACAAACATAAGTTGCTCAAACAGTTGTTTTGCCATTGAAAATATAGAAGTCTTTAAGTATCTGGGACTTGAAATCGACAGTAAATTAAGTTGGAGCTATCACACTACTTCCCTAAGGAAATACCTATATAAAAAACTACTAAACTTTTATACCATTTGAGGCTTTATTGTTCAAGCAAACTTTTAGAAAGAGTCTATTACGGTCTGGTCCAATCCAAACTACAGTATGGGTTGACTTGTTGGGGCGGCACACACAAAAATAAAATACAGCCTCTGTTACTAATTCAAAAGCATATACTCAGAATTATCTGGAACAGTAGACGCTATGAACACAGTTTTCCTCTTTTTATGCGTTCTCATATTCTTCCTTTAAAACATCTTTACTTTTACAAAGTCTTAAAAATATTTTTCTTAAGAAGCGGGTACTCTTTAAATCATGATCCGAACGCCTACGGTCTTCGTAGCTCTGTTAGGAATCTTGCATACGTTCCCGCGCACAATACTCACTTCTTCTTTAGTTATTACTCTTCTATAGCACCGCGTATCTTTAATAAATTACCAATTGATATCAGATGTTCTCAGAATTTCTTTTCTTTTAGCAGTAAAGTAAAAAAAGTGGCTTTTTACTTTCGACCTGAATGAGATATACAATTTATCTAAGGTAATTATTTAGTGATAGACATGCTCAAATTATTTCGACTCATCTCTCCACTACATTTGTTTATAATCAATATTTAGTTACTGGATCTCGATACATTCGGCACTAGTTTTCAATAACTATAGAATGTGTCTAACTATTCATTCCGCATGAAGAACACTTATAATTTACTATTTATTCTAAGCAGTTTATTCTCAAAGACTAGTAGTTACACTTATTTCTTTTTAACATGGTGCTTTTGTAAGTTAAGTAAATTATATTAAACAATTTTGTTTTAATTATGAATGGAATGAATAAAAAATCAAATCAATATCAAATCAAAAAAATTATTGTTGTGCAATATATATTACATTTCAGTATATACATAAAGAACAAAAAAATATATGTTCAAATGGGCAAAATGGCACAGTGCGCCTTCAAATGTATGAGTTAATGTGAACTTTTATTTTATTGATTATTTTTTAGGTTTTTGTTTTAAAAAAAGTCTCTTAAAGCAGTTTAAACAGGATTTCTTCTACTTGGTACACAAGTATGCCATTTCAAACATGTGACCTTTAATATGTGGTACGGGTAGACATTTTGAAAATTAATGGTTTTGAACTCTTTATTTTACTTTATTTATTTCAATATTTTTAAACAGAAAACTATTTGGGCATTCGGTAATTCTCTGCTATGAATATGCAGCTTGAAGTGATTTTCACTTCCCCTAACTTAACGAAAAGTTAGTAACTACCTAACTACATTTTTCACCCGATAGCAGATACATTTGAACAGGGCTGCCCAGAAAGTGTAGCAAATCGTCAAAAAAAAACAAGTAGATTCGAAAAAAAAAAATGGAAGTGAAATAAACAATTGCGATGGCGCACTGCACCGCATTCCCATTCGTAAAGAAATTCCGCAACTTATTTCTGTCGGAGGATATCCCCAGCTGTCAAAAATTTAACAAAAATATGAGCTTTATCACTTGTTGGAACAATTTTCCGAACAGTTGTTCCAAAGAATACCTTACATTGAACGTCCTCCGAATCGTATAAAATCGGAGAATTGTGTCGTTCCGACGGACACCTCGCTAGGGCAGATTATTTTTCGTCTAATTTCAGCATTTGGTTTATTTTATAGGTATTCTAGAATTTTTATGTTATTTCCACATTGGGTTTCTGCTTAATTTTTTGGACGAAATTATCTTTAAAAATGTACCTACATAAAAAAGACAGAAAACAGTCCAAACCAATAATCGTAGATTCTTGAAATTTTTAGCGTATAAATTTTCCATAAAATATCTAGACGTTATTCTTCAGGAGAATAACGCCATAAAGGAAATGTCTCTTCTGCCGAAATTAAAATGGAGAGAAAGGAAAGTGCTGTGTATAGACAGAAGCTTGATCAACTGTTGGAAAGAAGGCAGTGTATAGATTTCGTTCAACTGGGAGATATCATAAAGATGTTGTACCAAACAGGCATAAATAACACTGGAAAGAGAACAAGTACCTAACGACAAACCATGGTTCGACGAGGAATGCAAAAGAACAAGGAAATACTCATTCGCATGGCTAAAAATATTCCGAAACACTAGCGATGATTTCTTTAGGAGGTTGTATATTCAAGAAAATAGAAAATATAAGGAGTTATGTAATAGAAAAAAGAAACTGCACTATGAGGCGGAAGCTAAAAAGTTATCCAAATGTAGGAATGAAGTAGATTTTTGGAGATGTGTTAGGAAGCTGAATGGGAGGAAGTACGATATCAGTGAAATTTTAGGACCGGATATCCTTTTCCAGCACTTCCAATTATAGAAGCATATCGTTTTTGAATGCGTCGTATAATGTATTTACAACTATATAACAAAAGCGACTAACTTCATGGATAAACACTAATGGTCTGCTAAACGAATTCCAAGCCGGGTTCAGGCCAGGTTATTCAACGGTGGATCAAATATTTGTACTCAAAAGTATTGCGGAAGCATACCTACATATATAACACAACGGAAAAAGTTGTGTGTTTTTTGTTTGTGGACTTCAAAGCACGCGATAAACAGGGGTTCCTTAATGTATAAGCTCTTTGCCAAAGGAATGTCTAAAAAGTTTGATAGGGTAGTACAAAACATTTATGAAGAGACTCTTGCAGCTGTATGGACCGGAGAAAAAACGTCGGACTGGTTTAGAGCGAACACAGGTGTTAGAAAAGGATGCACTTTAAGTCCATTGTTATTCGCACTCTTCATTGACGACATCACCGACTCACTCCCAGGAGGTATTGAATTCGCTGGGATCGTTGTAAAGGCGCTACTTTTTGCAGACGATATTGTTTCGATGGCAAATTCCCCGGAGACACTTCAGCGCATGATAAATCGTTTATATGACTTTTGTAAAATGTGGAGCCTTATAATAAACCTGGAAAAGTCAAAGGTGATGATCTTTAAAAAGGGTAGTGGAAGAATGTGCAACAACGAGAAATGGTTTTTGAATGGCGAACAGATCGTTAAAAAGTACAACTACCTTGGCATGCTCTTCACACTAAACCTAAGCATGGAAGAACACCTGAAAGGCAAGCTTGAAAAGGCTAAAACCGTGATAAATACAACTTGGAGAAAATGTTTTGCTAACAAGTATATATCTCATAGCAGCAAGTTTCGTGTTTTCGAGGCGGTTGCAGAGTCATCTATGCTGTACGCAGAGCAGGTGTGGGGCGGAAGCCGGTTTGAGGAAGTGGAAAAACTACTGAGTTTTTATATCAAAAGAATATTCCGTTTGCCACTCAACACCCCAAACTATGTCATAATGCTGGAGACTGGTCTTTCTCCACTGGCTACAAAGACACTTAAACTTCATGTGGACTACATTTTGAAAGTCTTCAACATGCCTTGGGAAAGATTACCAAGACAGGTGGCCTTGGAAGCACTACGATGCAAAAGTAGTTGGTACAGTAAATGGAATGACCTATCGCACACGTGTGGAATAAGCCTGGACTTGAATGAAGCAAACCTGGGATCATGGAGGCCAAAGCTTTATCAGTTGATTGCAGCTGTAGATCTTAATTTCAGACAGCAATCGGAAAGAGAAGCATCGGAATCACTGCATCGATCTATCTATAGTCAGCTGAATTATAATCTAGGGGATCGGAATTACTTCAAATATGATTACAGCGCCGAGCAAATATCACTTACAATAAAACTGCGGTCTGAACTACTTCCGTTAATTATCAACCTCATAGAGAAGATCTACCGGTATTGTGTAATATATGCAACATGGCGGAGAGGGAGGATATACTTCATTTCATGGGTAGATGTCCTACGCTCAGGGAAACAAGGCGGCACTTTTTTGGAGTAGATCAAATCCCCGATGAGGATATCCTAAATAAGCTCAACGAACTAAATGTGACTAGTCTGTTTGCGTATTGTAAGACAGCCTTGGCTTATCGTCAAAGAATTATATCAGAAAGTTTTAAATTTTGATAGAAAACTCTGGCTTTTATTTTAGTAAACTGTTATAACAAGAAGTTGCTGTTGTAAAAAAAAATATTGTCAATCGGCAGACGGCTTACTGCCATGCTTTCTTGGATTTTTGTTTAATGTAAAGATTTGTAATCAATTAATTAGTTAATAAAATCTAATCTAATCTAATAAGTGAGATGTATAAGTAGAATAGACCCTTTTGATCTTTTTTTAAATCATTAGCCGTTATAGTGGTAAACTATTAAAATTATGTAGGTACCTTTTTTAGAAACAACTATATCTTATTATCATCCTAAGCAATTTTAGGGAACTGCAACCTTACACGTTTTAACCATGTCCAGTTTAGTTAGTTAAAAAGCGATGTTTGTATTTACATAGCTATTTAGTTTGAGTACATTTTGTTGCTTCCCACATATTGGACTTAGAATGGGATGCTGTCCAATAGGAAATCACTTACATGAAAATAAAAAATTGAAATATGTAAATAAAAACATATCCTTTTAAAAAACTGAATTTCTGAATTTAAGTTGTTAGTATGGCTCTAACGAATTACAAATCGACTACCTTAAGAAAAAAAAGGTCTCAATAATTAACTGAATTACTCAATGAATGATATCATTGGATATAGTCGAAATCATTCAGTTACTAACTACCGATAGGCGGTTAGTGCCCATCACTAATAATCAGTAATATAATTCAATTCTTACTAAAAATCATTTTTAACCTTCACCTTATATATTTTGTAGTTCCCAGTAATATGCAATTTTGTATGGAAAGTTTCGTCCGCCATTGTAATTTCGAAAAATTTAGTTTAGACACTAAAAACGATTATTATTATAATTGCGGTATGAGATCTGCGAAAAAGTTGTACAGATGTATTTGTTGTGGTCTCGACTTGGGTTTGATTCAACGCTCTCCCAGGAAACGATCGCTAAAAGTGGATTGCACTAAAACTAGTTTAATAGCAGTGTCACGAACGAATCCATCAAAACATTGTGCGACACTAATAATTATATTTAGTGTACAAGTCCAAGCTAGATTTTACGAAATCACAATGATGAAATTTTTCATGCAAAATTACCCACCCATTGTGACCTACTAGTTAGTGTGAAGGTAAAAAATAATTATTAGTAGATAATGCCCATTGTCAACATCAACCCTACATTTCCAGCAGCACTCAAAATTTAGCTGCTTCCAAGCTGGCTTTCACTTGGGATGAATACAGGTTGCCTGATGTTATGATTCATCATCCCATCTATCCTTCTTTTGGGAGGATAATCCTGTTTTTGAACCAAAAATTTCAAAAGAAAACTCCGAACCTCCTTTCTCTCTATGAATCCTCCTTTACCCTCCAACTATCCTTCTTTCCTATCAAAACTATAAAACGAATTTTTTTACCGAAGAATCAATTCAAATTCTACCGCAGTGAGCCTTGGCAAAACGCGGCGAAAATTAATACACAAACCGGACTAGAATATACTAACTCCCTCTCTGTTTTCGTTTTGGTCGCGTCATTATGTTCGTTCATATCAGTAATTTCTCATTCTTTGTCTAAGCTGTGTTTTTTTTTTTTTTTAATGATTGCAAAAATGCGGAATAAGTGTGCATTTAATGCGTAACCTATAAAACAATATCCGTTCCTTAAAAGAGTAAAAACTGAAAGTGATGCGGTCATCAAACGCCATCTGAATTCTGAAGACAAGCAAACACAACATAGCTGCCGGTGCAGGCCTCATCAAGCAGCAAACCAATCGATTCGCACTTTCCATCGGAATTCGACTCCACAATTGCTGCAATGGTAGGTATTTGGGCCTGCGACGTCATTAATGCCAATCACAGTATCCAGTCCTCAGTCTGTGCGACAAAAATCTTCCGCACTTGTTTCCGTCTAGAAAAATCTTATCGAAAACAAAATAGAATGTGGCCAGCGACGAGCAAACAGTGGACGAAGATGAATTTGAGGAAATGGAATTAGAATAATATGAATAAAAAATGTTTTTCATCGTTAGATAATATCCTCGTTTCAGCCTCCTTTTGGAGAAAAAAAAAACTCATTTTTAGTAAAACTTGGGAGAAAACCCTCCTTTTTGATAAAATTGAGATGGGATGGTTCTTACCCAAGTCAGTTTTTAATTTTTAATTTTTAAATTCTGGAATGAAATTTTTATCTAAAATTTTATATTTATAATAGCTGATCCCGCCCGGCTTTGCATGTGCTTAACAAAATTGTTTCCGTGAAGAAAATCTACTAAATAAGTAAATTCCTATAGAATTTTTGACAAATACGATCTCGCTGTAGTAGTAAGTAACAGTGATGAAAAATGAGCTTTTCGAATTGTACTGAAAACTAAATGCAAATTGTACAAAAATGGGTTCAATTGTACTTTTTTCGTTTGGCTGGTTAATATAGCGACATACATTGAGTGCAATGATTTTCTTTATGATTTTTACTGTGTTTATTTTTTTTTTTATTTTTCATATAACTAAAACTACTCACAAACAAAAAAAAAAAAACAAAATCACATTGGTAATTCATAAATACTTAACTATATCCCTACCTTAGGTAGGTACTAAATAGGAACATAAATATTGCAATAAATAAAGTTGTTTTTTTTTAGTCCAAAAGTTCGTCTTCAAGAAGATCAGCATTTTGTAAATTTTGTTCAATAAGGTCCTTGCTTATTGTAAAGTTATGACAGGACACGTTTCGTATTAAGTTTTTAGTCTGTATTAAAGAAGCCCAAGTTTCAATTTGTAAGCGATTGCGGCACTTCGTTTTAATAATATTTTGAAACGAAAATATCCTTTCAACGCATGCCGATGAGTGGGGAATTGAAAGCAAACCTTGAGCTATTCGATATATGTTTCTAAATATATATTCATTGTTTTCGTTTTTGAGAAAACTAATCTCAGTCCAAAAAGCGGAAATTGATTTATTTTTAAATTGTTTGATTTGTTCGAAGTCGGCTAATGCCCGAAACTCATTATTAATAACATTAATTTGCAATTTTTCAGACTCAGGAAAAAAATGTGGTATTAGGTTCGTTATGGATTTGTATCTGTATTAAATTCGAAAGAATTGTAATTATGTATTTTTCTAAGTAAAATAATGTTCGCCTGAGTGTACTTAATTTGGGAGAATTGTACTTGCGTATTTTCTGAAATCGATTGTATCGAAAAAAGTACAATTGTAAGTCATTTTTCAACCCTGGTAAGTAAGTAAGTAAGTAATTTTATTCATAGACATAAATTTCATTCATTTTTTTACAATAATTTACAATAATAGACTTTGGCTATTGCCGTCAGCCGAAGGAAAGAGAGAATTATACTAACGTTTTATTTATTTTTGTTTGTAATTTAAAAAGCTTCGTTCATTATTTGCTGCCGGTATTTTATTGCAGTTTTTAAGTAGCTAGCCAGTACGCTCCAGTCCTCACCATTTAGACTTCTGGTGAATTCCACCATTGACAACGACTCTTTCTTCCAATGAGCTCGTCTGATTTCCTTCAGTATAGGACAAGTCCCAATAAAATGGTAAACGTCTTCTTTTTGTCGAAGGTTGCATAATCTGCATTCCTCATTCCCGTCGCTTATATGTGGTCTGAAGTTCAATCGAAGTAATTCGCCTCTGGCCTTGAAGATGTTAGAAATTGCGTCTTCATTGAATCGATCGTGGAAATAATTTTTCGTAGCTAGGTCATGGTTTAGTAAGGGGTAAGTACTCCTGTGCTCACTCTGTTGCGCTTTTAATCTAAATTCCGCTCGGGAAGATTCTTCAATAGCGGATAATAGCTCGTTCAGAGAACGCCGCCAAGATTCTGCATTATAGTCTGCTAACTGGATATTGTGTTCGCTGCTTAGCCTTGACCATTCATTAAAGAACTGGAGTTTCCGTTGTAACAAACATCTTACGACGATGTGTGGAAGGCGATATCTTGGAAGTTCCATCACTTTAAGTATGTAAAGAAAGTGCAATCTTAATGTAAAGATGTAGAGAGGAGATATACCAGTTTCCAAGTGCAACATGTATGTCGGCGTATTTTCGGGTAGTCTAAACATTTTTTTTAAGAAATACCTTAAAAGTTTTTCAACCTCTTCGTACTCGAATACCCCCCAAACTTGTGCAGAATAGCACATGATTGATCTCATAGCAGCCTCGAAGATTTTAAATTTGCAGCTCGAAGGAATATTTTTCCTACAAAGGATTCCCCGCCAACTGCTATTTATTGCCTTTTTCGCCTGCTTTAATTTTTCCCTCAAGTGGGGTTTGAAAGATACTTGCGATGTTAGTAAAACTCCGAGGTATTTATACTCCTTAACCACTTCAAGTTCCTGGTTCTCCCAGGTCCACCTCTCTTGTCTTGAGTATCGACCAAACCCATTTCTAAATATCATTACCTTGGACTTAACGGTGTTCACTTTCAGGTTCCATAAATTGCAGTAGTTTTCGAGTCTATTAATCATCATCTGCAACATCACTGGAGTTTCTGATAGAATGACGATATCGTCCGCATATAAGAGCAGCTTTATTTTCTGGCCGCCGAACATAATTCCACCGTTTAAAAACGTTACGAGATCATCCAAAAATATTGAAAAAAGAAGTGGACTCA
This sequence comes from Cheilosia urbana, assembly GCA_946477585.1. NCBI lineage: Eukaryota > Metazoa > Arthropoda > Insecta > Diptera > Syrphidae > Cheilosia > Cheilosia urbana. The sequence continues at coordinate 116,186,356 of OX297853.1, read as the reverse complement.
TGAGGCATCCTTGTTTCACTCCCATTTCAGAACTAAACCAGTTGGACAGGTTGTGACCATCCCAAACAGCTGCTTTATTATCTTTGTAAAGGCTCTGTATGACCCTCAGCACCTTTGAAGACACACCTAAGTTACTTAGCTTGTAGAACAACGCGTTTCTATCAATTGTGTCAAAGGCTGCTTTAAAATCTACGAAGAACGCATACAGTTTTCTTCCTTTATCTAGGTACAACCGAGCAATACTAGTCAACGTGAAAATGTTGTCAACTGTGGAATAGCCTTTTCTGAACCCCGCTTGAAATTCGCTTAGTAGGTCATTTTCTCGCACCCAATTCGACAAACGGTCTAGAATAACTCCAGTAAATATTTTCATTATAGAATTCATAAAAGAAATTCCTCTATAGTTCGTTGGATCAGTGACATCTCCTTTTTTAAATAACGGAAATATTATGCTCTTTCGAAAACTTTCCGGAACTTCTCCTAAGACGAACATGTGGTTATACACTTGTGTGAGTTTTTCTAAAAATTCTACTGACGCAAATTTAAAGAATTCATATGGTATTCGGTCTTCACCAGGAGCTTTATTTTCATTACATCGGTGCAGTACTTTGCGTAGGTCTTCAACTGTAATTGGACGGTCTAATGAACTGTTTGTTATGAAAGGAAGGGCATAATTTAGTTGAAGCGCATTGCATGGGGGATTAAACAACTGCTTGAAATGGTCAGCTAAAGCAGGCAGTTCAACTTGGATGCCTCGAGAAAATGGTATACCGTTAAGAGTTCTTACAGTCTTCCAAAATCCGCGACCATCTTTGATGCCATCCAATTTTCTCGTCAGCTCTTGTACATATATTCTTTGTTTATCCTTGCAGATGGCTTTGTATGCCTTGTTAGCCTGTAGGTACATGTCCTTTGCAACACAATTGTTTGTTTGCCGGACTAAGCGTAGGCAGGCGAACGACTTTTTTCTCGCTGCAACACACTCCCAGTCATACCACCTTTGCTTCTTTTTTAAATTTGCTCTTGGCTGAAATACTCTGGCAGCATTCGCAATACAAGAAACCAATGCTTGCACACCACGGTTTGAGTCGAATTCGCTATCCTCTATGTCACTGAGTTTACGATTCAGCTGTTGTTTATAGCTTTGGGAGTAAATTTCGTTCCACTGAAGTTTCGGTAGTAAGTTCAATTCCAACGCGGTAGATTCGATGCAAACATCCAAGGACATCACAACTGACAACGGTAGGTGATCAGAGTAAACACGTTCGTTAATAATGAGATCCGTAACAAACTTCAGCCATTTTCCACGCACAAGACAGTAATCTATTGTCGAGCAAGCAGTACCTCTGAGAAACGTTAAATTACCCTTCATGTCACTTTTGCTACGACCGTTTAGAGCTGTTAGACCAACCGACTCACACATTTCTATAAATTTTCTACCATTTCTATCCGTTAGGTCGATCTCGCTGTATATTGCGATCATAAAAAAAATCCCCTTACAAAATGTATGGAAAACAACTTTTTACGAATTGTCAAATTTAATTTTTAAATTTCCAAGTTTCTCACCATATGAACCTTCCTTAGGCGTAGACAAACACAACAAAGAAAAGATACCTCAAATCGGACGATCTGTTCCCGAGTTATGGGCGTTCTTTTGGATGCAAATTTGGTTTATATAGATTTTATGGATCGAATATAATGGTCCTTAAAATTATGTTTGGAATATGACATACAAATTCGATCAAGTGATCGCCTCTGGCAGTGCAACAACATAACACAATTTTCATAACAATTACGCAGACTTCTGGTGCTAAGCATCAAGGTTATGTGTTTGGTTTGTTGGTGTTCACTTAGGTTAGGTTAGGTTAACGGGTTGGTAGAACAGGGTAGACCCTACTATACCACACTTAGGTCCTTGTGGACCCATTGTGATGCCTTTTGTTGGGGGTTTATCGTTGGTGCTGTAGATAGTTAGCACATGTCTCTCCTTCATGTATTTACCCGACGTTGTCCAGCAATCCTGATGTCCTCAAGAACCTATAAGGATCAGAGAGTGTAACATCAGAAAGTTCTTCTAAGTCATGGAAGTAATAGCTTCCAAGTGTTCTTTTCCTCAAGTGACAGAGGCTCGGGCAGTGACAGAGGAAGTGAGGTGTGTCCTCATGAACCTCTTCGTCCCCGCAACCTCTACATATATCGTCATCTTTGAGATTCATAGAAGGTTATGACCCGTTAAAGCCCCTACCAGCTTAGACAGCGATGACCTGTCAAACTGTAGAAGTTTGATGGTTCGGCCTCTGTCATATACTGGCCATAGCTTCCGAGATACTTCACAGGTAGTTAGTTCTTTCCACCTGTTATTGGTTTTCATACGAATCTTGTTCTCCACTCGTTCTCTGAGATTACAGAGTGGGGGCTTGATCGACTGTAGTGCTCTATCATGATCCATTGCCTTTTCTCGCCAGTTCGTCAGCTATCTCATTGCCGGCTTTGTCACTGTGTCCAGGGACCCAGCAGAGATTGGTAGCGTGCTGCGAGCAGAGAACCTTGAGCTCTTCGTGACAGCTATGAACTAGCTTGGATTTTATTTCAATAGCAGAAATTGCCTTTATAGCCGCCTGGCTGTCAATGAAAATGGTAATATCATTGCGTGGTATTGCCAACAATGACACCCTTCGGGCTGCTTTCGCGATTGCCAGAACCTCTGCTTGGAAGACACTGCTGCTGTCAGGAAGCCGAATGGAGCAGTGTATATTTAATTCCTCACAGAATATACCGGCACCGGTTCCACAGTCCATCTTTGATCCATCTGTGTAGATGGATACCGATTTCCCCTTTGTGGGTTCATCTGAATTCCATGCATCTCTACTCGGAAAGGAGTAGGAGAATGGTCTATCAAAGTTCAGATGGGGAGACATATTGTCAGAAATGACAACGTTCCCAACGTATTTACTTAGAATTTGTGCGTGGCCAAAATTGCATGAGTTCCAGGTATTAGTTTGACTAATCCTTAAGGCACTTGGTAGCAGATTCCTCCATGTAAAGATCCAAAGGAGTCAGATTGAGGATTGCCTCCAATCCAGCTGTGGATCTTGTTCTCATCGCGCTGGTTATCCCTATACATGCTAGTCTTTGTATCTCTGTCATTGCCTTGAGACTGGTTGCCTTGCCACCAGACTATGCTGCCATATGTGAGTCCTCCTGCCGAGGATGCGGTTACATGCGTAGAAAGCATTAGCTGCTTTCTTCAATCTTTCATTGACGTTCGGCTTCCAATTAAGTTTCCTATCGAGGATCATACCTAGGTATTTTGCCCTATCTGTCGCCTTTAGAGGTATTCCCTCAAGAGTTGGTGTCTCGAATTGTGGTATTATTCTTTTGTTTGTAAAAAGTACAAGCTCGTTTTTTTGAGGATTGACCCCGAGGCCGCATTGCTTTGTCCAGGTACTGAGAGTTCTTAGTGAATTCCCTAACAGGTCACTTATGGTTTGTAGGAATTTTCCCTGTACAAGCAAGACTACATCATCTGCGTATGCAGTCACCTTGACACCCATATTCTTAAATCTCATTAGTATCTCATTAATGACAAGTACCCAGAAATTACCCCTCCCTGCGGAGTGCCCCTAGCTGCAGTTACTCTACGCTCAGTGTCACCTATTTTCGCATTGATGTTCCTCTCGCTAAGTAAGTTTATAATCAGATTAGTGAGAGATTGGTCAACATTTGAATTCTGTAGTGCTCTCTTTACTGCGCACGTTTTAACATTATTGAAGGCACCTTCAATATCCAGGAACGCCACCAGTGTGTATTCTTTATCTTTTAATGACCTCTCTATGTTGCTAACGACCTCATGCAATGCGGTTTCCACCCCTTTGCCTTTAATATAAGCATGTTGGGCGGAGGAGATCGCACTGTCATCTAGCCGGCAACGTATAAAGACGTTTATTAGTTTTTCGAAAGTTTTTAGAATAAATGATGTCAGACTTATCGGCCTGAAGTCTTTGGCGGTGGTGTGGTTAGATTTCCCTGCCTTCGGAATAAAGACGACCTTAACCTTAACCTTAACACTTACACTGTACACCTTTCCCTTCAAGTATCCTTAAAAAAAAATTGAAACACTCTTATCAGGTGATCTTGACATTATTTGGTCTTACCTAAAATTTTATCTGTGTTATACCTACGGTAAGCATTCGTCGTCGTTTTGAGAGGTCAGTCCTCTTTTTACAGTGTCCTCTTTTTATTCAACTAAATGCCCTCTTTTTCTCATAAAAACCATCTTACGATAAGAAATATGTAAGGTACTTTCTCAATTCTTACAAAGGTCGATTTAAATGGTGATCTTGATGTATTGATTTTCAAAGACCAACTAAAATCCTTTTATCAAACCTACTAACTTTGATTATAAGAATGTGTTATTTTTACTTAAAAAAATGTTCCTTTTTTATGTCACCGTAGTTATATCCCAACTTCTTGTTTAAAGAACATGTCACTTGGGTCTTGGGCATTATTGATCCATTTTATGCACAGAAAGGTATTTCAGCATGTCCTGATTCCGGCCACCAGTAACTACTACAAAATTGCCTCTAGCATATTCAAAGATCAGAGATAATCAGACGCAGACATTCAGCAACACTCCGACGCACTTCATCAATTTTTCTGGTAAGTAGGCTTCATGGTCACCACTCACCGGGGTTCTCAAAAACCCCAGTTTTATATTTTCTTTTGAGGACTTCAGAAAATATATTCACAAAAATGTATTTTGTTTGAAAAAAACTTATAATATAGTAGAACTTAAATCGCTATGAGTAGTATTAGAAAATGGTCCGGAATGCTATTGGTTAGTTATTATATAATTTTAAAAGGCGAATAGTATAATTTGTTTGGTTAATAAAACTATCTAAACTATCTAACTTACTATCTATCTTTACATGGCCCAATGACATAAGTCCCAATTTTAAATTTTGGAACTTATAACCCACTTAAGTCCCACACCATCGGGACATAACTCCCAAACAAAAATGTTGTTCCTGCGGTCGTTTCTTATTTACCCTTTAATTTTATAACTTACTGTTGGAAAAATATGTACCTTTTCACGGGTATAAAGAGGTATAAAGAGTGAAAATCGATTGCAAAATGTATAGCCTCATCCAAGTGATCGCCACATCGCCAACATCGCGTCGAAATCAGTGATAAATCTCTGATTACACGATTTTGATAATAGACCTCAAGCAAATATAGGTACCTATAGGTATACGCTAATCTACTCTCTTGTAAGTGTACAGTACAGTTTGGTGTTGAATATCATCCGAGAATACCTACCAATGGTCCGATTTCTTTTTGAAAAATAAGTGGGTGTTGCAATGAAGTACTACTTCAATTAAATACTGCATATTGTAAAATTTCTGGAGGCCTGCTGTGGATAAATACCCAAAAATATGGTCTTAACAAGATAGAGCCAACGCGGATAGAGTAAGGCAAACAATACGAATTTTTTCTTTTTAAATCATAGGTTATTTTGACACTGACGCTGACATTGACAGCTTGAACAACGTTGGAAAATATTGAAAACTTATTTCCAAAAAGAAGTTTTGGCCGAAACAAAGCACCCACCGCGTCTGCTGTACGTAAGCTTGTGCAAAAAGTTCGTAGAACTGGTATGCTAATCACAACACTCATGGTCCCCGAATGTGGCTGCTGTAGCCGAAAGTGTGAGTGGACAATTTCTCTTCGAAAATGAAACTTGGAACAACGTTTTGGTCAACGGTGGGCATTACAGAGCCATGTTAACCGACTTTTTTTTACTGAAATTGAAGACATGGACCAAATTCGCAAGTCGTGTTATCACTTATCAGCCGTCTTGGCGATGTCAATTGACCACCTCGGAGCTGCGATTTGACCCCTTTGGACTTTTTTTTATGAGGAACCGTGAAGGACTGATATTATGCCAGCAATCCGGAAACGATTTAAGCACTTACGGCCAATATCATATAAGCAATCCGTGAGCTACAGCCCGAAGCCATCAACAAGGTCTTGGAAAATTGGAGTGACAGAATTCGCTACTGCAAAGTCAGCCGAGGTAGGCACTTAAGCGAAGTTGTGTTCCATAATTAATATGAATGTTTGCTCTTGATAATTAATTTTGTTAATTTTATTGCATTTTAAAAAAGAAACTTATTGTTCAACCCTGTATACACTGTTCGGTGTCTTTATAACAATTTTAAATATTGATATTTGTTGCCCTATGATCTCTTCAATGATCTGTACAAAATCACATATTTCTCTAAAATTGTTTTTGTATTCAATCCCCTTGCTCTATCAACTATTGACGTCTGTTCGCTGTGGGTACTCTACAAGTCAAATAAATAGGCACAAATACTACGGCACACTGATTGTGAATTCGTTTAAATAAAACAAAACCGTTAACAAACATACCTACAAACACATACCAATATTTAATCGCAACATTCGCGTTGTTAGAATAGTAATGGCATGTGTTCTTCTGTTCCAATTTCCTTTTCGGACTTTCACGGAATAGGTAAGCATTGGTCTTATGAACATGCAGTAAATTAGCGTACGCACTGGGATAGCAGAGGCCAGAATCTGTGACATATACAGTGACAAAGGAGAATATGGAAGACGCGCATCTTCACAATATCGGTTTTAAGGTGTCAACAATAACAATAGGTTGGTGGAATGAATGAACAATGTCAACTGGATGTCCGATGGACGTGAGTTGCATTTAGATGTCTGAGAATGGTATTGGATATTGTTATGTTTGTCTAAATTGGAACACAGCAGCACGTTTTCTTTCATTTAATTTGTCCGCTATTTTGATGTGTTCGTGTATTATGTAAGAAAGCTTCTATGATTTTTGTAGGATAAATACGATCAGAAATATTCCTATTCTGGGCCTTAAAAAAGAGATCTTTTTGACAGCTCTGATATGGAGAAGGAGAAAAGTTATTTTATGAATGGAAGAGAAAAAGGAACCAGGGACACTTCTATACTTATAATAAAACTGTAGGCAATTTTTCTGTTACCTAATGGCGTGAAAACTACTGCACAGATTTCGATGAAACTTTTTTTGAAATGTTTCGTAAGGCTCTGTGCAACATATAGGCTATTCCTTTTATAGTTATTTCAAGCCATCAATCAGCTTTCTATGTCCTTTAGAAGCTGAGCTACAACCTAAAATCTAACATTAAAAAAATAAATTTATTTTCTGAAATCGAATATTATCAGCCGCCGCGGTTCTTGATCGTTGTTCTGCTTTGGGGTGGTTTTTGGTGGCGCACATCGCACAAGCAAGTTCATATGAAAAAAAAACCAGCCACAACGTGTTTCTGTGGAAATGCGCAGATGGCTGATGACGTGTGGTGTGGTGGGGGACGTGTGGTGTGGTGGGGGACGTATGGTGGAGGTGGTGTATATAGAAATTGAGTTCAAGGTTTTTGTTTTAATGGTTGTTATAGTACCTACGTTGATACTTACAGTAAAGAATTGAAAAATTCAAGAAGTAAAGACGATATAGGTGACTTATGTTGTTTGATTTATTTATTGTTGGTGTAGATACAAATTTCCGTTAAGGCTTTTGTTTAAGTGGTTGTTACGCTGTTGAATTTAATTTTCTTAAATTGGTGTTTTAGGTAAATAGATTTGTTTGATTTATTGTTTCAATGTCGACAATGTTCACCGCTTTTTTTTTAGCTAGATTGTTGATTTTAAACAAATATGCCGTTGGGAAAACGGTCAAATCTCTTTTATTGGAAACTACACAGTCTCACGACGCGTACGAAGTTGCGGGCACAGCTAGTTCGACAATAAGAAGGTACAACCAGCGTTGCCGTTTTTTGACCCCATTAGGGTCCTAATGTCCTCTTTTTGAGCCTCCGAACCTGGCTCCCACTTTTTGAAAAAAAAACTATAAAAATGGCCCTTTTCACTTTAAGTAAGATTTTATTTTTTATTGTAAGAAAGAAACCGCAAAAACATAAATGAGAAGAAGTGTTTCGTAATGAACAAAATAAGTTTTGTTAAATATACCTGTTGCTATGTTTTTTTTTTTTTTTGCCTAATTTATTTTTTTATGTGGAAGCATAGGTACGGAGGTACGGTTTTTGTGATTTTTGAAGCCCTATATTTCAGGAACCCCTAATGCTAAAAAGGTGAAATGTGGCGAGGGCGATCGAGGGAATAGAGAGATGTTACTGCAGGAATGAGGTTCGGAACTTTAACCAAAGGATAAAAAGAACCTCCCAAGACTGATGAGCCCGAACCGAGGCATATGCAAGGGCGAACCAGGGAACATGTAGAATCACAGTCGACGCTAAGGATATGCAAGACCTACTTCTGCAGACTGTTTAACGGCGATTATGAACTAAATCCCGCTGTCAGGCAGAATGAACCATCCAACCTGAACGATGAAGACCAACAATACCGTCCAGCCGACCTAGACGAAGTGAAGATAGCTATATCCAAGCTTAAGTCCAACAAAATCGCTGAAACTGTTCAAAGCTGTAGGCGATGACTTAGCATGCACCGACTCATCCTTAAAATATGGTCGGAGGAAAGTATGCCCGATGAATGTAACCTCAGAATTGTTTGCCCGATCCACAAGAAAGGAGACCCTCTGAACTGCGCCAATTACAGAGGTATCAGTCTTATTAATATTGCCTACAAGATCTTATCTGCCGTGTTGTGTGAACACCTGAAGCCTTTCCTAAACAACCAATATCAGTGCGGCTTTTGGCCGGGAAATTCCACCATAGACCAAATACTAACACTGCGGCAGATCTTCGAGAAAACCCAAGAACTTCAAATCAATAACCACCACCCATTCATCGATTTTAGGGCCGCCTATGACAGCATTTATAGGGAAGAACATAAATACAGTGTAATGTCTAGTTTTGGCATCCCTGCCAAACTTGTCCGTTTGTGCGGGATGATGATGGAGAATGCACGCTGCTCCATCAAGGTCGGCAAAAAAACTCACCGATACCTTCGATGTCAAAAAAGGATTTAGACAAGGCGATGCACTGTCTTCGTACTTGAAAGAATAGTGCTTAAGTGCTAAACTCAAATACCAACACCAGAGGCACGATCTTTCAAAAGTCCGCCCAATTACTCGCGTACGCTGACAGCATTGACATAATTGACAGAACGCAGCGTTATGTAAATAACGAGTTTATGAGTATTGTGACTGAGGCGGCGAAGATAGGCTTGGCGGTATATAAGGGCAAGATAAAGTAAAAGTTAACACCCAAAAGCACAAGTCAATCAACTTGCTCTAAACGGTTATACGCGTGCATCAGCTATAAAGAGGTCATCATTTAAGGCGATCGTAGCAACGTTACCGAATACAGGCCAATATCGCTGCTATGTAGTGTGAGCAAAATACTGGAAGAGCTGATTCTGCGTCGAGTAAAAGATGTATGCAGCCAACTCAACATTATACCGGACAATTAATTTGGATTCCGCGAAAAGCACTCCACATTACATCCGCTAATGAAGTTTCATCATGATGTCACAATGGCTCTCAATAACCATCAGGTTACAGTCGCATGCCTCCTAGACGTGGAGAAGGCATTCGACTCAGTTTGGATTCAAGGACTTGTCCACAAACTAAAACAGCTAAGTTTCCCTAACGCCCTCATTAATATCATTTTTAGTTTTCTGCATTCCAGAAGACCGACAATCACAAGTGAAAAGCATCAGAGCTGGTGTCGCCCAAGGTTCGAAGCTGGGACAACTGCTTTTCAACATCTTCACGTCCGACCAACCACAGCTAGAGAACGCAACTAACAGCTGCCTATTCGCCGATGACTCCGTCACATACAGCAACTCGATGTCCTCATCCATAGCAGCACGAAGAGTAGAAGCCCACGTTAGGAAACTATTCCAGTACTTAAGATGGGGCATACGAATCAACACGAGCAAATCTGAACTGATTCGTATAAGAAGGCCCATAAGAGGAACCAGAGCTAGGTCAGCCACAAACTGCCGTAATATCAAAATCAACTTGCCTGACGGATCATCGCTCTCAACCAAAAACAACATTAAGTATCTTGGGGTCAACTTCAATGAGCGACTAAGATTCAACCCACACCTGAACGCTGTTCTCAGGAAGGCATCACTTGCTTTTCATCGAGTCTACCCGCTGATGAAGAAGCAAAATAGACTAAGTAGAAGAACTAAACTGCTGCTATACAAACAACTGATAAGACCGGTAATAACCTACGGATTCCCCATCTGGTATACCGTCTCCAAGACATACATCAGGAAGCTGGGAGTATTCGAAAGAAAACTCCTGCGGATATGTACAGGACTGCACTACGATCCAATCCGGAAGAAAAACATCAGAAGTTCAAGACTCTATGAAGAAGCCAAAATCTTACCCCTGGAAAAGTATATGGTCCCACTTTTCCAGAAAATACTCAGAAATACCTGCAGTCATCTAAACCCTCTAGTCCGAAGAATTGCGGACCTTCCACACATCCCAGAGCATCGGTACCTTCATGTACTGGCTCTGCTTAACGAGGAGTTATTCCCAAGCGACACAGACAGGACAGCCCTGCCCTTCTACGAATTGACCGAGACAACCCACCATCGAGGATAATTTCAAGATGTCCAACCATCTCACAACACAAGAACATGAACACCCGGACTTGAACACCCTGAGGTCAACCCTGACAACGATGCATACTACGAGTATGAATCTGAGAAGACAACCACAATATAATGTAAAATAGATTTAAGAAAACAAACATTTTAAACCGTTGGGCCCCTGTTGTTGAGCCAACACCTTTAAATATTAACTATTCACCACCATTTGTTACCTAGCCTTAAGTCAAATTGTATATACAAAAAGTTTAATAAAAGCAAATGTAATGAAAAAGAGGTCATCAGTGCCCCAGACTCAGCCACAAAACTCCAGCGCCCGCACGTTAAAATTCCTCGGAAAACACCAACTCAGCGTCTTTAATTTACCTGCGACACTTTTGCTTATCTACCTTAGGCTTTAAATTTGTGTAATCGATAGGATAAGTTTGAGTTTTTAATAAAAAAGTTATCAACAGCGGTCTTTTTGACCGGAAAAAAATCTTTTTTTTTTTTTTAAATACCACGTCTATATTTTATATAATAGGTACTGTCAACTAAAAAGGACACCCAACAGCGACGTCTCGACCAGGATGTATAACCATAGACAGATATAACTTTGAGGTGGTTAGGGATTTTGTCTACCTAGGCTCCGCTATGAGTCAGCACTGAGATTAAACGGAGAATAACTCTTGCCAATCGCTGTTTCTTTGGGCTAAGAAGGCAATTGAGTAGCAAAGCCCAATCTCGAACAATTAAAGCGACCCTTTAAGACCCTAATCATCCCAGTCCTGCACTATGGCGATGAGGTTATAGTCTTGGTTGTTTCGAAAGCAAAATTCTTCGAGTGACTTTTGGTCCCGTCTGAATTGAGGAAGGTGGTATATTATTATTATTATTATGTGAAAAGGGTTGTTGTACTGCGACCTTTTGGTCTATTGTACCCCCTGCTTACGCCTCAGAGAGGTATAGTCCCTCATAAGAGTTTCCCTCACAATATAATTCCTTTCGGAATCATTTTAGAGGTTCTTGCACTCTTCTTTCTCCTTGGCGGAAGAAATCCGTCCTATAGCACTTTCTCCAGTCCAGTTTCCTTTAGGAATCTAAGGATGAGAGCTGGCTCCAGGGACAATATTTCCTCATCAGATAGTTGGTACTTGCCCAAGTATTTCAATCTTTTATGGTTCAATGCCCCACATGATCCCAGCAAGTGTTCTGGGATTTCACTGGACTCATCGCAGAATCTGCAGAGACCTTCTTCAGATATACCCAGTTTCCTGAGGTGTTCCTTGAGTCTACAGTGCCCCATTAGGAACCCCGTTAGGATACGGAGGTTGTTTTTGCTCATGCCGATGCAAGCTTGGAATCTTTTCTGGTTGTATTGCCCTAAAAGTTTCCTAGCCTGCCTTATGCCCTGAGTGGTGGTATAACGATGAACTGTACGGGCTCGACAGCTACATCGACCAAGTCAGAAGAGTAAGGGTAAAACGACTGGCGTGGCGGGATCATGTTAAACGAATAGACATTAATCCTCCGTCCGGCCCGGAAAATGTTCGAATCCACACCCGAGGGACGCCGCAGTAAGGAAAGGAAAGGAAAGGAAAGCACGCAAGTGGAAAGGGACCTTAACCAAACTAGCGTGCGAAACTGGAGGCAGTTGCTAAGGATCGTGCTGGCTGGAGAAGGTTGTTGCTTAAGGCGCAGGTTTATCCCGGACTGTAGCGCCACCTTAAGGAAGTAACGCAGATGATGTAGTCTTGCTTGTACAAGGAAAATTCCTACAAACCATAAGCGACCTGTTAGGGAATTCACTAAGAACTCTCAGTACGTGGACAAAGCAATGCGGCCTCGGGGTTAACCCTCAAAAAACCGAGCTTGTCCTTTTTACAAACAAAAGAATAATACCACAATTCGAGCCACCAACTCTTGAGGGAATACCTCTAAAGGTGACAGATAGGGCAAAATACCTAGGTATGATCCTCGATAGGAAACTTAATTGGAAGCCGAACGTCAATGAAAGAGTGAAGAAAGCAGCTAATGCTTTCCACGCATGTAACCGTATCTTCGGCAGGAGGTGGGGACCAAACCCCAAAATAATCCTGTGGATGTACACGGCAATCGTGCGGCCAATACTCACATATGGCAGCATAGTCTGGTGGCAAGCCGCGGGCAAGGCAACCAATCTCAAGGCAATGACAAAGATACAAAGACTAGCATGTATAGGGACAACCAGCGCAATGAGAACTACACCCACAGCTGGATTGGAGGCAATCCTCAATTTGACTCCTCTGGACCTCTACATGGAAGAATCTGCTGCCAAAAGTGCCTTAAGGATTAGTCAAACTAATACCTGGAACCCATGCAATTTTGGCCACGCACATATTCTAAGTAAATACGTTGGGAACGTTGTCATTTCTGACTATATGTCTCCCCATCTGAACTTTGATAGACCATTCTCCTACTCTTTTCCGAGCAGAGATGAATGGAATTCAGACGAACCCACTAAGGGGATCGATATCCATCTACACAGATGGATCAAAGATGGACTGTGGAACCGGTGCCGGTATATTCTGTGAGGAATTAAATATACACTGCTCCATTAGGCTTCCTGACAGCAGCAATGTCTTCCAAGCAGAGGTTCTGGCAATCGCGGAAGCAGCCCGAAGGGTGTCATTGTTGGCAATACCACGCAATGATATTACCATTTTCATTGACAGCCAGGCGGCTATAAAGGCAATTTCTGCTATTGAAATAAAATCCAAGCTAGTTCACAGCTGTCGCGAAGAGCTCAAGGTTCTCTGCTCGCAGCACGCTACCAATCTCTGCTGGGTCCCTGGACACAGTGACAAAGCCGGCAATGAGATTGCCGACGAACTGGCGAGAAAAGGATCTGCAATGGATCATGATAGAGCACTACAGTCGATCAAGCCTCCACTCTGTAATCTCAGAGAACGGGTGGAGAACAAGATTCGTATGAAAACCAATAACAGGTGGAAAGAACTAACTACCTGTGAAATATCTCGGAAGCTATGGCCAGTATATGACAGTGGCCGAACCATCAAACTTCTACAGTTTGACAGGTCATCGCTGTCTAAGCTGGTAGGGGCTTTAACGGGTCATAACTTTCTAAGAAACCACACGATGAAACTAAATCTCAAAGATGACGATATATGTAGAGGCTGCGGGGACGAAGAGGTTCATGAGGACACACCTCACTTCCTCTGTCACTGCCCGAGCCTCTGCCACTTGAGGAAGAGAACACTTGGAAGCTATTACTTCCATGACTTAGAAGAACTTTCTGATATTACACTCTCTGATATTTACAGGTTCTTGAGGATATCAGGATGGCTGGACAACGTCGGGTAGATATATGAAGGAGAGACATGTGCTAACCATCTACAGCACCAACGATAAACCCCCAACAAAGGGTATCACAATGGGTCCACAAGGACCTAAGTGGGGTATAGTAGGATCTACCTGCTCTACCAACCCGTTAACCTAACCTAACCTAACCTAAGGAAGTAAGTAAGTAACATCGATCCAAATAATATATTAGTTTAGGAAGGACTCCAGGTTTGCGCCGAATTGTCTGTTGCAGGCACACAAAGCCTATCATTGTCTTATTATGTTCACTTCTTTGTGCGGGCTTTACCTATAATTATTTAGAGTAAAAAGAGACTCTTTTGTTGAAACGAAACCTGCTCTTCTTCGAATACTTATTACTCGTAAGCTAACACATAAACCTTCCTGAAGACCCTAAGGCCTTAGCAGCATTTCCGTTTAACGTCCACTGTTGCGTGATCAGCGGCATACTCTTTGAAGGTGGTTTTTCGAATCGGTATAATCCGCAACTGAAGGTTGGCCTTCAAGCCCCTATAGCTATCCGAAACGTCACAAGATTACCAAGCGTGCGAATTAATCCCAATAATTAATCAAACTTGCTTGAAAAAATATCATAGCGGCTGTCGAAAGAGTCGGATTTTCTGAAATATTTAGCCGGCACCATTCATTTCAAAATTGTCACATGGTGCATTCAATCATCTATCAAAGGCAGGTTTGGTATAAAGCATTAATCAACGACCTTCACTTAGGACTTCATTTTTTGTTTTTTAATCCAAATCAATCAACATCATTTTGTTTGCGGCTAGAGAGGCACTAAGCTGACTGAAATTTCATCAACATGATACATCACCATTAGATCCCTAAACTGTAATACATCACTGAAGCGACGGATATACCTATCTTTTGATTTTCTTCAAATTTGAAATGTCGACAAACTGTTTAGTTCGAATGAATGTATAATTATATAACAAAAGGTACAACATTTGATGATTGCGTTGATGTCCCCGCCCACCCTGTCGCCTGTAGGTCACACACTTAACTGATGATTGGTGTTATCAACCGGCATCTAGTGTGAGATGTGATTCATATATTTTTACGGGCAAATCAATTATCGAACATACACCTGGGGGCAAGACAAAGCTATCTTTTTGATGGATGCACCAAATTGATTTTATTTTAACAATAATTACACTAGACATCGACACGAGAATGTAAACACGAATTGGAAATAGAAATAAATACTGCTACGGATACTTTATTTTGGCAAAACGCTTTTACTTTTCACCGCCTGAAGATTGATGTATTAAGCCGCAATGATTGATTTATTGGAAAAAAAAATACATTTCCCAGCCCAGACTGTCAGACAAGAGTCCTTATCGGCTGGGACGGACACCAGAATGGCTTAATCAGCTCGAACTTATTTTTGTTTTTGTTTTTTTTTTTGTTAAATGTCATAAGTAGTTATCGAAGTTGTTGTGGGTACACCACATTCGAACAGCTCCTGAAATTTTGTGATGAAAATAACCGCCTCGCCCATAGAAAATATGCTACTAATGTTGGCCATATGCACTATTCGCGTATGCCAATTAACAAATTGTTAACTTTTTCAATAAAAATGCACATAAACCTGCAAAGGTAAAGAAAGGAAAAGGTAGAAGGTAAGTGGGAGCTCTTGCGACAGTTGCCACAGCTTTTTTAGGTCCGTTGTGTCCATCACTGCAATGGAAACGCTCATAACACAAGTCCTAAATACATAGGATTTCTTCCATGAAAAAAAAGAATGAAATCATTTTTGATCGTATTTATCGTAAACTATCTGACCCGGCAAACTTCGTTCCGCCCCAATTTTTTTTAATGTAATGCAAATAATAATTCCGAGCATTTTCACTAAATTGACCATGTGAGAAACATGGGAATTCAAGATTGATTCCACAAATGCACAAACATCCATCGATTATCCTTGCAAATTTAAGTCGCTTAAATACGAATGGCAAATCTTTCTTAATAAGCGGAATTTGCGGAGTGAGAGTGTTTGCCTTTGAATTTTCCCCTCAAAATCGTCACTTGCATGACATTTGATTTGAGATCCTTCACTCTAAATCAAATGCGATCCGTTACAAAGTCTCGGTACATTGATGTTGCGCAACAAAATTATAACTGGGCCGACTTTCAATTTCAAATTGTATAGAGGTAACCCCGGAACATCCAAAAAGAATTCAAAAATTCAACTAATCCCCATAGAATTTTGTTTTCACGACAAAAGGTAGCATAATTCTGTTCTTCCTTCCATAAAAATCGAATCTGTTTCCGAGTTCTGAGTGCACATACGGACGTCAATCTCTTTTATATGTAGCTGTATCCACCCGACCTTGCCCGTACCTTTCGTATTAAGTCCTGCTCACATTTCGTAAGTGCTTTATTTGGACAATGTCCATTAATAATTTTAATTATACCTACAACTTTAGAAATAGCGTTTGGTTTCATTTTCGAATGGGACTTGCCACAACCCGTTTTCCTATCCTGCTTATGCTTTGCAAAGTACCACCTATAGGGTCAAAAACTATCCGAAGTTTAAAACTGGAAGCAACCATACCAATCTACAAAATTTCATTGAAATCGGTTGAGTGGTTTCGGAGATCGACAACAACGCCACCTATCGGGTTGAGAATCCTATCTTTTAAGACTGCCTTAACCTGAAATACAATACTTGATACGAACAAAGCAAAAGAAGAATACAAATTGGCCCAGTGGTTATCGAGTTATATCGTCATCGAGTTTCCCCTGAAATAATTGTAGGTATATAAAAGAAGATTATTATTGAAGAAAACTGAATTGAACTAAAAAACGATATATAGGCCCACAACGCCGCATGTTGAAAATTTTCCGACTTTTATTTTTTTCTAAACCATCCCTGATTCAAGACAAATAAAACAAAACATTCAAATCGGTCGAGCCGTTCTGGAGCCTTTACCCGACTAACGCACAGCAATTGATTTTTATTTATATAGAGAAGAGATGTTGCGATTATCGAAGGTTAATAAGACGCTCCGATTTTTGATCTTTTCGCTCAATTTTCTACGATTTCGTAAATATTTTCCCGATTTTGTCCGATATTTGTACAAACTAAATTTTCGTTCCCATACAAAATTCTGTCCAAAATTTGGCTGAACTAAATTTAATATGCGAACCCATTTAGCTAAGTGGTACGCAGCTCGAGCTAAATAATCAAACTTTTGTTTCAGAATGTCCTTCATGTATTTGTCAAAATTTAGCGCGCCCATTTAATGGGTCGGGACATTTTTCAAGCAAAATTTTGACAGATCGCTCTACTCTGTTTTTTGTTGTCCTTAAAAGATTACTGATTTTAATGAATATATGGGCGAGGACCGAGGAGTATTAAGAGCTAGAGAATTCCATTGAAATAACTGAGAAGTCCTCGAAATTCAATAAGAAAAGAGGAAAACCTAAAAAAAAAAAAAAAAGATTTTTATTGTGGACGACACAAAAAGATGGCTATGCTGGTGGACCAACATCCATCGATATGGATGTCTTGCAGATAGATACCGTAGGATTTGTTGTTTTTTTTATTGCAGCTGAATTATTGAAGGGAGCTATTTTCAAAGAACAGCTGTATTTTGAGACATTAATCAAAATTTAACTAGCACTTTAGCTGATGTTTAGAGAGAAAAGTTGAAGACCAGATAAAATATAGTTTAGCTCGTGCAGCGTACTAAGCATTATATATTAATACTAGCTGTGCCCGCAACTTTGTACGCGGCGTGAGAATGTGTAATTTACAATAAAAGAGATTTGACCGTTTTCTCAACGGCATATTTGTTTAAAATCAACAGTCTAGCTAAACAAAGAGGTGAACATTGTTAATGTGAAACAATAAATCAAACAAAGCTATTTACCTAAAACACCAATTTAATAAAATTAAATTCAACCGCGTAAGTACTAAAGTTCCACTTCCTTACTGTAGGTATCAACGTAGGTACTATATCAACCATTAAAAAAAAACCTTGAACTCAATTTCTTTATACACCACCATACGTCCGCGCACGTCATCAGCCATCTGCGCATTTCCTTAGAAACACATTGTCCCTGTTCATTACATACACATTCACGTCGCATACTTCTCTTTCGTTCCACTTAATTTGTAGAAAAAACCACGCAGTTTTTTTTCATAGAAACATGCTTGTGCGATGTGCGCCACCCAACCACCCCAAAGCAGAACAACGATCGCGAACCGCGGCTGCTGATAATGTTCGATTTGGGAAAATAAATTTATTATTTTCATGTTAGATTTTAGGTAGCTTCTAGAGGACATAAAAACCTGATTGATGGCTTGAAATAAGTATAAAAGTGTTGGCTCTTCTAATATTTTGTTTTGTTTGCATTGATTAAGAATTGTTTGAGTAATGGCGAGTAAAAGGCAGTAAGGTCAGAAAAAAAACATATTTTGGTCAAAAACGCTCCAAAAAAATAGGTATGGCAATGAAAGGAATAGCCTTTGTGTTTCTCAGAATCTTAAGGAACATTTCAAAACAAGTTTTTTTCGAGATCTTTGCAGTAGTTTTCGCGCCATTAGGTAACGAAGAAAATGCTTACAGTTTTATTATATGTATAGCTTTTAAATTGTTTTATGTCATTTAATTTGAGAGCTGAAATACTGATATGAAAGAAATAATCATATTCCTTCATTTTGTTTTGTTAAAATTGGTAAAATTTAAAAGCATTCTTAACCTTTTACTAAAGAATGCTGATTTAAGAGTGCTAATCCCTGAGGGTATTTGTATAATTGGTATGAAAGTAAGCAATTCTTAAGTTAAATTTGTTTAAAACTCAGAGATAGTTAGAATAAAAAGTGTTTTAGATTTCTCACTATTCAAATTAACTGCAATATGACCTCTACGCTCTTAAGTGCATTTTTTGTACTCGTACAAATAGAAAATACGACAAATACGACTTTGAACCGAGAAAATATACGATTCTCAAACAATATTCATAACAACACTGTGCTAATGGTTTGGAGAATCGAAAGGAAGAGATACCAGCGACTCTCAACATAAACCTGATAGACGTATGTCTTGTTATCCGATTTTGAAGACCTCTTTCTCTTTCTTTCCCGGAGTGTCATACGCTAAACAGTTAAATATAAAAATATAAAAAAAAAAAAAATAATAATAATAAAAAAGTTTACAAACCAAAAACCCCAACTGACTGTAAAAAAAAATTTTAAAATATTAAAACCAGACACTTTCAATTATAACTAATTATAACTAATGACATGATAGATGATACCCGACCGTCCAAGATCACACGCTATGTCATCTTACCCAAGATTAATATATTTTAATTTATGTATCTTTTCATTGTTGTATACCAAATAATTAAAAGAGAATCTCAAGCAGGTGTATAGGTATACTTGGTCAAAAGACGTATGGTTAAAGCTTTTCAAGACATCAGGAAAAATAAATATATTTGGCTACGGCTACACCTAACTACCTATGCCATCTTGAACTTGCTATTATTGAACTTAATTTAAAAATATGTCTAAGTTTTTTTTTGCCTACAAATGATTTATTTAAATTTCCATCGTTTTCGTTCCTGCATTGTAAATATTTTGTGAAGTATTGTTTGAGAGAATAACTCTTAACAACAACTCTCAAACAATAATTCACAAACTGATATTCGACAAAATTTCCCAAAATTGTCAGGGTAAAAAACCCAAGAACTACCGACAATCGTTGTTACTCCTCGCTTCCCCACGAGACCATTTCTAAGAGCTCTCGAAGGAGCATAAAATACAATTAATGATAATAGGAAAGGGCGAATACACTTATAGTTGAAAATTATTCGCTTCGTTTAAAAATAGGTGAGATGCCAAATAATATGCACCTCGTCTCCTTAAGATGGCATTTCAATTTTCATTTAAGATTTGCGAACATAATTTGAGGACAAGGTCGATAAATGCTACTGGGCTGGTTTCATACATGGCTCCTCAGCCCACTTAGTGGTGGCAGTGGCTCTTAAACATCACAAAACGAAGGCGATAGACGACACGATAATGACAGCGTTACGTGAACCAACATTTATTTAAACTTCGTACCGCCTAACGATCAGGAGTTTAATGATAACTACCTCTCAGCTAAACTATGTGGTATTCAATTGGGTGCTCTCAGGGCACTTTTTTTGGCTCTCAGAGCAGTTTTAATGTTCGTTTGGTACCTACAAAAAAAGCAATCTTTTTCAAATTTCAGAGCACTTTTGCGAATCTAGATATTTTCTCAGATTTACCAACACAAGTGCGTTTGAGTTTGACAACTGGTGGAGGACGTTTAGGTTTTCGTGAATTTGTTCTACAGCAAAGAAAGGCACCGCATAGGGTGAATTTAGTTTAGTGAATTGGTTATGTATAAATATTTAAAAATCAATCGGGACGCAAATTTCGAATGTTTTAATTTAAAATTTAGCCAGTGAATGGAAAACGCTTTGAAAAGTGTTGAAGGCTACACATATTGGAATCCCAGGAATATTATATCACAAAAAAGAGCAAGTGACGTTTTAATGTTCAATTAGCCACACGAAATCTGAAATCTGAGAGCGAATCTGAAGAAGCCCAAACGAATACTACATTAATTTATTGTTTTATTTAAGTTTAAGAATTCAATAAAAGTATAAAAATCAAGTACTATATTTGCTTTGATGAAGCTATGTATTTGCTTCATTGGTTTACACTTGGGTTCATTATCTTCACTGAAGCACCTTGTGATACACAATATCTTTCGTTTTGTTATCAGGCGCAAGAACGAATAAAGTGGATGGTTTGCAGGTACGTGAACACTGAACAAGAACATGCCAAATGAAGCTTCAAAAGTCAGACCACAAACACTCAGTTATTGACCTTGTGATTTATTAATCGGCATGGTGAATGTAAGATAAATCGAAAATTGAATTCGCTTAAACTCAAAGGGCATATCGGTTGGGATCATCGGAATCCTCGGAATGAGAACTTCCTCACATTTTAATTATCCTTTGCAGAGTACCAAGGATTTTATTCTGAATAACAGAGTTTAAGTCATCCACATCTTAGCCGCTTAAATTGCTCGCTTACTCGACCATTCGTTATATTTGTGGTTAGCAATGATGTTCGGGAAGTCTTTTGGTAAAAAATTGCAACAATTCGAAGGAAATGAAAGCAATCTGCTCAATTCGTCGACTGGAACAAGGCCATTACCGATAGTCAGCAATTGCTTGGAGAAGTCTTGAGCAGATGGATCGTTCAGCAATACAACTCTCATGTGTGTTGTCACTGTCAGCCGAAGTTCCTTCACATAGCGCCACATATTTGATGATTTGAGGTAAGCATTTATTTCTTCACTGGAAGCGTTTGACGGAAATTGCCAGACAGTAAAACCATTGCGCCTCCAAAACATCTCGAGACATTGCGCACGTACAAAAGTGCGCCACATACAATCGAACATGTAAGCAATACCGGAATTCTGGATTGAAAAAAACATCCAGCCAATCATGGTCAGCATGATTCCAAACGATATTCGGGAAAACAATCGTGATGAGCGTGACTGTCGAAAGCTGATAAAGATTTGATAAAAGTTGAAAAAATGCTGATAAATCGCAACGCATGTCAGCACAGCACAATAGTAGGCAATGAAAAGACTGTGCAAGTGAATCAGCTGTCAAAAGTTGATGCACACAACGCCATCTACTGGCAATACCGAAACCAGCATTTGAAATCATGTTCGTTTTTAATGTGTGACAAAAAATGTCTACATTGTCGCAAAAAATTGTCAAAAAAAAAAAATTGTCAAAACGTAACGTAAATAAACGTCCCCCATCTATCATGAAGATGGCGTCTTAAAAGTTGGGAAAAATGTATGGGAGAATGAATTTTCTTAATAATTTGTTTTTCGGGAATTTTCTTGGGTATTTATTCTTCTTGTTCTTGTTCGGTCCAGGCGTTCTCGAGTTATAAGTGTAGTAACTAACGTCATAACGACAATTATCACAGGTAGCAAAGCAACGTAGATTCTACAGGATGCAATTACAACTACTCACTTCAATGACACTTGAGATGTGTTAATGACTATGTATGTAGTACCTAAGCTCCTTTCAGCGCCATTCAATTTCAGCAAGACGAATTTAGACCGCAAAATCAAACTGAAAGTCGTACACTTTGTTCAAAAAAGTGACACAAATGTGACCTAAGCCGTTCTATCTATTCTATCTTCTATATAAATATAAAAAGAAAGCCTTAAAATTGTGTTCGTTTGTCGCCGATTCACGCCTTCACGCACCTACTAACTCGAACCAAACTTTAACACATATTTGCTATTGGTCTATATATGACTTTTGTGAAGTTTTGTCACGAAAACAAAACTTTGAGGGGATGAAAGAGGTTATGAAAGTTTGTATGGGGAAATGCACTTTGAAAAGAAAAAAATTGATAGAAATCGAGTGGTGACATTTCAAATACAAAAAGAAAAAAAAAATTAAATTTTAAAAGCAATTGTTGTTGTCAATTATTTCAATTATTTTGCGAGCAAATTGTTGTTGTGAACAATTTTGAAATTTTTTTTTTTAATAAAGGTAACCTACCTAATAAGTTTGTATTAGAAATTGAACAACACAGTTCCTTTTATGTACCACAAATGTAAAGTATGACAAACGTATTTTTATGTAATACAGAGCTTTTGTTAGTTGCTCAATAAAACCGATATGAAATGGATGTGTTCCGTGTTTTAATTCTTCTTCCAACAAAGGTTATGGGCCCAGACCCACGTTTTTAATTTTGACAAAGTCTGAAGTTAAATCTGTCTTAATAAAGTAGAATCAAAAATTGTTAGTTAATTTGGCGCAAAATGAGTGCAGCGTTGTACCAAATCGACAAACTATCAAATGATAACTTTGATTGCTGGAAAATACAGATGAGGTCGGTCCTCATAAATTCTGAACTTTGGCCACTTGTTTCCGGACAAAGCTGTAGACCAGAAATAGCACCTAACAACCAGAACGCTACCGAAATTCTCAATTGGATAAAGAAGGACGAGAAGGCTCTTGCAACCATTCTATTGTGTGTCCACTCAACGCAGTTAAGCCACATCAAAAACTGCAAATCAGCGAGGGAAGCATGGGAAAAACTGTCCGATGTTCATCAACCTAGTGGCCCCGCTAGGAAGGTAACACTTTTTAAACAACTGTTAGCATTAAAATTAGATGAAAATGGTTCAGTCCAAAATCATTTAGTTAAATTTTTTGATACATCCGATAAATTAATTGAAATTGATATAAAGCTTCAAGATGAGTTGCTTGCGATCATTCTGTTATCTAGTCTGCCGAAAAGCTTTGAAAATTTTGTTGTTGCGATCAAGTCCAGAGATTCTTTGCCTTCTATCAGTTTACTGAAGACAAAGCTTTTGGAAGAAGGGAAGCGGCGAGAGGATAAACCGCAAGACATTAGTGGGTCTGCATTTCTTATACGGCAGCAGCCAAAAACACATGAGCCGAAAACCAAGCATCGCGTTAAAGGTAAATGCTACAATTGCCATAGAAGGGGACACTTTGCTTCGTCATGTACAGCACCGAAAAGCTCTTCTCTTAACAATGCGACGTCATCGTTTGGCATGCTGAACATGCATAGTTCTTCTATTCTGGATAGGAACAATTGGGTTTTGAACAGCGGTTCAACTTGCCATATGTGCTCGAACAAACGTTATTTTACCTCAATGCGATCACATATAGAGAGAGTGCAGCTAGCGGCAGATTATTCAATAGAATCCAAGGGCATTGGATCTGTTTTAATTGACACAAATGATGGAAAAACTGAACTTAGAAATGTGCTTTTTGTTCCACAATTAAAAACAAATTTCATTTCTAACGGGTGATTTTTTAGCTGGTTTGGTTTTGGCAACACTGGTTTTGACAGCTGACGTGTGTTTAGTACCTTGTGTCACTGTCAAACAGCTTCAGTTTGGTTTGCAATTTAACCATGGATCGTCTTACAAATGAACAACGCTTGCAAATTATTGAATTTTACTATCAAAATTCGTGCTCGGTTCGAAATGTTCATCGCGCGCTGCTTCCATTTTATGATCGGCATTCTCGACCTTCTGAGCAGTCTATTCGGAAGATTGTGACCAAATTTCGCACCAAATTTACTTTGTTGGACATTAAACCACAAACACGTTTACGTACTGTGCGTAGTGAAGAAAATATTGCGGCCGTATCAGCTAGTGTGACAGAAGACCGCGAAATGTCGATTCGGCGCCGTTCCCAGCAGTTAGGCCTTTGTTACAGCACTACGTGGAAAATTTTGCGGAAGGATTTGTGCGTAAAGCCTTTTAAGATACAGCTTGTGCAAGAACTAAACCCAGCCGACCTACCACAACGCCGAATTTTTGGTGAATGGGCTCTTGGAAAGCTGGCCGAGGATCCGCTTTTTTATCGAAAAATTGTGTTCAGCGATGAGGCTCATTTTTGGTTGAATGGGTACGTAAATAAGCAAAATTGCCGCATTTGGAGTGAAGATCAGCCAGAAGCATTGCAACAGCTACCAATGCATCCCGAAAAAGACACTGTTTGGTGCGGTTTATGGGCCGGCGGCATTATTGGGCCATATTTCTTCAAAGAAGATGCGAATCGCAGCGTTACTGTCAATGGTGAACGCTACCGAGCGATGATAACAAACTTTTTTTTGCCCGAAATGGAAGTTCTTGACTTGCATGATATGTGGTTTCAACAAGACGGTGCCACATGCCACACAGCACGCGAAACAATGGCGCAATTGCGAGGCGAGTTTGGTGAACAGTTAATTTCACGTTTCGGGCCGGTCAATTGGCCGCCCGGACAAGCCCGCTTCGATTGACGCACTGGAAGCCAACATCCATGCATTCATTCGTGAAAGAGTATGCCAAAATTGGACTCAGCGGATGGACTACCTGAGACGCAGCCGCGGTCAACATTTGCATGAAATTATCTTTAAACATTGAATTGCAAGGTTCAAACTATCGATTCAAATAAATATTTCATTCATTTTTTCGAATTTTTTGTGTTTTTTTTTTTAAAAAAGTTCTAGGCCTCTTAAAAAATCACCCGTTATAATGATTTGACGTCTCAAGATGTCGTTCGAGAAGTTAAAAACTAGGAGTTGGAAGATTTTGAATTTTTTTTTACAAAAAAACGGTGCAAAAAAAATGTTTGTTGTACTGCAAAATACGTTTTTTCGAAAGTTCAATTGCCAGAATATCCACCTGAACCATTACGATCATAACATTCTGGCACAACACCTGAATCGAAACATTTTTTGGATAACTTTTAAATGTACAATTCATGCTTCCAAATGACATCTTTTGGAGCAACAAATATAATAAGGGATAATTCTTTGACGTTAGGCAAAAAGGTCTTAAGTCAGAAACAGCATTTTTTCGTAAAACCAAATTAAAAGTAGTTTAGTTTAGTCTTAACTTAGTTAATTTGGTCTGACTTATTGCCTAAAGACTAAATTATTACGATGGGAAAAAGTTGTGCTAGACTTAAGTCGTTAATACCAAACGAAATAGAAAAAAATTGAGTTAAACCCAATACAAAACCCAAAATGCAATTTTTGACTTAAGACCTTTTTGCCTAACGTCAAAGAATTTTATGCCGACATTTAAGGTACCAACCATACACAGCCACAAAATTTAATTGAAATCGGTTCAGTGGTTTAGGATATCGACAACAGCGCCGACGGAAAAAAACAAAAATTTACTCAAATTCATGTTTTTTTTTCACGCACGCATGAGTTTTCGGATTCCAGCATAGGAACCGTACAACTACACTTTTTCAAAATGTTGAGAAAACTGAGAAAAAAAACCGGCTTGAAATTCGAAAAAAGTGATTTGACAAAACAAAAATGTATTTCTCAAATAGCATATTTTACAGTACAAATATATTTTTTTTGCACCGTTTTTTTGTAAACAAATTACACAAACATACGTTTACCAATTGCAACCAAACTTCACAAAAATCATATATAGACCAATATGAAAGACGTGTTAAAGTTTGGTTCAAATCGATAAATGCGTTAAGGCGTGAATCGGCGACAAACGAACACAATTTTAAGGCTTTCTTTTTATATATATAGATTTGGGCGGAACGAAGTTCGCCGGGTCAGCTAGTTGCTCAATAAAAGGCGCCTTTTGTTGAAACTGTCCATTTTCCATTTCAACGGTCTGGACACTGAACCAAAAAGGTACATAATATCAATTAAAAAGTTTATTGGGACAATGAACTTTTTTATCAAAACTCGTCCAACTAACAAGTTTATTGCGACAATGAATGGCTGTTTATTGATTTCATTTTCCCATAATATTTCAACAAACTGTTAATTGATTTTTATAAACGTTTATTGAAATAGTTTATTGATTTTATAAAACGTTTATTGATTTTATAAACAGTTTATTGGAAGAGTTTATTGGCGCAATAAAAGGTTTATTGCGGCAATAAACGGTTAATTGCAGTAAGCGGTTAATTTATAAACTCAGTTTGTTGGCGCAATGAACTCGTTTATTGGCGCCATAAACTCATTTATTGTCATAATAAACTTATTAATTGACGCAATAAACTCGTTAATTGGCGCAATGAACTCGTTTATTGGCGCAATAAACTTGTTTATTGTCACAATAAACTCATTAATTGGCTCAATAAACTCGTTAGTTGGCGCAATAAACTCATTTGTTGTCACAATAAACTCAATAATTGGCGCAATAAACTTATTAATTGGCGCAATAAACTCGTTAATTGGCGCAATGAACTCGTTTATTGGCGCAATAAACTCATTTATTGTCACAATAAACTCATTAATTGGCGCAATGAACTCAGTTTATTGCCGCAAATAACGCATTGATAAAAATTTTAGTAAAATATTAGCATTTTTATTTATTAATATATATATAATATATAATTATTGATATATATAACCAAATAAATAAAATCTTTAATATGTTTTTAAAATTTCTATAAATAATTTATTGTGGCAATACGTACTTGTTAAATATACTTACATTTTACTTTTTATTTCCAAATTTTTCCTGAAATCTGTAAGAATTTTAAGTTCAAAAACGAAACATTTTATTTAAATTTTATATGACATTTTATTGAATTTTAAAAATTTATTCGTTTATAACATTTAGAAGGATGTGTGCTTTTGTACAACAATTTTTTTTATTTTCAAAATAGGATTGCATAAAGTTTCGAAGTTGGAACTTGGATTGGGAAATTGTAAATTAAAAAGGAAAAAAGTCTTAAAGCAAATATCGACTGCACGGATGAAACTAATAAAGGGAAACTTTACACCATCGAAATATAAAAATATATCCTTGAAATGAATTACATCCTCACCCACCACAATGATAAATGGCTGGACATTGTCTTGCTTTTGTTGCAGGTGCTGGATGTGGTCCTCAACTGTCTGGATTGATGCTGCCACGAAGATGAACGATTCTTGGGAGTCCTTGATAGTTGGTTTCATAGTTGTTTTTATTCCCTTCCGATCCTTTCGCACAAACTTTAATGTGGGTACTAAGTACCCGTGAAGTGCCCACAAAAGAGCAGCATCCCTACAGTCTGAAAATAAGAATGAAAACTTGGATATACAATTTTGTGATATAATTATTTAGTACTTAAATAAAACTAGCACAATATTAACTTTTGTTAAAGATATGATAAATCTGGAAATAAATGGAAGTAGATCTCAAATGCCGCTATATTAATTATTGACTATTAAATAATAAAACTATACTCAACTTACTCTCTGGAATATTATTAGATTTTATCTTTTCCAAAACGTCCTTGATGTTTTTCTCTTTAACTCGATCTTCCGTTGTTGAAAATTCTCGAATTTTAGAATACACATGTTCCCATCGCTCAAGGAGAGAGTTGTGGCTCTTAAACATATACCCGAAATCCATGTCCACCTTTAAGAAAAAAATTGAAAAATATATTCATGGACTGTATTTCGTAGCTGCCCTACATTTTTGATTAAAAGGTTTTAAAAAGTTCCAAAAGCTGGAACTTGCATATTTATATTTGAAAAAAATCTTCTGAAACAAATATCTACTCAAATTTAACTTACAAATCGAAAGTCAGAAGGAAGTTTATATTGCGGCCTTTTCTTTCAAATATCCGATGTTGTTGTGGAGTTTTTTATATCCGTGAATCTGGATTTGGAACACGCCTTCCAGCACCTATTTTAGTGTTTGATAGAACTTATCAGCATTTTCTCCAGGAACTGAAAAATATTCACTTATGTATGTAGGTATGCACATTAGTTTGTTTTTTATGTTGAATAAATTATAAATATAATTATAAATAAATTGACTTTTATTGTGTAGTTTTTTGTATCAAACCTAAAACGGATCAAACAATATTCTTTTGAACTTCTGATCTATCGAAGATCCTGAGAAGGAATTATAGAAAATACTTTAGAAAAATTGAATACTTACTTATATAGAAATTAAGTTCAATAAATGGATCTTATCCATAATCTTATTAACTGTGTTTATTGTTTCACTTTTAACACTTTCTTGCACTTTCTTTATCACAACTTCATCAGTAGACTCCAGGACGTTTACTCGCGATAAGAACTAGGAACAGACTGAATCGTCAGCCAATTCTAATTGTGCGTTTGAGCTAACTATGGTAATGAATAGTTGTTTGCCCCAATGAATAGGTGTTTGCGCCAATAAAAAGTTTATTGCGACAATAAACAGGTCATTGCAACAATAAACTGTTTGTTGGGACAATAAATGGTTAATTGAAAGTTTAACAGTTTTTTTGAAATGGAAATTTGGATTATCAATAAATAGTTCATTGCGACAATAAAAGGTTTGTTGTGACAATAAATGGTTTATTAAAAGTTTTTTGAAATGAAAAATTGGATTATCAATAAATAGTTTATTGCGACAACAAAAGGTTTATTGTGACAATAAATGGTTTATTAAAAGTTAGCTGTTTTTTGAAACGGAAATTTGGATTTTCAATAAACAGTTCATTGCGACAATAAAAGGTTTGTTGTGACAATAAATGGTTTATTGAAAGTTTTTTGAAATGGAAAATTGGATTATCAATAAATAGTTTATTGCGACAATAAAAGATTTATTGTGACAATAAATGGTTTATTGAAAGTTTTTTGAAATGGAAAATTCGATTATCAATAAATAGTTTATTGCGACAATAAAAGGTTTATTGCGACAATGTAAAAGTTTATTGCGGCAATGAATAGTTCATTAATTTTCGGATTTGGAATTCAATAAACTCAAATTAATTGTCGCAATAAATAGTTTATTGATTCCGGAAATCTGAAATCAATAAAAGTTTATTGTGACAATAAAAAGTTTATTGCGACAATGAAAAATAAGTCAATAAACGGTTTTTATAATTTTTATGAACAGTATTATTTTCAGTGGACCAACAAAAATGCGATCATACGAAATTATATTTTAATATTATCTATGCAGAGAGCATAAGCTAACACAACATAACATAGTGTGTTTGATATTTGTGTTACCTACCTGGTCTCGAAGATTCATACGAACAAATGTATAAAGTAAGCAAAGCCTTGCATTACTCTTTTTGCTTTCACATATTAAAGGTGAACTGACCGCGTTAAATAAAAGAAAACACAAATTAATAAGACCCGCTTTCTTGATGCTCTGGCCTCAACCCACTTTATTTGGGTAGGTCTCATTTTTTCATACTCACATCAGTTTTTTTACTTTTACACATGTCGTAGTCAGTTGATCTTCTTAATTTTTCGTCGCAGTGAGTAGATTAATAACTTTTTTTAATTCATGTATCCTATAGAAAAAAAAAAAAACTCCAATTAAATTCCATCATTTATGCCAATTTCACTAGCTAATGCGATTAAGTTTTATTGTAGGTATATTATGAATAACTTTTCTCTAACGACTTACACGAGACGCTAAAAAGATGATGTACTCTCACATTGAGATGAGATATTGTCATCGACACAATAAAAATGAGTTTCACGTCAAATTCGTGTTCAGCCAATTGAGCCAATTACTTGGATCGTTTTGGCATTTTTACCTCTTATTGTATTCTCAAACGATTCAAAGAGAATACGTATAGATGTAGTTTTTTTCTTGGATGGAGTTGAATTTTAACTTCCCTACTTCCTAATGCAGATCGATGAACTTGGTAGACCACACAATATGATATGATTTTGAAGTCTTTAGATGTTTTGCCAAACATCATCAACAAAGAATTCATCAGCGCGACGCGTAGTAGCGGCTTCATCTGAACCGAATAGGTCAGCGGGCACTGCGGGTAGTGCTCATTATAACTAAATGATTGCTGCAGTGCTCGCGATGGATGTTGCCCTCTAATCCGAAGGGTGTAGATAGAACGTTAAGCTTCGCTACCCTTAGTTTTTTTTTTTCAATTCACTTAATTCTTTATTCAAGTATGTATAAAATATGAAAAATTTACAAGAATACAAAGCAAGATTTAAAAATAGCTAGTACATACAGAATAGTTAGTGACATCTATATTTGAGAAAAATAGAGATGATGTCACATTAGATATATTTAACTTTGTGGGGTGTACAAAGATGGATAAAAAGAAAGGACGAAAGTTAATATTATGGAATTACAGTAAATTAAGAAAGAAAGAAAAACAGCAATTCAAGAAAAAAAGAAAAAGCAATCAATAACAAGTGACAAAAGTAAATAAAAGAGGATAAATTCAAACAGTATCTACTACAGCTACTTAATCAACTAAAATTTAGCAAAATAGGCAATTCTTTTTTATATATGTATATATTATTATTCCTATGCAGTATAGCGTAACAGCGTTTTGATTTCATCATGGTTGAATCCAAGGAGCCAAATTTTCGTTAGTTTTGTAAACGTGCGGAAATTTCTTATGGAACGAATGTCAAATGGCAAGGAGTTAAAAAGTTTGCGAGAAACAATGGAGTAGAAGTTTCTGTAACTTGTAGTACGAAACGAAGGTAAATTCACAATAAAGTTCGAATAGCTTCGTAAGCAGCGAAAGTCAGAAATCGGACTTTCCAGATACCCGCCTCTCATAAAAAACACCTTTAGAACTTTGAAATAATATAGATGACGCAAAGGAAGAATTTTCAACGACCTAAACAGGTCCATAGTGTGAGCTAAGCGACGAGAGCTGCAAACTTTCCATATAGCAGATTTTTGAATAACTGTTAATGTCTGGAGCTTATTAAAATAGGCGCCACCCCAACTACAGAGTCCATATTGCAATCTAGAATGAAATAAGCCATAATAAACCATTTTCATTGTGTCAGAAGAGCAGTACTTTCTAAGACGAAAAAAACAACGAGTAGAAGAAAGAAGATATTTTTTCAAAAGAGAAATGTCCGCGGACCAGTTCAAATGTTGGTCAATAGTAACACCAAGGTACTTAAAACTATCAACGCTATCAATTTTGAAGCAGTTAGCAATCTGTATTTCTATTGAAAGACGGACCATTATGGAAACTGCAAATTTTATTCGACAGCTTATGATTAACACAATCATAGGAATGAAAAACTATTTCAGAGTCGGGGAACTCCTGTTCAGTTAGACTGAAATGCATCAGTTTAGTTTTATTACTAACAATAAGCCTGTTTTCTGCAAACCAGCATCTTAGTAAAGATACGTCATGGTTTATGTTAGATATTAAATCTAAGGGACTAGCTGCACAATAAGCAATTCCAAGGTCATCAGCAAAGGCTTTAGTTTTACCCAAAAATGGAAGTGAAAATAAGGAGTTTATATATATTAGGAACAAAATTGGACCAAGTACAGAACCTTGGGGTACTCCCAGGTTATACGTTTTAGGACTACTTATACTGCTTCCAACTTTAACTCGCTGTGTTCTATCTTTAAGATATGACTCAAACCAATTGTAAATGAATCCTCTGAAACCGGCCTTATATAATTTATCTAGTAGAATTGTATGATCAACCATATCAAACGCCTTGGTAATGTCGACAAATAGGCCAGCGCAAAAAAGTTTGTCATCTAAACCCTTATATAAAATAGAGCAGAAGTCCAGTAGAGCATCCTCAGTGGAATGACCAGCCCGAAAACCAAACTGTAGAGGACTAAAAAAATTAAAATTATCGAGATAGGCTAAGATTCTCGTTTTAACTACTTTTTCAAAAACTTTGGAAATAGTAGACAACAACGAAATTGGTCTATAATTGGATGTGTCTGATTTATTACCCTTTTTATGTAATGGAATTACTATGGCACATTTCAGATCAGTGGGAAAAGTTCCAGACATAATGCTGAAATTAAAAAGGTAAGACAAGATATCTACTAAATTCAGACCGATATTCTTTAGAACCAAGTTCGAGATCTCATCACTACCACACGAATTAGAGTTAGGCAGAGAATTTATAGTTTTCAGCAATTCAAATCCTGTGATAGGCTCAAAAACGAAGCTATTACCGATGCCATTACATATAGTAATAGGCTTAGTGGAACAATTACATGAAGTTTGCGAGCTATCTGAAAAAGATGATTCTCCAATGGAGGCGAAGTAATTGTTAAACTCGTTGGATATTTCCAAAGGATTTAAAATGTCAGTACCTCCGATATTCAGTACGATAGGATCAGTGTTATTAGAAACTTTTCGACACATAATACTGTTAACGACTTGCCACTCTTTCCTAAGATTTCCATTTGCCTTTAGCATTTTGGAACGATAATACATATCCCGCGCATTAATCACTTCCTTATTCACTTTTTTACATAAATTTCTGAAGCGACTTTTTAAGCTGTTATTCATTGGATGTTGCCAACATTTTTTTCTCAATTTATGTTTTATATTTATTTTTTTGATAAGGGAGCGAGTAATCCAGGGTTTTAAACGAAATTCTGATTTTTTACGGGATAAGGTAAAGGTAGAAGAACCAATGTATCTTTTTAATATCTTAAGAAAAATTTCATATGCTGTAGAAGCATTTTGTGCCGCATAAACACTATCCCAACTTTCATATAAAAGCTTGTTGTTTAATATAATAAAATTAATTTTATTATAAGAGGTTGGTGAAGAATCGTATGCCCTACTACATTTTATGTTTTCAAAAAAGATTCCTGTCATACAATGGTCAGTTATATTAAGCTCCATGTTGATTCCAGCAAGATGATCAACAGCAAAATTCTCAAGACGAGCAAAAACATGGTCGAGGCAGGTCCCTGCAGTTGGCCTGGTAGATTCCTCAATGAAGGAAAAGAGACCGTGTTCAGCCATGAGTGTTTGATACGAATCAGAAACTGAGTTAGAAACTAAAATATCTAAGTTGAAGTCACCTAAGATGATAAGATTTCTAGATCGTTCATTTGCCAAAAAGATAGAAAATTCATCTAAAAAACATGTAGGTGATAATGAATGAAGTCTATATACACAGACAAAACAAAATACTTCATTTTGGATATTGCAACACACTTTGATGACGTCTGCGCTTCTTAGCTTAACAACATTAATAACAGGCACATATAAGTTCGAAACAAAAACTCCCACTCCACCGGCAGCGTACGTATCATTAGTATTAGCAAAAAAAGTGTAATTAGGAATAAGATAATCGTCAACTTCGCAGGAATAAATCCAAATTTCAGAGACAAATATTATTTCTGGCAGGTTTACAAAAGTTTCTAGATGACCAATCAGTAAATCAAAGTTTTGACGCAAACTGCGAATATTTTGATGTAAAACAAAAAAAGAATTGCCACAGCTAAAAATTCTATCGGAATTAAATCTAATGGTTCTTATAGTAAGGTTGTCGCGCACAAGATCAAAGAAATCATTCATATCATTGCCCATGAAGCGCAGTTAAATCTTCAAAGGATCTTACGACAACAACCTCACTATTATCAGATTTCCTCATTAAAATCTGAGAGTTTCTGAACCATACGTATTTGAATTTATTCTCCTTTTTACATCTTTTAGCTGCCATAAATAAAGCTCTAGAATATTTTGTTAAGCTATCATTGATGAAAATATTTAAACTACTACTACTACTACTACTACCAGCAATAAAGAGCGATGAGTTCAGCTTTTTCCTTGCATTTTTTTTGCTTTCCATCACTTTCCGCTTCGCATTGAGTGAAGAGAAATGCACACAGAGAATACCACCGTCCTTATTTGAAGTAGATGTTGTAGTTGTACTCGTACGATTTACTTTTTTAGCGTGCTTAACATAAAATTTCTGTATGTCATCATTCGAAACTGATATATTTAGAGCTTTTTCAAAGATCACATTTAATCTCTCTCTTGCATTTGAATTATTTAAGTGAGGAACACCAACAATTTCAACAACATTCTCCAGTTGCTTCTGCTCTCTCCAGTTCACCCTTCCCTCCAAACTCGCCACCTTCATACGCAACGATTGGTTTTCCTCTTTAAGCTGCTGTATTGTGCTGAGAAAATTACTGTTGATTTTCTTCAAGTCGAGAATTTCGGAATATAGCAGTTGCAAGGTTAATGAACTTTCGGTCAAAGTAGAGAGAACTGTTGACATACTGACGTCCACTGGGCCAGGTGAAGATTCTGCTACACATTGCGACGAAAGTGATGCAATATTTGCATGGGCGGCCGGCGTTTTAGTTGTTGTTGTTGTTGCTTGGGCAGCTGGCAATTTCGGTGTTGTTGTTTTTTTAGGAGGCACTTCTTCAGTTTGCGAAGAAAGTGACGTACACTTTACTGGAACTGATGCTGACTTTGATGTTGTAGGTTTTTGCTGCTTATGTTGTGAAACAGATGTTGGTGTTATTGGTTGTTGTAGTGATTTGCGACGCAAAACAGAACATTTGTCACAGCGATGAGCAAGATTATTGCTTGTGAGATAATCTAAATCTGCCGGTTGAATATTAGCGCACGAACCGTGGAACAGACTTTTACAATCACCGCACTGAATTTTTGTTGCATCGTTGCGATCTATCCTGTCATTGCAAACCGGGCAGTTCATTTTAAAAGAAAGGTAGTTAGGTAACTTAACTTTGGAAGAAAAATAAAAAATTAAAGCTTCGCACCCCACGACACTTTAATAAGCACGTCTGCTCTTGACGACGTCCGAACAGAACCCTTTTTGAGCAACTCATGTCAAAAGAACGAGTTTACAGTTGAAAACGAAGCAGAACGCATTAAAGGCGATGACGCTCCGATTTGCATATGAAAGGTGTGCCTATATCGAATACCAAGAAGACTGAACTGGATTGGATGTCAAGTGTCCACGTCCAGTTATCTGGCTGTAAGAATCATAATTAGGATCACTCCCATACAAACAGCGATTTCTCTGAAGAGAGTCATCGCTGCTTTGGTGGTCGCACATTTGCTGCTTAGATTTTAAGACGTGTTTTTTATGGAATCCATCTTCAGGCAAACTTCTTCGAGATGGGCTCTGAATGAGTAGTTTTGATGATGGGAAAGATTTCAATTTGACCTGAACAAATACTATTCTTGTGGTGAACGGAATATTTGGAAATGACGGTATTGTTAATACACTTAACAGCTGCAGCGAAATGATGGCGGTAAAGTGGGCAATTGTAGTAGATTGCTTGGTACAATTCTCCATTACATTAATTGCTTGCGATAATTTGACATTTGTACTGCAGTTTTACCAGCTAAAAGCTAGGACGTATGGAGACAAATTGAGAAATTTTGGAGCCAAAAATATCCTAATTCAATTATGAAGATCAAAAATGTCTATTTTCACATCGCACTTATTCTGATTAAATTAAATATGATGTAGCAGTTCCAAAAATATTCAACGAAATACCTGTAGAAATTCGTAATTTATCAAAACAAATTTTCTTATAATTATTATATCTAAACTTTGATCGTTTAAACTTATAATATTTATTTCATATATAAAACAAAGTGGCAAAAGGTGTAGTGTTTCCCTCTGTCGCCCGTAACTTACAACCAATTTAGTTGATTTTTTTAACAAAAAAAAAAAAATTAACAAAAAACAAAAAAGAAACCACTTAATTGCTACATATCAGTGCTTGGCGAATCCGGCGGGGCTCAACTAGTAATTATATAAATCCTCATTTTTGTTTTGTTTCTCTTTAAATAATAAAATTTGAATTTTCTCTTTTTCATCACAAAAATTAAGTTCATTCGAAACTGAAATAATAGAACTCAAAAAATGTAACATTGTTTTGTATGTACATTATCGTCTGCAGATAAGCCTACGGGTCTTGGCAAATGTCAATAGTTATATTATATTTTTGAAGTATTATTATTAATAAATTGAAATTGAATTGAAAAAAAGGAAAGATGATTTTACTGCTGAGATGTGAGAGTCTGCTCAAAAACTGTATGAAAATGGAGCTAGCTCATTTGCAATTCAATGTACAGAATCCAAATCGGAGATAAATAGCGAGTGCTGGTAAGTTACCAGTGGCAACACTGCCACTTGTGTATCAGCTGATGGAACTCTCCACATATTATTTTTCCATGCCTTTTCGTAGACGTTTGGCTGTCTATTTGGAGACCACCTAAGTGTTACCAGAATTTCAAAAAAGAAAATGCTAGATTGAAAAAAAAATATGCTAGAATGTATGAAGACAAAAAATAAAAATGCTAGACAAAAAAAAAAGTGTTTTCACCGGCTTTTTTAAAAAAATATATATAATTTTGTCTTTTTAACTTAAAATTCATGTGAATGCATTTTTTTACTTATCTATATATATATATTTTTTTTTTTTTTTTGAGGAATTTCGACCCTAAAAATACATCCACCATACCAAGATAAGTAAATTCTTCGCCACATATCTCAATTAATAAGCCCATATATCAAAGTGCATGTTAGTACCCAGCGAAGCTCTAGCACTACACCCTTTTTACAGGAACAACTCAGGCGATTTTTGACTCTCCTCTATATTCAGTAGGTATCAATGAAGTCAGAATCTTCAAATCCGGAATATTTGCTAAGTTGATCAAGCACAAGCGCCTCAGTAAACTTTTTAGCATAAGTGGTTCCTGAAATACAGGGCTTCAAAAATCACAAAAAACCGTAACTGACTGACTGACAGATCATCAAAATTATGGAGTACTCTCCGACATCGTGAAATCTTCTAATTTTGCACAACGGAATGTCTTGTGCTGCAATCAAAGGAATAATTGAGATTTCTTTATAAGGGGACGTGGTATCCATCCACTTTCTCAGAATTGTTGTCAATTATATGGAGGACTTCCGATGGCTGTAGAATAATGAAATTTGGTTGATCGGTACATCTCAAAAATCTAAGATTTTTCATTTGAAGTGTCTGCCTATTGTCATTTAGAAAGTATACATGCGACTAAATGCTTTCAAATCTTCGAAAATGCTAGATCTAGCGGAATGCCAGAATGGCATCACTGCACCTAACTAACTACCAAGTTTTAATAACAAACTATATGAACCGTATAACGATATAATTAAAAGAAAGACGTGCTTTCGACATTCAGTGCAGATTTCGGGTGTCAATGTAGTAGAAGAAAACCTGGGGCCAGATTCTGTAAGGCGAAACGATCAAACGTTTTCGTGCGCAGGAATATTTTGCCCTATGTTACACAAGCAAATTTCTTCGTGCAAACGAAAGCGTTTTTCGTTTCGTTTTTTACAGAATCCCACCCCTGGTTTTAGTTGGCGACCAGAAGTGGAAGAGGAGATCTTCGAACTTGTAGTGAGCAGTTGAAGGCTTATACTCATGTAAAGAGCAAAGTGTTTAGAATTCTCATAAACTTTGTTGCCATTTACTGAAAATTCTTTTAGGAATCGGAAATTGAAATGTACTATTGGATTCACATATTTATGAGGCACTCGGTTAGATAGATCCCTTCGCGTATCTTATTCTTTAAGCATGAACTTTTTTTCAAATATAGATAGTTTCTTTTCACCAGCCTTAATCTGTGAAAAATCCCGCGACAGTTTGCACCTGAACACTTAGCTACGCATTCCAATTGCACGTTCTGGACAGAAAACCGAGGTTAACTCGATTCATATTTCGCGGGAACTTTCAGCTGCAAGCAACCTGCCACGAATGGCTAAACCTTCATTCATGCATAGTCCGGAGCCGGACCAAAGCGCAGAGTCACAATGAAGATATGACTGTCGTCCCTCCACTTGGTAATCTACACTAGCGTATGGCTCACTCATTTGGTCACCGATATTGGAATTGCAAGTCCATTGAAACACAGACCTCAGAGGCTCAGATTCAGACGCATGGTTCGCACATCACACTTGGCGACTGAACTGGTTCTGTGTGTTTAATTAGGTAGTCTCTTCTGGAAAGTGCAGTACTTCATTGCACAGCGTAACCGGCTACACCTATAGGCCGTTAACAGTTATCTTAAGCAGTGTATCTACGACAACGTGAACGATAGTGCTAATAGAACTAAATGTAATAAATAATAAATTGCACACATTGCAGTCACTTTGCATGCGATTTTTTTAATTATATATCATGAATAAGCGGAGTGAATTATGACAAGCGAAACAGCATACCAACTGGGCTAAGAGTAGCTACGTGTTTACAGTTTACACCATTTGGGTGCGGTCTAAAAGCTGGTCTGCTTGCATTACGTTGCATTTGCAGATGGATGATGGATGGCTGGAGGGAGAACGCTGGTGATGGGTGAAATTTATGCGAAACCTTGGCAATCTGTTTTTATTGTATATTGTCGTCGCCGTCGCTGTCGCCGTTGTTGTCGCAGTCATTGTCAAGACCTACGACTCGCGCTGTGGATTGACAGACTATACGGGTGCGGGGGGAATACATTTATTGCGTGTAACTCAAACTAGAAATATCTTTCCACGCAAAAGGTTTGATGAACACATAACTACTTGGTCTGGGTTGGATACTGGATAGTGCTGCAGTAGCATCTTGTACTTGTCCGCTGCCTTAGTAGTTTTGTGATTTCCTATCAGCATCTTTATCGTTGTCGTCATTTATTGTTGTTGCTGTTAGTGGAAAGAAATGTGGGCATACATGCGACTATCGTTTAAGCGATTTATCTGCACAAGAAAATACATACATAGTGAATCATTTTAAAAGGAATGTCACTATGTGGGTAGCGGGGCTGTTTTGTTACTTTATGTCAAAACAAGTTCTTTTAGATAAATACGATTTTTTTTTATTGAACGTGTTTCCTTTATTGCGAGAGGAAATGCGAATTTCTTAGAACGGTTTGCAATAAAGAACATTAAAAGCTATACCAATCACTTACCTAGGCTGAGGTTATTTCGAACTATATAGTTTTAGTGGGCGCTTTTCACAACTGTTTGAAAGTGGATGGTTTCTTAAGTGAACTGTAGGTATGGATGCTCTTGATTCAAAACTCAAAGAAGATCTTAGGGTATCAGTCAGAAAGGGTTTCTTTTTTGTAATAACTATAACTGTGCCATAGGTGTACAAAATCGTGGGCATATTCCCCATACACAATGCTTATACCCAGTTTATTAAACTCATTTTGGTGACATTCAATTTGTCGCCGCCATATTGCCATAGTAACGTATCCAAATATCATCTTAGATTCGATAAAACCTATTTTCGAAGGAGGGCAATTTACCCCTGAAAGTATGCAATTCTGTACTTAATTTTAATGGGGGGGCATAGCTAAATTTGCGAGGTGTTGAAGACGGCTGGTTTCAATGGAAACGAACATTTTTAGACACACATTTTTTGCTTTTAATTTTCATAGTGACGTATCAAAATATAAATCACTAGGTGGATCTACCCGCTTTGCTGGGTTCTTTAATAAATGCATACATATGAACATGAAGTATGTAGGTATACATAATTATAATGGATATACAATAGGTACAGTACAGTACAGTAAACAGTCACCTTAATGTTTTATTGTACAGTACATTCCTGTACTATCCCGTACATACCATGCTACGACATATATATAATCAGCCTTATCACAGAATCCATTCGTAGAAAATCCCCGAATGAAAGCTATGCTACGAACTACGAAAAGTTTACTTCACAAAATCCGAATGGAATCAACAGAAGCATTGCCTCAGTAACCACTCTCATTCTCATTTTCGAAATCAGCTGTTTTGTGTCAAACATCGGTCATTGTGTGAAAATTATTGAAATAAACAGTGAGCAAATTTTCAAATAAATAAGATATTCTTTTTTTTTATCAATAAAATAAAATAAATCGTTTAAAAATGAACTCATTTGCATTCGCAATAGTTGCTGGTTAAACAGAGACCTCCAGGAGAAACCTGAAAATTCAGAGAAAAATACTTCGAGACGCTTGTGATTCGTTTGAATTAGATGAACTGAATTGATTAGATGAAAGATGAATAAAGAAAACACAATCTATGTTGCATAAAAACCGTTTTTCTCAACGTCTCCGACGCAAATTACTTGTCGTAGAAAAAGAGGTATATTTTCCGTTTCACTCGGATTCAGAGATACCAAATTTCACGAATTTCCAAATTCGTAGCAGATTTTCCACTACGAATCCACTAAGAATGGATTTCATGATGTATTTTTTGGGATTCGTAGCGATTTTTCGATTACGACGGAATTCATGATAGGGCTGATTACATTAGAAACCCACAATACATAATCCAAAGAAAGAAGAAGTGAAGTGAGAAGAAAAAAAGTTTGTTTGACAAACGTGGATATGCCCGCACTCCATTCCGGTGGTTCGTTCTACGATCACAGAATAATGATTGTTACATTAATCTTTTCACAGAGAAATTTACTAATCATAGAATAAAGTCATATTCAAATCTGTTCAGACATTTCGTAGTAGTATGTGTGTAAAGCATATGAAAGGTTTTTTGTTCAGTTAAAAAACCATATAAAATGGGTTTAAAGGCCCAGTAACGGACTTATGATACTAAAAACCATCCTATAAATACCGCTATCATGACAAATCGATTGTAGATATATTGTTGAGTGTTGAAGTATCCCTACTCGCTGACAAACAGGAAAATGTGTTCTTTTTTATAGTTGTGTAGAGAAGAGATGAGTAAAACTACTAGTACAAAGGGGCAGAGTAGGGAAATAATTATTACTTTTGGTAATTGATTACAACTTAAATTAAATTACGACCTTCAAGGGACTGATGATTTTGGTTGTTATAAGCGATACTGTAACCACTGTAACCGATATCAAGGTGCATACGTTAATTAATCTGTTTTAATTTTTTTTATTTATTTTTATAGTTTTTATACGTAACAGAATGTACTTAAAGTTCGTACAGAATTTAGCGCTTCGTCGATTGTTGGCTGAACAAATCCTATTTCTGAAAAAAAAAAAAATGTTTTGTTGCATTTTGACCGAGAACATATTAAAACCAGCTACCTTCTTCTTCGTCGCTTTCTTGTGTTGCATCATTTTGCACTATATCAACGATTTCTTCATCTGTTAAAGTCGCGGCCGTTAAAAGGTGTTCGTCAACTTCCAGTAGCTCATCGAACGAACATGGGAGTACATTTTCCACAGCTAAAGCACTTTGAATCCACTGATTTAAGGGTCATTCATCCTCTTCCTCAAAATCTTCTCTTGCTGGAGCATGTTTCAATCTTGAATGTATGTAACAGTTTGCAATAGTTGAACTAGTGATCCTTTCCCAAGCTTTTGAGATCAGTAAAATCGCTTCCAGCAAATTTATGTCTCGTCGATGTTCAATATTCTTTATAAGTTCTAGCACTTGAAGCTTTCTATAATGGGCTTTGAGGGATCTTATGATTCCATGGTCCATTGGTTGGAGCACCGAGGTAGTGTTTGGTGGCAGGAATTCAAGCCGTATGGCTCGCAAGCCTTCCACTGCTGGATGTGCAGGACAATAGTCAACGAGTAATAATATCTTTTTATTCTCCTTTCGTAGGTATTTTTCAAAAATTGAAGAAATCGTCCAGGCTTTCTTATTGCTCTCATGTTAAACTGGAAGCTTTTTCACATTCTTAAAGCATCTTGGATTTCTTGATTTGCCCACAACAGGAAGCTTCTACTTAACTGTACCAGTCATATTTGCTCCTACCAGTACAGTAACTCGACCCTTAGCCATTTTGCCTCCAATACATGTTTCACCTTTAAAATTCAGCGTGGTGGTTGGTGTCATTTTAAAAAAATAGACCGGTTTCATCAATATTGAAGATGTTTTCATCTGTATAGTTGGACCGAAGTTGGGGCCAAACAACCTGCAACCAATTGTCTACTGGACCCTTAGCAACACTTTTGGCCTCTCCTATTATTTTGCCACTAACAACTCCATTACGTTGACGAAAACGTTGTATCCATGCTGATGATCATGCGAAGTCGTTCTTACCCATCTCCTTGGCAAAGTCATTTGCTTTAGCTTGCAAAATGGGTCCACTGATGGGTTCACCGGAACTTCTCTGTGTCTGAAACTATATTAGCAGAGCCTTCTCAACCTCAGTTTGCTCAGTGAACTCTTTACTTTTTTTACGGTAAGTTTTGTTTCCTCAAATTGTTTTTTTAATTTTTTCCTTATCCTTTAAAATTGTTGATATAGTGGAGTGTGAAACGGAATACTCTTTAGCAAGGTCTTTATTTTGCTATCCAGCTTCCAATCCAAAAATGATACCTACTTTCTCTTCAATTGTAAAGATTTTTCGTTTCTAGCTCATTTTCCAATTAACTTTATGCAAACCGAATAACATCAAAACTCTTCGACCTCTCGTCACACAGAAAAATTTACACTAATTTCCCCACCTACTATTGTAAGCGATGTCGTTGTAAACGATTTGTTATTCAATGGGTTTATAATGGAGGACCTAAGAACTTGGTCGTTATAACCGATACGTCGTTATAACCGATGTCGTTGTAAGCGATTTTGACTGTACATGTATTGAAATTAAAAAAACTCAATTACATTAACTAACTTACTTACTTAGATGGCGCTACAGTACGGGGTGAACCTGCGCCTCAACCAATACACCTCTCCAGTTAGCGCTTTCTCTAGCTAACTACCTCCAGCGTCCAGTTGCGCACTCCAAGTTGGATTAGGTCCCCTTCCACTTGTGCGCGCCACCTAAGAGGAGGTCTTCCTCTACTGCGTTGTCCCTTCGTTTACTTGACTTTATCGCTATATCCAGTGGAATTTTCAAAAGTTTAGTGACAAAAATTCATTTTTTTGTGAGTCAGAGCAATTTTGCGAGTCTCGACATCCGAGCGAGATTTACACCTAACATTTGTCCAACCAAAACATTTGTTATTTGTCAAACTTTAAAGTGTGTGTACTTATATTTTTAAGACGAGAAGTCTGTGAAAAATAGAGAAAAATTTACATTTAGCCGCTGCAATGGATATTAGCATTAATTGAATGGATTCTTATAAACACAAATTATAATTTAAGAACAGCTGACTTTTAAAACACGCACACTCAGGGAAAAACTGCATCCTAGATTTTAATAGCAACGTATTAAAAACTAGGTTGCATACATTTTTGAAAAACACATTTGAATCAAAGTAAAAGCAATTTGATTCAAACACGAAAAGCGTTTGAGAAGGCAGGTAAGTATATAATTCATTTGAATTGATAATAGAACTACTTCAATTCAAATTTTTGAACAAAATAACCGAAAATATTTTAAATCAAAGTGGGAACGTAATAAAATACTAAAAGTCTCTTATTTCAATAGCAACGTATTTAAAAGTAAGTTGTTTCATTTTTACAAGACGTATTTAAATCAAAATAAAATATATTTGATTCAAATACGAAAACAATTGAGAAAACAGGTAAGTGCAAAATGCATTTGAATTTATAATGAAACAACTTCGTTTACAATTATAGCATGGAATAAATGAAAATACTTCAAATCAAAGTGGGAACCTAATAAAATACTATAAGTGCCTTATTTCAATAGCAACGTATTTAAAAGTAAGTTGTTTCATTTTTACAAAACGTATTTTAATCAAAATAAAATATATTTGATTCAAATACGAAAACAATTGAGAAAACAGGTAAGTGCAAAATGCATTTGAATTTATAATGAAACAACTTCGTTTACAATTATAGAATGGAATAAATGAAAATACTTCAAATCAAAGTGGGAACCTAATAAAATACTATAAGTGCCTTATTTCAATAGCAACGTATTTAAAAGTAAGTTGTTTCATTTTTACAAAACGTATTTTA
This sequence comes from Cheilosia urbana, assembly GCA_946477585.1. Classification (NCBI taxonomy): domain Eukaryota; kingdom Metazoa; phylum Arthropoda; class Insecta; order Diptera; family Syrphidae; genus Cheilosia; species Cheilosia urbana. The sequence continues at coordinate 116,142,253 of OX297853.1, read as the reverse complement.
ATCAAAATAAAATATATTTGATTCAAATATGAAAACAATTGAGAAAACAGGTAAGTGTATAATGCATTTGAATTTACAATGGAACCATTTATTAAAAAGTATTATTAATTTTTTGCATTTTAAATCAGAAAACAAACAGCATTAAGACTTTTGAATTAAATTGAAAACGTACTCATTCCAAAATTAAAACGGCTTAGTTTACTGTCTTTTTGTATGCTAAAGTGAGTTTTTACTTAAAGGATAATAATTTTCAAATCAAACATACTGACAAGCCAGCAATGAAAATCATGTTAAAATCGCTGTACAATCGACCCAAAATAGTTACACTCAGCAAGAATTTTATTTTATTCAAAATAAAAACTAATTACAATCCACCCATTTGTTGTATACCGATTTCAGCGCCATCTGTGGAATGTTTTGACGACCTATTTAATGCATATTGACGATATCTGAAAATATCTAAATGATTGGTTGAGCTTAAGCCATTAAAAATTTATTCTCCGCACACCAACGATTATACATTATTCTAAGTATACAAGGGAATTATATTTTAAATGAATTTGGACAATTTTTGATGTTTTTTTTTTAGAAAATTTTGCATACAAAATGGTACCAAATAAATACTCCAAGGTTCGGAAAGTATCTAATTTAATACCTTTTAGAGCCTATGTGCTGCGGTGAATAACATTTTAAATCAAAGTGCAAACGTATTAGAATAAACCTATCAAAGTGGGATCATTTTTAAATTAAATACACATTTTATCTTTTTTTCCTCGGAGCATCGAAAAAAAAACTTCGTCTTTGATTTTAATAGAAAATACATTAAAAAGGAAGTTGCTTATAATTTGTTTTGAAAAAGATTTTAGTGGTTGCAATATTGTTTTTATTGGAACGACGATATTGAGGTTTACAAAAAGGTACTATGTGAAAGGCAAAGCAATATATAGATAGATATTTTTGGAATACGAATCTATAAAATATACAGTTCAAACAATATCGTTTGAGCGGTATTTACAATATAATGGAAACAAAATTTTTTTGACAAAACTTCCAAGGTTCGGAAAGTACCTACTATTCTTCAACTGTTAAGCAGAAAACTGAATACACACGATTGTTTAGGGGATGTACGAACGTATTTTCGAATATTTAAATTCTTATCGAATTCGAAATGGAGTTGTGTTTTTATTTGTATTTTTTATTTTTATAGAATGTCTATAAACTACAGAAAACCAAATTCTTAAAAATGCCTGTCATTTAAAATTATATGATAATACAAAAACTGATTTTGCCATCAAATTACTATTTATCATTACCTTAAGAATTGATTTTTGTTGAAAAATAAATACCAGTTTTTAAAAGTAACGTCATATTCGCATTATTGGAAAATAATCAAACATGTCTAAAATCTTTATACAGAAAGTAGCGTTAATATATAGGAGCTAAAATGGAAAAAATGGGTTCGCACACTAGGCCTACAAACTCTAAATAAGAAGTTTCAAACAAAAAGAGCTTGTAGCCGTTTCTTTAAGTTCCATATCAATATCTTTCTCTTACAACGTATACGATAAAGTAAAAAAATACAATTCAGTACAAAATAATACGATTTAAACTAAGATGTGTACACTGTACACAGCTCATTTTTCATTCCTATCGGCTATCGACACCACACATTCTATTTCAGTTCAGTTTCAGTTGTCGGCGAGTGTGGTGCAGTGGTGTGGTGGTGGTCAGTCCGTTCGCGTTAAAGTAACAAAACACAAAAAAAAAAAAAAAACAGAAATCTATGGTAAGTGTCTTTTAATAGTTTTAGTTTTATTATATAATTAAAATATATTAATGCGCAATTGTTTACGTGATATAGCTTTCATTTAGCCAAATATTGTTCTTGCAAAAACAAATTATTGGTTATTCTGTTTGGTATTGCAATTCGGCGAAATACATATTCATTTGGCTTGACGGCACGTGCGGCTCATATCAGTATTTTCGCATTCATTATTTTCGTGGTATAACTATATTAATACCTATCCTATCTGTTTTATGGCTTAGAAAATATATTCAAATCTCAAATACCAATTTTTTTTTTTTGCAAGAACAAATAATTTTTTGTCTGCGATTTGGCGTCATAATGCGACGCCATATTTTTTGCACTTTTCATATTTAAAGTGAGTGCGAAAGGGAAGGTATTCGTACCATCGTTGCAATCTACCCTTGTAATATGTGAAACAAATAGGTCTGCCATTTTCACATTTTTTCGCGTAAAGTGCGCATTTCGATCAAAATTAAATTAATCAGTCAGAAAGTTTTTCTTTGATGGTTTGTGATCGTGAATATAAATATATGGAGAATATCATATATTTGCAATAACACAGAATTAATTTTCTTTGTCGAATCGTTATTTTGCGCCAGAATATTCTTACTTGGCTGTATGTGCGAAAGGGAAGGTATTCGTATATCGGTGCAATCCACCCTTGTATTGAGATTGAAGTGACAACATGAAGTGAAACAAATAGGTTTGCCATTTTCACATTTTTTCCGCGTACGCATTTCGATCAAAATTCAATTAATCAGTCAGAAAGTTTTTCTTTGATGGGTTGTGATCATGAATATAAATGTGTAAACCTATTTGTTACATAATGTACAACGCAGAAAATACACGTTTTTTTGTAGTCAGGTTGTCGCTACAATGCAGAAATAGACCAGCTAAATCATACTTTAAATTCAGTAGATCGATTTTTATATTTGAAAATGTATTTACTCCTAAACTACATATTTTATGAAACACCTTGGCGTAAAAAACATTTATATTATTCGTTTGAGCTGTATTTTAACGGCACTAGATTTTTGAAAAAAAAAAAACATTTTTATTTTAGTTGATTTTTGCACTTTCGATTATTGTGCATACATATTTTGAGTGTAGAAGGAGTCTGTCTTTATTATTTTTTATAAGATAACATAAAAATGGATATCCAAAATTTTGCACATATAAACAGCACAATATTAAGCCCCGATTTCGAATTTATTCAATTGGATGAAAATGGCCAACTTTTAGATGAATTGCTCCAACCAGTAGATGACGACCAAAAAAAATTTACTCAATTACTGATAGAGTTTAACCTTGAGTCTGTTATTAAAGTCAATGCAGTTTGGGAGCCGTACCTAAATACAGTATTGTCGAAACAACAATATATTTAGTAATGTTTGTCAAAAATGTATAACTAGTTTTATATGCATTTGTCTTTCGATCGTGTATAAAACTTGAAGTATTTTTCTTGTTCCTCTTTATAATTTTGGATTGAGTGGAACCAAAAAAACACTTTGGCACTAAAAAAAGTTATATTTAACCCTTTTTTTTATGTACTTATTTAGTTGTTACTATACTTCTTATTCAGATAAGCGCATTACTTACCACAGTTTGCAATATCTATCCAAAGAGGACATTAGAGATGCTACTCGACACATTGCGAAGAAAGCAGAATTTAGAGAAAAACTTTTTTTTGGAGAAAAGAACAGTTAGGTAGTTATCAATATACCTTATAACACATTGTATGTCAAGGGTTATATTTGTTATTTTTATTTGTATTACACCTTAGTATGGGAAGGATGACGAAACCATTTCCCTCAATTCGAAAGTTGGCGAGTGGCAAAGCAAAACCGATACTTCAAAAGAAATAATTCTTCAACCCAGACATTCTAAAATTGTAAGTATGAAACTAAATGTGGTAGATAGATATTTAAGTAATAAAAATATTACAATTCATATAGAATCTTCGAGAACTAAAATTATCCACAAATGCTGAATTTTTAAAATCTTGGCCGAAATTCTCGGACTCAAGGGACCTGGTAAAAATTTAATTAAATTTAAATAATATTTTAACTCATAGCTATTTTTTGCAGATAAACATAGACTTTACGCTTTAATACCCAAAAAAGCAACAACTTTTATTTGCTAAATGGGAGGACTTCAAAATAAATATTAAGAAATATTTTAAAGTCATCATCCACAACGAAAATTGCAAAAGAAGGTTTTCACTTTTGAAAACAACCCCAGAGATTGGAAAAGGTAAATATAAAAGGAAACAATACAGACACGCCTGATATAAAACCATTTATTTCTTAGATTCCGAAGACTATCTCTTGTCAACGTTGTTGAATCCAGTCATTCCCCCAGTATCCAGGTTCAAAGATAAGGCTGGCAGCAATAAAAGAAAGGTGACTATAAGCGATGCACAATAAAATTTCATTCTGAGGCTTTCTTTGATAAAGAACTATTCCGAAAAGATAGAAGAGCTGATAAATAAATATTATAACGTAGGACTGACTATACAGCCTTTCATATATTGTCGTGGAGGCAGACGAAATTAATTTAAATTAATTTTTTATATATTTAGATAAAACTTTGTACAAATTCGATTCATTTATAGAACCACTTGACATTTGCTTTTTCAAGTTCTCTCATTGGAGTATCCCTTAGCATGTCAGCCCTGTTGGGTTTTTATTCAAAAGTACTTTAAAATTTAGAAACGCAATATGATTTACAATCACCCAACATAACATCTCTATTAAGTTATATGAGCTCTGTTAAGTAGTACAGATAAGTTTAACAACTGTATGCATCTGTTTCAAATGCTGCAATCATTTTCCTTACTTACTTTATACAAATTTAATTCTTTTATATAAGCACCTCCTTGTAAGTAACCTTGATTACTTTATACAAATTCGATTCGTTTTTAGAATAACTTTTGTTTTCTTTTATAATACAACAGTATTAATCTGTTTCAAATGCTGAAATAATTTTTCATGTATTGACCTCCTTCTTCGTAGTCGTAGCATATAAGCCCTATTGGGTTTTTCTTAAAACAACTATGTACACATGTTTTAAATGCTGCAATCAATTTTCTTGCACTGACCTCCTTGTACGTCATCTAAAATACGATCACTATACCGCAAAACAATGTCTTGCAATGTAAGCAAAATGCAAGTATTTTCCAATTATAAAGTCTTTCGCCGTCATTTAGACAATTTGCATAAATCCTCAGAAATAGAAAAATTTAAAACTGTTTCCGGATGCAAAAATATTTCTAATTCAAATAACAACACTTTGGATGTTGATGTACATACAAGTCATTCCAACAGCTCATCGCATGTAAAACATGAAGTTATTTACGATGTTTCTAAAATTTTGAGCGAGCTTAAAGTATCTGCCATTAATTTATCTCTAAAGCTAATACATACGTACTTTTTTACTAAATAAACAAAATCATTTCTATCACTTTTTTCAATGAATAGCTCGTATGAATTATTGTGTAAATTACTTAAAATCATTAATATTCAACTACATAAAATGTTCAAAATATCTAACAAGAAATTCCAAGCCTAATAAATTAGGAAACAATTGAGTAATGTAATAGTAAAAGGCAATTGTAAACAAAAATCACATTTTTCATAAGGAAAAGGAAAAGACATTTGTGAACTTTCATTTAATAAAATTAAAGAAGTTGTCGTTATACATAGAAATCGTTTTATATTAAATCATTTTTATCTCTCTTGAATGAATTTTTCTGGGTCCATCTTTAAAGGGTAAGCTAATGTAAGTCAATATTTGGAATTAAAATGGATCATTTTATGTAAATCAAAGTAATCAATTATTAATTTAAAGCATAGATTTTGTTATATTTAATGTGAAAGTTCATTAAATATAACAAATATCGTGTTTGAAATAAGATTGTTTATGTTTTGATTTAAACAGATTGCAACTAAATTCAAAGTCGATTCATTTTGGTTCTTAATAAGGATTACTTTCATTCAAAGTCGACGAGCATTAGAAGTAAACGGAAGTTACACTTAAATCAAAGATAAAAGTGATTAAAATCAAGTGTGAGTAACATTAAATCAAGCTCGTCTATGACATTAATTAAAAGTCAAATTGCCTTTGAAATAAGGTTGTTATCGTTATAGATTTAGGTGGATTCTATTTTGATCTAAAAACATTTCAACTAAATTCAAAGTTGCTTCACTTTTGTTTGTAATAATGATTACTTTCATTCAAAGTCGACGAGCATTTGAAGTAAACGGAAGTCACACTTAAATCAAAGATAAAAGTGATTAAAATCAAGTGTGAGTAACATTAAATCAAGCTCGTCTATGACATTAATTGAAAGTCAAATTGCCTTTGAAATAAGGTTGTTATCGTAATAGATTTAGGTAGATTCTATTTTGATTTAAAAAAATTTCAACTTAATTCAAAGTTGCTTCACTTTTGTTTGTAATAAGGATTACTTTCATTCAAAGTCGACGAGCATTTGAAGTAAACGGAAGTCACACTTAAATCAAAGATAAATGTGATTAAAATCAAGTGTACGCAATTATGAAAACCTTTTCAACTGTTTTCAACTACGTCCTCAATGTAAAGTTGTTATGTATTTGATTTTAAGTGTCTTTTCATTAAAAAAATATTTTAAGTTGCACTACTTTGATTTAAAAATTTCCGTGTTTGGTCCCAAATCGTTAACGTTTTACTTTGATTCAAAGACGTTTTTTTTGATTCTAGGTTGTTTTTTGGCTCAGTGCACCACCACAAAAGCAAAGAAAAAAAAATCTCGTTTTATGTTCCATTGGGCACGAAAAATCTGAAATCTGAGAGCAAAATCTTAAAATCCCAATGGAAACCGACATAAGTTGAGAAAAATGTCAACGAAAACTTTGAACTCAATAATGCTCATCAGAAATCAACTAAAAATACAAAAAAAAGGTGTCATGACTACGAAATTCCTAAGAATGTTCTTTTAAGAAATAATTTTAAAAATTCCTCCGATATTGAGGTAAATGAAAGTGATGATGATGAAATCGATCTAATTATTTCTGATTTGTAGTGATTTTAAAAACTATCTATTTTGTTTTTTATTGCAACTTTGAGACTGAATTTGTTTTTTTTTTTATGAGTTAACATTATGTATTACATATTTAAGATATAATATATATTTTTTTTGTCATTGTAGGTAGTGAACATTTTTTTTCTAGTGACTTTTTTTTTAAATTTTAGCATATCTGGTGGATTTTTGGGTTCGAGCTAGTGATTTTTTTTAAGTTAACGGCAACCCTGCTTCGGGTTGGAGTCGAAGACTCTTCGGGCCGGAGAGTTGGTGTCCATTCGCTCTACATGTCGTAGCCATCTTAGTCGGCTGATGCGCACTTTTCTGACCAGGTCGATGGCGCTGTTACATTAACTGTTAATTATAAATTAAAAAATGGCAATTACAAATAATTCATATAATTACAGAAAAAGTAATTGACTTCTGGAAGAAATCGAAGAAAAACTCAGTGGAATTACTTTCTAAGTACGACGATCGTTTCATTAGTTACACGATTATACTCTGTCCAAGAAAAATTGTCAGTACAGGCCTTATGAGAAGCTCTTTTTTCTACCAGTGGTGCCTGTAGTACTCTCACGGAACTCAAACACAAGATTTGCCACTGAAATAAAAACGAAACCACTGGCATTCCAAAGAATTTTGTTGTTGTAATTTTCCTGAAATTCGCATACATCCCTCCACAACCAGTCTGCCACACAGTCGCGGGCAGAATGAGCACGATCGCTTGTGTTCGCTTGCTATTATCATCAACCAAAATAAGCAGTGTGACGTGTGAGTGACTGAAGCACATCAGAGAAGTGTTACCATATGGCAATGTTAGCATATCATTAAGGGTTTTTCTTTGAATTTTGTCAAAGAACTTTCGGTTTTGGTGCCTTTTGGAGCTTTTTGGAGCTTTTGAGAGCGGCATATTATGTGGGGTGTTGCCATTCGGTTTTAATTTGTTTGTATTTCTGAAAGATCCAACAATATTCAGTTAAAAGATTTTGTTGAATGTTATCTTTTAGAAATAATGTTTATTCGTGAGGTGTTTTAATGCATTCATTTCATTAACGCAACAAGTGATCATATGTGCGTTGTAGAGATATTGCAATAAATTAATAGTGATTACTAGGGCAACTCAACCGGATTCATGCAAAAGCATAGTATTTTAAGGGATAACATTTTATTAAATATTTTATTATAGAAAACTAAGTACAAATTTTCAGCCTTATTCGTAAGGGCATATTTCTGTATGTTTTGGTAGGTATAAATTCATATTTCACTTTGTAGAGCATATTTTTCATACTGAAATGTCAAAATGATGAAACAGGTAGACCTATACTATTTATTTTCGGTCGTTGGGTTTTACCACATCCGGTCACTCCTCTCCAGTAAAGCAAATGCCTTGAAAAGGCGGAAACAATGGTTGTTATCTCAATAGCGGATAGTGGATCTAAGCAAGTGGTTAACTTTATTGTGCATATGAATAAACAGAAACATGGCTACAAAGTCGTCAAAGGATCTAAGTGTAGAAAATAAACAACAAATTGTTGATGCAACTGAAAAATTCTATGACCTTTTCAAAAGTAAATCGGAAGGCGTAGGAAATGCGGCTACTGTTTTTTCTGTTACGGAACGAACTGTATACAGGCTTTTAAGGGAAAAAGCAATCAAAGGCCACAATTCACCACCAAAGAAGAAAAATAATTCCGGTATCAAGAGCAAGGTGGATGATTTTGACAAATGTGGGATTAGGCGGATAGTCCATCAGTTTTTTATGGATAATGACCTTCCAACGCTAGACAAGATATTATTGGAAGTACAAAAAAGTGAAAATATAACAAAACTAAGCAGATCACCTTTCTATACAATATTGCAAAAAGATCTCGGACTTAAATTCGTCAAACGTCAGCGAAAGAATTTGTTGTTGGAAAGAAGTGACATTATTTCTTGGAGACGAAGATATCTACGCGAATTAAAAAAAATTAGAGAAGAGAAAAGAAAGATTTATTTTACTGATGAGACCTGGCTAAATTGGAAGATGGTAACCCTAATAGTATTGCTCTCTGAGTTATGGCGAATTATCATACACACTACGGCAACCCTGTGAGAGCTTTAAAAAGGGACCGATTTATGTAAGTCATTGTAACCAGACTGAGAGACAAACATCCTATCTTCCCTGTACTGACAATTTTTCTTGGACAGTGTATAGAGCCCAGCTTTTTTCAGCAATCAAGTTTGTTTTACAATAAACCTGAATTAAAGTAGGTATGTATTTATATCTTTTTTTTGAAGATAGCGTTTAAAATAATATTTTTATTTTGCTTTTTCTTTTTTTTATATATACTTCTCCCGGGAAAGGCGAACCTATAACGCTTCAACAGCGCCCCGAGATGCCTGCACATATATGTTTGCTCTGCACTTAAATTGCCCATCGAATACATTTATTGTTAACAGACTTTAAAAAAATATAGTTTTGAGCACAATCATTATATAATTACATAGTTAAATACGAGTCTTATTTATTTGATAATTTAAAAACGTATAAGTTCTTCTATTATTTGCATGGTAAAAAAATTAAGGCCATGTTAAAATCTAAGCTGTGGTTTGAAGAAACTTCTGTATTTTTTCTTTTTCTGCTATTCGTTTGTGATCGTACTTCTTCAACTTCACTTTCAGTCTCAAAATCGCTCATTTTTACCACAAATTATTACTATAAACTTTTACTTGTACCTTTAATTTACCCTGATATTTTTTTGTAATCATTACAAATTTCGGAAACACAGGTTTTGAATATTTTTTATTACAAATAATTTGTAATTATGTTTTACACATAACAATTATAAGTAATTACAAGTAACTGTAATTGGCAAAATTTATAATTACAATTACATGTATTTGTGATCAAATTTGTTTGAAATCATTATTATTATTATTATTATTAAAGCTTTATTTACAGAATAATAAATTATACTGTTAATAATAGGGTTAATAGCACTAGCTACCAGGGCTTTCGGCTAAGTGTTTGAAATCATTATTTCCCAACTATACTAAAAGTTGGATTTGTTTGAATACATTAGGTCTCTTCCTTTACTTTTGTAGTAAGCTAGTAAGAATGGAAAAGACTGTCAGAGTTCAGAAAAGCAGTGGTGGGGATAAATTCTCTCACAGAGAGAGACGCTTACGAACAAGTTAGGGAACGCTTTTGTAGTAATTTATGAAAAATGACGGATACATAATTCAAATATTCAAAAAAATGGTACGAAAAGTCGTGGAAATGTCTGATAAACTCGAATTCGAAAAGAGGAAAAAGCGACACTGCATGAAGAATTACATGGAGGAGCTTGTTCCTTGTTCCAGCGAGGAAGAATTTCGTCGCCACTTTCGAAAGAATCTTGAGGAGAACATTCAACTTTATTTTGCCGCCTGATGTTTATACCATTTTAATACGCAAGAAATCAAAAAATAATCCACGCATATGCCAAATAGGACAACAAATTTCAAATCAGCTGTTAGTATTAAGGGGACTGACAGCTTTTTCACTTCATACACCAAGAAATTTGTTGAGTAAAAATTCGTAATATTCTCAGTGGAGGGGTAATATCTTGCTCTCACGATGACGCTCTCTTTTACGAATTTTTCGAGTTAAGGAACGGCACTGAGTAAAAATTCGTAAGAATTCGTAAGAATTAGTAAAAATTTGTAAGATTTGAAAGTAAAGGAACGGACCTACTTATAATGAACAGGCAAACTGATTACTTCAAAATATATTTGTATTGTGTTTAAAGTAGCGTTGCCAGACGTCCCGGATTTAAGACAGAATTTTGGTTGTCATAACATAGGTAAACAAAAAAACTACTGCAAATATCTTTTATTACATTTCTCAGACTTTTAAAATTAAACAGGAGCAGTACGAGAAACGAAAACGAAAATTTCCGATATGGAGCAAGTGCGTGCACCCCAACCTTATTAACGTAAACATATCAACTGGCAGCTTTTTTTTTTGTTGACATTTCAAGATTATTTGAAAATAAGTTCGTTTGAAAATTTGTTCTATTACACTTTAGTCTCTTTTATACGCTTCATACATTTTCAAAATTTTTTATTCTGAAATAAGTACATTTAAAATGTGACACAGTTGCCTACCACAACACTATTATACTGTTATGCGAACTAATGGTTGTTAAATATCGTGCGAAAATTCTAAATTTGCAAAGTAGCTTTAGAAATGACAGCTTGTTGGCATTTTCTCTCACCGGACCTTTTCTCTACTCTTCAGAATTCTGCAGCGAGTGGCCACTCTGTTTATTTTAAATTTTACTCTTCGAAATGTCAATTGAGAACGCAGGCAGGATTTTTTTTGACCCGATTCGTCGGCTTGGCTTCCCCTCCATAATAATGTCAACTGCAAAAACTATACACGTGACCACTCTGGGCCAATTAAAACTTAAATCCATTTAGTCGGTCAGGTGTCAGACATACTAAGCTAGAATCCGAACGTCCCCAATGTATTTTTTTTTTTTTTCAAACTGACACCTGTCATTTAAATAAATAAAAATAATTTTTTATTTTGTCCCGGGAGAAATTTATAAATCCCGGGTTTTTTCCATATTTATGCAATTATCAAATTATGGCAACCCTAGTTTAAAGTCAAATACATTTGATTGTACGATGAGTCACTGTCAAATTAAAGTTAAAGCATAGTACCTGCCAACATATTTTCAAAAACGAATGTAGGTATTTGAATCTACGATGCAATGTTTTTGGATCGAAATTTATAAACATTGAATTAAAGATAACTGAATTGGATCCAAGCGTTATTCCACATCAAATCAAGGTATATACGTGGTAAGATAAAATTAAAAATTATATACCTACTTTTTAGAGTAGGGAAACCTTATGAATTGAAGTCATGTCACCTTTATTTATTTTCGTAGTTGAAGCTAAATCATTCCGAAAAAAATATTAAAATCGAAGTGGTTTTCTTTGATTTTACAATGTTTTTTTTTCTAACCTTACCCATTCTGAGCTAAAATGCACATTCTCATACTAACTTTGGCAGCAGCTTCTTCAATATTTCATAAAGCTTTAACTTTCTTCATCGCGTTAATTGTGCTCCACTGAACACATGCGAGGCAGCCCGTTTGTTGCATGTGTAAGGTGAAAATGATTGTTTAGTGTAAATATCATTCTGAATTATAAATGAAAACGCATTAGGCAGCGTTTGTGAATGCGCGCAATTTTTCTCGAGCATAGATGATGCAGACATGTTTTAAAAGATCCATACCGGTGGCACAGCACCCAGCAGCGCGCGTAATTAAATCTAGTCCACAAATGAAATTGTTGGATGAGCATCAAATGTTTTGGAAATCATTGCATAAAACAAAAAATGCAAGCGCAAATGAAAGTGAAAGTATGGTCACAACTTCATGAGGTCTGAGCTGAAGGTAGGGACCTGACTGAAGTCGTACTTTGTTAATTTAAGGAACCATTAACTGCTACTTACCTACGGCTGTTGGCTTTGAGAATAATTACCCTCATCACTCTTAATTAGAGAATCTTTCATTTGAATGCTGAACAGTAGCTGTATGGCTACTTAAATGCCTAGGGCATCTTTCCGAATGTTTCAATTGTTAATGCACCATTGTTGCCGTAGAAAGTTTGTGAACCTCAATAACAATTTGAGTGGGCTTAAGATAGTTTAATGTCAACAGAAATCGGTTAGTTTTAACAGAAATTTCTCTGATTTGTCTGGATTGGCGTTCATGTTCATAAACCTACCTACAAACTCGGTGTTTCAGATGACTTGGAGGGTTTTGTCACGCTGATGCCCCGAACGCCTTTATCTGGAAGGAATCTTAGGAATCACTTTCGGGCAGAGTTGGCGCAAGGACTGAGTAGTTGGGTGGTCAGTCCAGAAAAAGCGAACACATTTAGACTACTGAATGTGTGTCTTCTGTCTTGTGATACCACTGACTACATAAATTTTGGAAGGTTGCACCTTGAACTTCAAATAAACCGTAAGAGACTTTGAATGTTAGATTTTATAACATCGCCGAAATTGTTGTAGTTCGTTTTTGAAAGTATGTAAGTTCAGAGAAAATTAAAAATGGTATCCAAGCAAGAGCCTTTTTAAAAATCGCTTTAAAGTAAGCCAAGCGACTCTTGTGGCTCTATGTCCGATTCACTCGGCAAATTGAGCAAGAGACAGGCTGCTGCCCACTGCACTGCCACTGACGGTAAGACTCGGGATACCTCCATGGTTGAACGGGCTCCTGAAGAGTTGGGCCTTGGGCTGCGCTTGTCTAAGGGACAGCGGAAGAGGAAAATGAGGAAGCTGTTGGATCCGCGGCGCAAAGATGCTTTATCTGCTGAAGGCGCTAGCACATCTCTCAGCTCTTCGGCGGTGTCTTTGAAAAGGAACAGGTCGGTGGAGGTCACTCCAACTAAAGCCAACCAACCCCTTGGATCGGGCACTGCCTCCTCTTCTGCCGAACCGAAAAGCAAGAAGAAGCGAACCAAGCTCGTAAAGAGAATAAACCCCGGAGGCGCTCCTATCGCTGGGGCTGCCCGTGCACTGGTAACGAATGATGCAGGTGCTGAAACCAACTCAGGTTGCAGTACCAGCGGACAGAACCTTGTTGTCGCGGATGGCTCTGGTGGTCGGAGTGCTTCTTTTGAACGCAGAACAGCTGAGGTGGGAGATAGTAGGCTGTCCTATAAGGATGCTGCTGTCTCCTCTTTGGCAGTTCGTATAGGGAAAGCAGGCAATGATAATAGCATGAGCGATGCAGAGTGTAAACACTGCAAAGCTCATCTTTTGGAGCTTGCCTCGGAAACAAATGCGTGCATCCAGGTTGAGGGCTGTGAGTTCAAGGACGGAACCTTCATGGTGAAGACCTCCTCGCAGCAAACCTCTGAATGGGTCAGCAGTATTGTGCCGAAGATCCCTCCCCTTGGGACCACAATTTTTGAGGTCTACAAGCCACCCAAGCTCACGCGCGCAGTCTGCTGGATCCCTGGGCGGATGTGCTAAAGCGTTTGCACGCCCAGAACCCTGGCCTCGACACAAAAGCCTGGATTGTCCGTTCTCACAGGCAGAGCAAAAACCGTCACGATGAAGATGGTAGCTCTCTGGTTGTGAGCATAGACATGGCTTCTGCCGAAACCATCAAGTCTAGGTACGACATGCGTCCCTATCTGCATCTTGGTAGGATTCGTTTCCATTTCAATGCCAAGTAGTGCAAATAGTGGTCGTAACCCAGAGTTTACATCCATTTTGTTCACTCAGATAAACCTACAGCACTGCAAGGCTGCTACCGCTCTTTTAAGTAGGAGGCTTGCTGTAAGTAGAACAAAGAATCGCATAACATCCATCCAGGAACCATGGGTGTGGAAAAATCGCATCTGTGGCCTTGGTGAGTTGAGTGGTTCGCATAACGTTCTTTACGATAGGCTGTCCGATAGACCTAGGACATGTCTTGTTGTATCGAAATCCCTCACGGCAGTTACAATCAAACGCTTCTGTTGCCAAGATTTGGTTGCTGCAACTATTACTTACCATGCAAACGACAGTTGGGAAACCTTTGTCGCCGCATCGGCTTACTTTCCCTATGACTCTTTAACTCCTCCACCACCAAAGGCGGTTGTTGAGCTCGTAGAGTACTGTGAGTCCAAAAAGATAGGTCTTATTCTATGTTGCGATGCTAATGCTCAAAACACTGTTTGGGGCAGCAGCAAATGCAATATACGAGGAGATCGTCTTCTGGACTTCATATTATCGTCTGACATTACCATCAACAATGTGGGTTGTCGACCTACATTTGTTACAGCCAGGAGACAGCAAGTAATTGATGTTACCCTGTCAAACCGGCATTCCAAGACTATCACGAATTGGCGGGTATCACCAGATAGCACTTTGTCAGACCACAGATACATCGAATTTCAAATCTTCTGTGAAGTTTCGCCTTTGCTAGAGAGGAGAAATCCGAGAAAAACGGACTGGGCTCGGTTTGGGGAGGAGCTTGGCAACTCTGTTAAAGTTCCACTCAAACTAAGATCGATACTGGGGGTAGAGAGGTCTGCTCAGGATCTGAGTAGCACCCTTATCCGCTGCTTCGAACTAGCGTGTCCAGTTACAAAAAACTCCTGTAGAAAACCGGTACCTTGGTGGAGTACCGAACTGCAGTGTATTCGCAGAGAAACCAGGAAGCTCCTAAATCGGTCTTTAAAAACCAACTTGGAAGAAGACTGGAACCTATATCGATCGAAACAAAAAGAATTTAAGAGACTAATTCGTAAATCGAAAAATGACTCTTATAGGAAATTTTGTGAGGAGGTCGAATCACTAAGTGCGACCAGTAGGCTTGTTAAAGTCCTCAAAAGGGACAGACCAAGCAAACTGGAATCGCTCCAAAAATCTGATGGTACCTACACTGAGACAAAGGCGGAGACTTTCAGTCTCCTGCTGGAGACTCACTTCCCGGGAAATCAGGTTACTACATGCTCTTCAGTGGTACCGGAAACGGTGGCCACTCCTGATCTGTCAAACACCACGCGGCGTAGCTGGTATGTTGCATCCAGAGTAGTGACGGATGAGGCCATCAAATATGCAATTGCATCGTTTGATGGTTTCAAGTCGCCTGGTCCGGATGGCATCTATCCGGTTATGCTGAAACAAGGTTGTAGTCAGCTGTTGCCGGCGCTGAAAAGAATTTTCACCGCTAGCTTGGCCTTGGGCTACATACCATCTCCTTGGCGTATGGTTAAAGTCGTGTTCATACCAAAAATTGGTAAGACTGACTACACTCTCGCCAAAAGTTTCAGACCCATAAGTCTGTCCTCCTTCCTGCTGAAAAGTTTGGAGAGACTGGTTGAGCTGCACGTGCGCAATGTCGCTCTTCGATCGCACCCTCTTTCAGAGATGCAACATGCCTATCAGCGCGGAAAATCCTGTGAAACTGCGCTTCAGAACCTTGTTGGTAGGATTGAAAGTGCTCTTGATCGGAAGGAGTACGCGTTGGGCATTTTCGTCGACATTGAGGGGGCTTTTGATAATGCGACTTTTGATAGCATGTGCACTGCAGCCAGACATCATGGTATAGATGAAACATTAGTGTTGTGGATTAAATCAATGCTAATATACAGGACGTTGATTGCCGAGGCGGATTGTGGTAAATGCGTCGTGACAGGGGTTAACAGGGGCTGCCCTCAAGGCGGTGTTCTGTCTCCCCTTTTATGGTGTATGGTAGTTGACTCTCTGCTAACGCTTCTCGATCTTCCTGGAACCTATACTCAAGCATACGCGGATGATGTCGCCGTTCTGTCTGTCGGTTCTGACCTAGGGACTGTCTGCTCTCGGGCTCAGAGATCCTTGGGCTTGATCGATGGCTGGTGCACAAGAAATGGGCTTTCAGTGAATCCTCTTAAAACGACTGTTGTTCTCTTCACGAGAAGGAGGAAGGTCACTGGTCTGACTCAGCTTGTGTTAAAAGGTGTCACTATTCCGATCTCCGATGAAGTCAAATATCTGGGAGTAATCCTCGATAGAAAGCTTCTTTGGTCCAAGCATGTCGAATCGAAAACCGATAAAGCGCTGTCAACTTTCTGGCAGTGTAAAGGCGCTTTTGGCAAGACATGGGGCTTATCTCCTAAAAGGGTCCTTTGGATCTATACGGCAATGGTAAGACCACTCCTCTCATACGCGTCGGTTGTATGGTGGAACAGGCTTTCACGGAAACGTGTTACTGCCTCTTTTGCCAGACTTCAAAGAACGGTTTGTCTCGGCTGCACGGGGGCCTTCCCCAGCACACCGGGCTCCGCTCTAGACGCTATGATGAACCTCCCCCCCCTTGATATTTTTATCATGGGGTGTACGCTGAAAACCATTTCTCGTTTAAAGAGAGGTGGCTTTTGGTACCACGCGCATTGGAGTTTTGAAGAACTTGTGCGAGAATTATCCTTTGACCCCTGTCTTATGGATATGCCCTCTGACGCAATGACCCCAGAAGTCCTACTGCGACAAAACTACCACGTCAACTTTCCTCAGGCAACGGAATGGCTTAGGCCAGACTCTGAGCCAGGGAAAGAATGCCATCGTATTTTTACGGATGGCTCCAAAACCGGACAGGGGTCTGGTTCTGGAGTCTTCGTGGAAAGCGAGAACATTAGACTTCACTACCCCTTAGGAAACCATGCGTCTGTCTTCCAAGCGGAGATATTCGCTATCCTTATGGCTATGCGCTATATTGTGACAAACAGGTGGAGGGCTAGGAGTATATGCATTTGCAGCGACAGCCAAGCTGCATTAAAAGCGCTGCTTAACCCTCTTACCTCGTCTAAATTAGTGCTCGAACTCAAGCTTTCTCTGAACTTGGTCGGAAGGCTAAATACAGTGTATCTTGTTTGGGTCCCAGGTCACACTGGTATCCTTGGAAATGAGATAGCTGATGAGCTTGCCAGGCTGGGTTCAGAGGAAGAATTCTTAGGACCTGAACCTGTGTTGGGTCTGCCTTCATCGGTGGTTAAGTCATACATTGATACTTGGGTTTCTCGCGAACACGAGCGTCGGTGGCGTGGCTGTGCTGGGTGTGGGCAGACCAAACGACTGCGTCCGGACATCTGCAAAAGGTCGGCGGCCTTCCTTCTGTCTCTCAGAAGAAGCGACTGTAGACTGCTTGTGGGCGTCCTTTCGGGCCACCAAGCTTTTGCCAAACACTTAAATGTTTTGGGCTTTAGCATCTCCACCATCTGTCCTGCCTGTGGAGAGGATGACGATACAGCGGAGCACTTCCTCTGTAGCTGTCCTGCCTTTGCTCGCATCAGGTGGCGGATCTTTGGGGCTGACGTGGTGAGTGCCGAACATCTAAGCTCTTCATCACTGAAGCTCCTTCTCATCTTTCTTCGAAAGACGGGAAAACTAAGTACATAAATGTAAGGTGTCTGTTTGGCAGTACAATGGACCAGTAGTTGTGTCTGAGTGCTCCATCGGATAGTAACAACCTCCGACAGAAAAAAAGAAAAAAAAAAAAAAAAAGCCAAGCGTTGAATTCGTTCTACAGTTCTTGCGGAGATGCAGTATCAAGTTTTTTAGAGAGAGAGAAGTGGGCGGAGCTGATGGTCTATTTAGTACTTAGTTTATGAACTGGGCGACTCATTAAAAAAAATGTCTTGACTGAAGAAATACCTATAGCACTCTCTAATCAAGTTTCCTTAAATTATCTAAAGGTACAAGGTAACAGCTCGCTTAAGTGACTGTATTTCCTCATCTGCTTATTGGTACGTACTTGCCGAAATAAATGCAGAGAACTTCTTCAGATATACCCAGTCTCCTGATTTTCTCTAAGTCTACAATGTTCCATTAGGAAGCTTGGTAGGATGGTAAGGTTGATGCGTGAAATCTTCTTCGGCTATATTACCACAGAAGATTATTTACTTACCCCGTGACTTGAGTGCTGCTACAGGTTTCAACCGTTTATTGCAGTATTTTCCGGTATTCTTCTTTGGGATTGTCATTCTCTATTGCGCAGACTAGTGCAGGACCAATGAAAGCAGTAGATGTTCCATTAATTGAAAGCGAGTCGATGTTTCCAGTAGCCTCTATCCACGCACAGCCTAATACACAACAGAGGACAACCTCGTGTCTTTAACACAGTTCATTCAAATGTTGCAGGGGCTCTCACACAAGTAATGTATGGACGTCAATATCCATGACACCAGCATTTCCATGTCAGTAGTTGGGTAAGTTCTAAAGACTCCCGCAATACATATGCATGTCAGTCTTTGATGCACCTTATTTAGTATCTTCCTTGTGTTGGCCAGATTGTTCTTCGTGGTCATATCCTCATATCTTGTATGTGTTTTTTGCCGATTAGTTTGCTCTCTAGAAAATCGGAGGTTTTTTTAAAAAGTAATTTTATTTGTGTTTCGTTATACGCTGTGTTCTTTTTGGTAACCTCAAAACGAGCTTCCGCAAAAAAATGTATTTTAAAGGCATTTTGTGAACGTTAGAAACGCTGAGTAACTTATACATTATCTCTACGCTAGGTACCTTTTACCTTATTAAACATAATCTGCCTGCTCTGTATGCTAACGACAAACCTAAGGCCCTTAAGTCTGATTGTCCAGTAGAATAGGTAGCGTACTTCCATTGTCGTCGAGTTTGTCAGCATTAGAGATTTCCAGAGATATATCTATGCCCTTGTGCCCAGCAAAAATAAATTAAGCTGCTCCTACATCTACTTAATAGATGAGTAACACAGCGAGCTGTCACTGGTGCGTTTGCAAGAAGTATTAGTACAGAAGCGGCAAAAATGGGTTTAGTGGTGAATGAGGGTAAAACAAAATATATGCTGTCAACAAGAAGGGACACACAACATCGACGAATCGGGCAGAACGTCACGATAGACAGCTATAACTTTGAGGTAGTTAGGGACTTTGTCTACCTCGGCTCCGCTATAAACTCTGATAACGACATCACATCAGAAATCAAACGAAGAATCACACTTGCCAACCGCTGTTTCTTTGGCCTAAGACGGCAACTGATAAGTAAGGCCTTGTCGAGAAATACTAAGGAAACTCTGTATAAGACCCTCATCATCCCAGTCCTGCTTTATGGTGCAGAAGCATGGGCGCTATCAAAGGCGGATGAAGATCTCCTTGGTCGTTTCGAACGCAAAATTCTTCGAGTGATTTTTGGTCCCGTTTGCGTTGACGGGCTTTGGAGGAGAAGATTTAACAGCGAACTCTACGAGCTGTACAGCGACATCGAACTAGTCAGAAAAGTACGCATCAGTCGTCTAAGATGGCTCGGACATGTAGAGCGAATGGACACCAACGCTCCGGCCCGAAGAGTCTTCGATTCTAACCCGGAGGTACAATGCAGTAGAGGAAGACCTCGCCTTAGGTGGCGGCGCGCAAGTGGAAGTGGGCACCTCAACCAACTTGGAGTGCGCAACTGGAGGCAGTTAGCCAAAGATCGCGCTAACTGGAGAGGCGTATTGGTTGAGGCCCAGGTCCACCCCGGACTGTAGCGCCACCTAAGTAAGTAAGATGAGTAACACTTTAGAAAAACCTTTATCTATCGCTTATAGAGATTGATTCGAAACACTCATAAGTACCTGCTCCGTTTACACCAAAATACAAAAAAAAAGGAAAAAAAAAAAGAAGACAGAGAGTGTGTTTGTAACCATACCCCAGATGTGAAATTTCTCAAACTAAATGTGGATGTTAAATTTAATTGTGTTGTACATAATTGAATTGTATTAAGACATTTAATTTAAAAACAAAATCTTTATCACTACATAGTATAAAACAAAGTCGCTTTCTCTGTCCCTTTGTATGCTTGAATCCTTAAAACTACGCAACGGATTTTGATGCCGTTTTTTTTAATAGAAAGAGTGATTGACGAGGAAGATTTATATGTATAACTAGCTGGCCCGGCGAACTTCGTTCCGCCCAAATTCATTAATGTAGGTAATGAAGTTAATAATTCCGAGCTTTAAAATTAAGTAAATAAATAAAATCAAATCCTTGTCGGCCAACCTACCGCTTTTTCACTGAAATGATTGATGGTACACAACATTTTTTGTTCTATTTCTATTATCGGGTGTGTACACGTACAAAGCGAGAGCTTTGCCGACACGTGAAATTCAAGATTTATTCCACAATCCACACACATCCAGCGATTGTCCTTGCGACTTATTAATTGTCTTAGCAAAAGCGAGACGTACGGGAAATTGAAGACGCTTACATAAATACGAACGGCAAATCGTTCTGAATAAGTGTTATCCGCGAAATAACCACACCTTCGCCTATGAATTTTCCAATCAAAATCGTTGCTTGAATTATATTTGATATTAAATTCTTCACAATCAAACGCGTACCGCTACAAAGTTTTGGTTCATTTAGGTTGCGCAACAAAATTATTACTGAGACGATTTTAAGTTTCGAATTGTGTGGAGGCAAGCCCGAAGCATCCAAAGAATTTAAAAATTCCGTGGGATAGTTGGTGGCTTCGTTTTCATCCATCACGGAGTCGACTGATTTGTATGAATGCAACTCACCAGCGATTTGGTTTTGAATGGCGAAATTTAAATGTTCGACGTTCTTGTTTTTCGCAGCCAAAATCATTCTTCTCTTACACTCAGCCAATCATGGTCAATATTATTCTGAGCGATATTTGGGAAAACATTCATGATTAGTTCTTCCGGTGTAGTTGTAAGGTTGCAAAAATTTTGTGGAAACTCAATCAGGCCGGTGATCATTGCTCCACCGAAAGGTCATTACGTAAACGATTCAGGGCCTCCAATGCGCGTTTGTAAGCCATTGTGCAATCGTCCCATATAATAATCTTACATTGCTGCAGTACTTTCGCCATCGCAGTGTTCTTTGAAATGTTGCATGTAGGTTCTTCTTCCACTTGCAGATTCAATGGCAATTTCAATGCAGGATGAGCTTTTCGACCGCCTTCTAACAAAGTAGCCGCTATGCCAGAAGAGGCTAGGGCCAAAGCGATCTCAGATCTCGAAGGAATTGTAGCCAAAATAAGTGAAATCATGAATGTATTTCCAGTTCCGCAATTTTCGTTATCGACTGCTTGCATCAATTCATCGTACACTTTCTTTTATTCTTGATTCAACATTGGGACATTTGTTCGAACAGCTTAACTCAATGCGATTCGACCGAAGTCCATTTCTCGCTCCAATTCTGCATTAAATGCGTCTTGGCTGTGGCATCCCCAATTTGCACAACAAATTGCCACTCATGAGCAGACACATATCCTCGATCAAAATCAAAGCTTTGTTGCGCATTCCATCTGACATCTCCAGTTCATTATCCATTGTCACAGTACGAATTCGATGCAAAATATCGTCGGCCATATCATCTTTGTATAATCAAAGTATCTACTTCATTTCAAAAAGTTACTTAATGTAACATAGTTTATTAGAACAAACTTTTTAGGTACCTATAGGTATTTAAAAAAAAAAAACTTTCAAAATTGTTGACAACAACAATTTGGTTGGAAAATAATTAAAATAATTGACAACAACAATTGCTTTTAAAATTTAAAATATTTTTTTTTTTTTTTTTTGTATTTGAAGTGTCACTACTCGATTTCTATCCAGTTTCTTTTTTTCTTTTTTTTTTTCAAAGTGTACAAAAATGAATTTATTGGAATAAAAAAATCAGCGACTATAAATTGAGGTATAAACTATCCTATCTCTCAAGTGGGACAAAACTGCACACAATGTGCAAAATTAGTTAAAATCGGTTCAGTAGTTTAGGATTCCATCGCGGAGCAACCTGTGACACGTGATTTTTATGTATAAGAGATAACATCCATTAAATAGTGGAGAAATACTGTTGTTTTTTTTGAGGTTTCTAATGTGATGTCGTAAATAATTACATATAAAATGCCACGCATAAACCGATTTCAACACACGACTCGGTTTCGGATCTCGGTTCGGTTGGTTCGATAGAGGGTAGATCGTAGATGTGAGAAAAATAAACACATTAATGAGCATTTGAGCATGCAAAGTCCAATTGGAAAGCTGTGCTCTTCTCTTTACTCCTGTTTTCTCTCATGTCTCATGTGTTATGATTTAACAGCGTTGCCACTTGCCACTTACATCCTTAGCAAATGTAGTACGAGAAAAAAAAAGTAGCATTTTCAAACAAAATGTAGTATGTACATATTTTTTTTTTTAATTGAAATTAACTTTCTCTCATCAGAAGCACTACTGTGTGAAAGACAGCAGAAGTCCAACATATAATGCAGATAGTTCTTCAAATAATTAAGTTTCCTAAACTATTTTCTGTTTGTTTAATTTCACCCATATTGCCACAATGTCGCTATTTTGAGGTCCACATTTCAAAATAAGATCGAAAACCCCAATCAAAAAGCGCCACTGGTCATTTAAAGTGTCCGAATTTGCTTTCTTACAGGGAAATTCCTTAAATTAATTTAAGATGGTTGGCTCTTAAGAAATGTAGTACTTTTGGGAAACAATGTAGTATGTAGTACGGCGTTAAAAAATCCAGCAAATGTGTAGCATAGGACTACATATGTAGTACATGTGGGAACGCTGATTATGATATGATTATGAGCGAGGGTGGTTTTTGTCAATTGAGTGAGTCCATAGGTAAATCGGTTTGAATGAACCGTATACGTATGTATACCCTATCCCTATAGCACTTTGAATTAAGCAGCGATCGGACGTGTTTATTATCGGAGCTCTCTAGCGATTGTTGATACCAGAGACAATACTGAGACCCCCAACTCACAATCCTCTTGCCGCTGGCCCCCTAAGTATTTTTTTTCCAATTCGCCATTTTGTTTTCCTATCGGTGTTATGTCTATTTAGAATCCATGTGACATGCAAAAACATACAAAAAATATAAAATCAATGCTGCCAACTGCTACCAACCATGGGGGAATGTGATAGAGTTCGGGAATACCACATTTTAAGATAACTGAATGCTATTGGTTGGTTATTATAAATTTTTAAAAGACGATTAATATAATTTGTTTAGTTAGTAATGCTATCTAAATGAGATGTTTTATACACTAGAAACATATTAGGACAAATATAGTTGTGTATTTTGCGCTTTTGAATGTCATTAACTTCGATTTCATGTGTACATTTTTCTTAACTAACTGAAGAAAAATTGCTCAAAATGTTTTTATTTTCCTACAACCATTCTGCAGTAATCATTTTTCATAAATATTTTCAGCAAAAATGCACTTATTCCTAAAATAAAATACTATTTACACGAAACGAATAATTTCAAATTTAACTGACAAAATTCTATGAACGCTGGCAGCAACTTTGCCGACAGCGGAAGTGGGACACGCAAGGTGCGAGTGTGTTGGTGAGTGAAGTTACGTGACATTTGTCAATACGAATTTCTATGTAACAATACTAACGCACTTAGCGTGTACCACCCCATAGAAATATAGCTTGTAGGCAAGTAACGGAAAATCGGCCGAAGTTGGGGGTCTCAGTATTGTCTTTGGTTGATACATATCTTTTGTTTTTAGTCGCACAAATAGCAAATTATTTTTTACAAGACGTCTGTGTGTGGAAGCACTGGATAGGACAATGCGCGATTTGCGCAACAAAAATTCACCTATGGGTGGATGTACAATTCTGTTCTCAGGAGATTTCCGTCAATTCCTACCAGTTGTGACTCGAGGAACACGTGCTGACGAAATAAATACTTCCCGAAAAAGATCCAACCTTTGGCCACATGTCAACAAATTAGAGCTTAAAACTAATATTAGGGTTCTTCATCTTCACGTGAGAACAGGCTATTTCCAGAGATGCTGCTAAAAGTTGGCAATGGAGAGTTAACACAAACTGAGAGAAGGATTAACCTAGAAACCCATGTTTTGATAGAGAACATCCAAGAGTTAGTCAACAATGTCTATCCTGACATTGAAATTATAAGTTATAAGACAATATCTTGGTATAGGGAAAGAGGAATTGTTTTACTCCAAATTTAACGCGTGCGGGCCACGGGCAGTAATGAATAAATCAAAACTACTGGATCGATTTTAATCATTTTTTCAGTGAGTGACATAGGCTATATATTTTATTCCCGTGCGAAGCCGGGGCGGGTCGCTAGTTATAATATAATCTTAATACAGCGCAGTAGATAAGCGTTGTTTATGATTGACTCACTGTGTTTGTTCAGTGAAAAGTTCTTGTGCCAGTTGGTCGCAACAATTCACCTGTTAACATGTTATGCTCTAAGTGTAAGAGATAACAATAGTTGGTATTGTTGTTACAAATAACATGATAATGGTTACACACTTTTATGTTTATGCTGCGCTGCGAATTCTAAATCGAATTCTCGTTCATTTGGATTAAGCTCTCAGCCGGAACAACAAGAAGCATTTTGGTAATAAATTTAAGTATTGGGTTATACGTTGCGTTCTTTTTTTGGTTGTCGTTCTTTTTCTTGCAATTCCCTTGAAGTTTATCTACTGTATTCATTTAGCTACAGCGCTACCTATCGGGTCGAAAACTCATATCAACATCATATCTTTCAAGTTACAAGGAGCCATACACACCACAAAATTTCATTGAAATCGGTTGAGTGGCTTAGGAGTTGTAGTGATGGCGACAGACCAATTTCAGCCGTGGCACCGGAATTTCCGTCTAATTCAAGTCGCTTTTACTCCCAAAAAAACAGTCCCAGTATGAGAAACCATTAGCATCCTTCCCCCAAATAGATTTTCCTAAAACCAGACAAAAGTAGCTATGGCAAAATATTTCGCTTAACCATTTCAGATTAAATCCATCCCATCCGCTTCCCTTCTATATGCACAATAATGAAACACAAACTCGAAAGAAAATGGAAAGTAAGAAACGTATTTCCACTGCTTATATACTAAATACAGAAGACGTACCATGCAATTATTTAATGGCATGCAACTAATTAGACTAACATGGTAATATGGTGGCTAATTACGGATCTACATCTCCAATGCGATTCGATGGTACGTCGCGTCAGTGGACTAATTAAATTCATGTGAGAAATGCTTTCATTTTGTTTATGTTTACTTGAGTAACCACCATTATAACGGCTACATCTAAAAATTATTGAAGCAAAGGAAGCAGAATGAAAAATCCATGTACCTATAGCCTACACTCGTGTGTAGATATAATTTCTGAAATATTTTTATCTTTTGTTTGAAGAAAGGAGATGCATTAGTAATTATGACATTGAATATAATTAAAAAGAAAAGTTACTGCTAATTTTATTTGGAGATGTTTTCTTGTCACAAAGAAAGCAATAAATTCTTTGAATATGAACGGAGGCGCTCTATGGAGCCCAAAAGCAAACTTCCCATAACTAGGTGGGGGTGCGTTTTACTTTTGATGCGAAATAAGCGGTTCGATGCTCAGAGCTGTAACAATGTCTCGCAGACATTCAAAGTGTGTACCGTGGTACATCCGCAGGAAAATATAGCGACATCTCCCATGTCTACAATCGGAAATGGCTGATAAATCTCAAAAGTCAGAAAGTCTAGCCTTTTAAAAGGGGAATAATTTCACTCGATTATATCAGTGAACATAAAAGATGGCGATACCTAAACACTTTGACATTTATTTGAAGTGAGTCTGCTTAAGATCTTTCTGAATCAGTCATGTTTTCGAAGAAACATATTATGATGGTCGATAAATGCGTTTTAGGCCAACGAAAGGTGAAGTTCATGGAACATATCGGGCCTCTTACCCTAGATTAAAATCAAAGGTATGACTTTGCAGATTAAAATAAAGTATCGTACATTCATAAAACAGAAAAAATGTTTCAATTAGATGTGTAGCATAAAAATTAAATTGCCCGACTGGGTCGCTCGAAACTTTCTCGTGCATATCAACAGTTTGGTTGATTGCTGTTTGCTTTATTAGGTATGTAGGTAAAAAACTCAAAAGCGATTCTAGAGTCTAGATAAAAAAACAGTACAAAAACAGAAATGTCTTTTTAAATGGAATTATATACGGAGAATTGACTGTCAGAATTCAAAAACTATTCAAACAATCACTTCAAAGGAGTCTGATGATGAATTAGTGGTGTAGTTCGAAATAGCTATCATATACGGATTATATTTTTAACATTGACTGTGATTCAACAGTTACATGCATAGTTGGAAAGGTGGAAATAGACATGTTAGTAGACTCTGGCTGTAACCAAAATTTGATAACGGACAAAACCTGGGAAATTTTGAAACGGAAGCAAGTAAACGTGACAAAACAGAATAAAAATCCAAATAAAAATTTCTTGGCGTATGGAAGTGAAGAGCCTTTGAAACTTTTGGGGTCTTTTGATACTGACATTGAAATTGCGGGTAAAATCGTAGAAGCGACATTTTATGTAATTGCTTATGGAACACGCGATTTATTGGGAAGGATTACGGCAACATCTTTAGGCATTTTAAAAATCAATGTAGGTATAAACCAAGTCCAAGAGAAAGAGTTTCCGAAGTTTAAAGATGTTTTAGTTGAGATCCCCATAGACGGTTCTGTAAAACCAATCTCGCAACCGTATCGCAGAGTTCCTATCCCCTTGGAGGTCAAGATAGGGGAAAAAATCAAAGAACTACTTGAAAAAGACATTATAGAGGAAGTAAAAGAACCCTCCAGCTGGGTTTCACCAATTGTACCCGTGCTCAAGGACAACGGAGAGGTCAGGCTTTGTGTGGACATGCGTCGGGCAAACACAGCAATAAAACGCGAGAATCATCCTTTGCCAACTATGAATGAGCTCTTACCAAAAGTCAGCGACGCAAAAGTTTTTAGTAAACTAGATATAAAGGACGCTTTCCATCATATTGAGTTGCACCCAAATTCGCGACATATCACCACTTTCATCACTTCAAGAGGCCTCTTTAGATATAAACGGATGATGTTTGGTATAACGTGTGCGCCAGAGATTTTTCAAAAACTGCTGGAAAGGATACTTTTGAAATGCGATGGCGTTATGAACTTTATAGACGACATTTTGGTGTATGGGAAAGATGAAAAAGAGCACAAAGACAGACTTAACAAAGTAAAAGAGGTTTTGCAGGAAAACAATGTAGTTTTATGCGAAGAAAAATGTGTTTATGGATTGAGAAAGGTTCAGTTTCTTGGGCACGAATTATCCGAAGATAGCGTAAAACCATTAGAAAAGTATATTTCAGCTGTCAAGAAATTCAGAGAACCAACAACAATTTCAGAGCTGCAGAGTTTTCTGGGATTGATAAATTTTGTCGGAAAGTGGATTCCTCATCTGGCAACTTTATCCGAACCGTTGAAGATATTGTTGAGGCAGAAATTTGGGAGGAATGCTGATATCACAGATAACTGGAAGGAAAGTCAACAAACAGCTTTTAATAGCTTAAAAACTGCACTTGTCGACGTTCCTAAATTGGGCTATTATAACCCTCACGACAAGACTTTGGTTATAGCAGACGCTAGCCCAGTTGGGCTTGGGGCAGTTCTTGTACAAATAAACGACAAAGGACCACGGATAATTGCATTTGGTAACAAAACTCTCAGTGACTGCGAACGTCGATACTGTCAGACCGAAAAAGAGGCGTTGGCATTAGTTTGGGCATGTGAACATTTTGATATGTTCCTCTATGGGAAAGAGTTTGACTTGATTACGGACCACAAGCCTCTGGAAGCCATATTTGGACCCAAATCAAAGTCATGCGCTCGTATCGA
The DNA here is from genome assembly GCA_946477585.1 of Cheilosia urbana. Classification (NCBI taxonomy): domain Eukaryota; kingdom Metazoa; phylum Arthropoda; class Insecta; order Diptera; family Syrphidae; genus Cheilosia; species Cheilosia urbana. The sequence continues at coordinate 116,114,184 of OX297853.1, read as the reverse complement.
GCGATGGGTCTTGAGGCTGCAGTCCTACAAGTATAAAGTTAAATATAGGCCAGGCAAAGATAATGTAGCAGACCCATTGTCAAGACTTTGCAAATTGGCAACAAATCCATCGACAGTATATGAAAACTATATTCATAATGTAGTAGAACACTTAAGACCGAAAGCTATTTCACTCAAAGAAATCGGAGAGTGCTCTAAACAAGATTCGGAAATTCAAAAAGTCAAAGAAGGTCTTTACAATGGGACGTGGGATGAAACAGTCAGACGGTATAAATTTTTCCAAAACGAGTTATGTTTTTATGGGGATATGTTGCTGAGGGGAACGAGGATTGTGATACCGGCAAAACTAAGAGAAGGGGTTCTAAAAGCTGCACACGAGGGTCACCCTGGCATTGTAGCCATGAAGAGCAGATTAAGGACCAAAGTTTGGTGGCCGAAATGTGATAAAGACACTGAAAATCTTTGTAAGTCGTGCAAAGGATGCACGCTAGTCTCTGCACCCAATCCACCTAACCCACTGAAGACCCGTGAACTCCCTACTGAACCCTGGATTGATGTAGCAATCGATTTGATGGGACCGTTGCCAAGCAATGACTATATTTTTGTCATTGTTGACTACTACAGTCGATATAAAGAGGTGAAAATATGTCGAACAATTACAAGTTCCGTAATCATCGTACATTTAAAAGACATATTCAGTCGGTTGGGAAATCCTGTCTCTATTACAGCAGATAATGGGAAGCAGTTTATAAGTGCTGAGTTTAATGAATTTTGTAGCGAGCGAAACATTCGAATTTATCATACAATTCCCTATCATCCCCAACAGAATGGAGAAGTGGAGCGGCAAAACAGGGATATACTTAAGAGACTGAAGATAAGTCAAGCTGAAAAACAGGATTGGAAAGAAGCATTAAGTGAATATATGTCAATGTATAATAGTACTCCTCACACTGTGACAGGTAAAACTCCATCGGAATTGTTTTTCCGTAGACAGTTTCGAGATAAATTGCCTATGGTTAGAGATATAACTTACATCCCAGAAGACGAAGACATGAGAGACAAAGAAAAGGAATGTAAAGAGAAAGGGAAAGAGTATGCTGATAGGAAGAGGCGAGCTCAAAATTGTGATCTTGAAGTTGGCGATAAAGTGTACATTAAAAACATGACCAAAACTAATAAACTAAGTTTAAATTACGAGCCAACTGCACATACAGTGGAGTCGAATAATAATGGAGACATCGAACTTAGGAATGATGAGACAGGAAACAGAATAAGACGAAATGTTGTGCACTTAAAGAAAGTTGAGGGCCAATGGGAGGCTTTGGATGCAGGAGGCAGAGAAGACGGGGATACTGAAAGTAACAGTATGGAAACTTAAGAAGAATATAATTAAGAGAACTAATGAATTAATAATAACTGAATAAGAATAAATAAAGGAACGATGTTTTGTTGATTATTATTAATGACGTATACATATGAATAAAATGATTTATTTGAGTACATATTTCTAAATACTTATTTTAAATTCAAGCTTTAAACAGAAACAAATTAAATAATAACAAGGGAGGGATGTAGTGTATTGGTACTCACATGCATCTATATATTTACCTCTCTGAGAATATGCAGAAACGAATCTTCATTTACTGTCGTCTCCAGCTATGTACCATGCGAGCTTATCATGTGAAGAGAGTCTGAGAGTCAGTCGATACACAACAGCCGATGAGTAAAGACGTGGTGCATAAGCTAGCGAGCCGATATAGAGAACACAACACCTACCAAAGTGACTGTGTCTACAAGTTGTTGTCAAGAGTTGTTCCCTCGAAAAAACAACAATTCACAAACTGAAACTCGACATAATTTCGCAACAGAAATTGTCAGGGTAACTCCCAAACAAGCGAGAATCGTTGTTACTCCTCGCTTGTCGCTTCCCCAGTTCAGTTGACATGGTTAACCACAACGTTCTCCTCCATAAATTATATTGTGCAGGATTTCGTGGCTTTATGCATAATTGCTTTGAGTCTTTTTTGAAGGACATAATTCAAAAAGTTAAAATAGGAAATTTAACCATTAACCCTTTGTATCACCGTGTTGCAGAAATGCAACATACTGCAAAAGTATTTGTCAAATTAATATACATCATTTAAGAGAGTGATTTAAGAATTGTCGCATATCTACTACTCTTCCACCATGAAATTTATGCTCATGATTGACAAAAAAAAGGCTTTTGTAGTGGAGGGTTGTCCTTTTTTGTCAGTTAAGTCCATTCAGATAACAATCAAGTGAGGAATGCAACTTTGGAATTTTTTTTTATATAATAAAAAAAATAGTGTTTGTGGAAATCAAATTGATTTACTAACCAAGTGAGTATAGAGGAAGTGTTCCAATTATGGAATACGCTCCTAATATGGAATAGTGCAATATCTAAGAACAAACGTAACGTATGTGTCCATAAATTTCACGAAAGGCTTTTCTTTCATGCGCATATTTATTGTCAGAACCCTTGTGCATTGCGATCAATGCAGACGTGAGTAGTTAAAAAAACTAGTTTATTGGTTAAGTGCGTACTATTTTTTGCAAATTGTGTATTCGCTATATTTCAAGTTCAATTTAACTTTATCCAATCATGTTTTTACCCATTATTAGAAAAAACAACAAACTTTTGAATTAGTGTGAATATTGAAGTTAGCTAAGTTAAAAATTGAAGGTAATTTTTACTTTATTTGATGCTGCCTTGTTCCTAATATGGAATATCAGTGTGTTCCTAATATGGAATAGTATTCCATATTGGAAACCAGCTAAAAAGTTTATTGAAATTTTGTTTTTAGGTAATTTAACAATTTTCAGATGACGCCAAATCAAAAAAGCGTAAGGCCTGGGACAAATCGAACATGGTGAAAGCTATCGCAGCCGTCAAGTCAAAAGCAATTGGCTTAAAAAAAAAAAAAAAAAGGAATATGATTCTGATGATTTTTCGTTTCAATTAGATTCTTCAACTGACTTGCCATCTACATTGCAAACACGTGATCCTGACGGGGGATGAGTGGATACAGTGTATGCCCTGCCGTAAATGGTTCCACGTAAACACTGTAGAATTTCATATAGAGATCATAAGTAGTCCATATTAGGACCACTTTTTTCAATATGTTCCATTTGTGTTATTTTTCGTTTTTGTTAATTTAATGAAGTGTAATATGTTTTTGAGTTCTGTTTTTGTTTTTTTAATTAACAAATACTATTTTTATTCATATATATTACAAATACTGAGAACAAAGATGTTTTTTAGTCTTGAAGGACGAGTTTTTCGTTAGGTTTTCCATAATCGCTCCACTTCCTCTACATAATACTTGCTTTAGAGATTTTTATCTGGAGCAAAATAAAGCATCTATAACGCAATGTTGCAGATATGCAACCAATCTTTTTTTATAAATAAAATACAAAATATCAAAATTATTTCGTTTTCATTTATAAGATTATTATATATACACTAGCGTGCCCGGCGAACTTCGTCCCGCCCAAAATTTAGTTTTTGACTAAAATAATTTTCACTTCCACCTGAAATAATTTTTTTAATTGATCCCAACTATAGCCTTTGATAAATACGATCTCATTGTATACTACGATCAAAATTTAAAAAAATCTCTCCGTAGAAAATGTATGGAAAATCAATTTTCACAAACTTTCCAATTTGGCGCCGTATGAACCTTCCTTAGGCGTAGACAAACGCAACAAAGAAGATTAACGTGTCGGCCTACCTTCCGCTTTTTGACTAAAATGGTTTACAGTACACGACGTACAAATTCGTTCTCAATAAGCGGATTCCGTGGAATGATAATGTTTGTCTTTGAATTTTTTCCTCAAAACCGTCGCTTGCATGGCATTTGATTTGAGATCCTTCACCACCAAATCAAACGCGTTCTGTTACAAAGTCTCGGTGCATTGAGTCTGCGCAACAAAATGATAAATGAGCCCGCTTTCAATTGTATAGATGTAAGCCCGGAAAATCCAAAGAATTCAAAAATTCAACTAATCCCCATAAAGTTTTGTTTCCACGACAAAATGTAGCATAATCATAAAAATTTAATGATTGGTTCCCGAGTTATGAGTGCGTACATACGGACGTCAGTCTTTTTTATATATAGCTGTACCCACCCGGCTTTGCTCATAACGTTCATATTAAGTCCTGCTCACATTAGTCCTTTATTTGGACAATGTCCATTAATAATTTTAATGCTTCCACAACCCGTTCTCCTATCCCACTTATGTTTTGCAAAGTACCATCTATAGGGTCCGAAACAATAGTATATTTCTATTTCAATCTTGAAGCAAGCATACCTATACCTACCCATACACAAATATCATCATCATATCAAACAACTCGGTAGAGCTATTTTGGAGATCGGCAACAACGCGACCTATCGGGTCCAAAATTTTATCTTTTTAGACTGCCTAAGCCTGAAATACACCAATACGAATAAAACAAAAGAAGAATCATAAAATTAGGCCCAGTAAGAACATTTTCCTTGGTTATGTTATTTGTGCCGGAAATCGAATGGAAATGTTGCTTACCTATTTCAAATTGATTAAAACTTAATTTGGAGTTTTCGTCGACCAATTGTACAGCTAAATGAAATATGAATTACTGAAATGTAAAATTCAAAAAAGTATAGACAACGAACGCCAACTATATTATTACAATTAAATTTAATGTTGTTGATACAAAATTGATATGCAGGGAAATCTAACTTGACGTAAATATCTCCCAGCGCCACCTATCGGGTCCAAATTTTGGCAAAAGCTTTCCATTTTTTTAAGTGTTATATGGTGTAAATTTGAGCCAAATCGGTCCATAAATAAGAATTTTCAAAAAAGCGACACCAGCGCCCCCTATATGGTCTAAAATAAACATAAGCCATCCGGAGCACCACACAAACATATGGTGTGAATATAAGGGGGATAGCTTTAGTGGTTCAGCCGTTACGGTCGGTCATACATACGCACGAACGTTTTTATATATTAAGATAACACCAAAGAAAGCTGAAAATTATTATTTTTTTTTTTAATTTGGACACATTGCGATACAAAGGGTTAACATAGGTGTGCCCCAGGGTTCTGTTCTTGGTCCATTACTGTTCTTAATCAATTCCCTATTTTATGAGAGGTGGCTATTTGCAAAGTCCAATTTCTAACACCTGCACTTTGCGTAGTAATTCAAGTAATTTTGTAGTTTTACCTACTTTTCGCAAAAACTTCTACTCCGTTGTACCCAGTAAACTGTTTAATACTTTTTCTATGAATATTCGTGTAATTAGAACCTTATCCGAAATTTAAAATAAAGTTAAAATTGGCTTCTTAGTTTCGATCATGAGGAAAAAATTAAAATTTGTTTGTTCTATGTTAATTGATTTTTTTTTAACTTCTCTTCATTTAGTTTCTCCTTCTCGCTTTTTGTCTTATTTTTGAATTTATTACTGTTCACCCCACTTCTAAATGTGATTGTTCATGAAGTTACATTTTCACTATTTAAACCTTCAATTAAAAATATCACTACTTATTTTTAACATTAATAACAATTGTTGAAATTAAAATATGGAATATTGAAAAAATAAAAAACAAATGCATCCCCCATTCCAGACTGATAACTTAGCTTTGACACAAAGTTTGGTCCTCCAGATAACAGAATGATCTAGCTCTAAATCACTCAATCTAAGTAGGTAATCCTAAGGCTAACTTAACCTACCATCGTAAATAAGACCCTAAGATACTTAAACTTTTCCTCGATTAACATTCAGAGTTTTGTGTTCAGGCTTTAAGCTCAAGAGCAGAAATATTTGCTGTTTAACAGCATTTGATTTTTTAAGTTAAGTTTTAAGGGCCGATGTTGATTTTGAATAAAACACAAATTATTTAGAAAATTATTGTCATTTCTTTTATTATGATAATATTGGTATGGTTCAATTATGTATAGAACAAAATATTGGCCAAATGGCCGCCGCGACCTCGGCGGCACATCTCCATCCGATGGTCCAAATTTTCGATGACGTTGAGGCATAATTGAAGTTCAATGCCGTTAATGTGCCGAATTATCTCATCCTTTGGCTCTTGAATAGTTGCTGGCTTATCGACGTAGACCTTTTCTTTCAAATAACCCCAAAGCAAGAAGTCCAACGGTGTCAAATCACATGATCTTGGCGGCCAATTGACATCGCCACCACGTGAGATAACACGGCCATTGAACTTGTCGCGCAAAAGAGCCATTGTTTCGTTAGCTGTGTGGCAAGTGGCACCGTCTTGTTGAAACCACATATCGTCCACATCCACATCTTTCAATTTGGGCCATAAAAAGTTCGTTATCATCTCACGTGAGAGGTGCAATTGTTGGGCACGACGACGAGTTGTGGTGGACGGCTCTTCAGCCACACTATCGCGAACAGCAGCAATATTTTCTGCAGAACGAGCTGTACGATCATGCATTGGTGTTTTCACATCTCCTACAGACACGGTTTGCTCGATATTTCCGATTGTACGCACATTTGGACGATTAAATTGACCGAAATGCATTTTGATTTAAACGCCCATTTTCATAATAAGCCTGAAAAACTTTAACGCCTTGCTCGATTGTGTATCTTTCTATGGTTAAAATTGATTTAGCCTGAAATTGAGAAATGTCAAATGAAATGCAGAAAAAAACTTGACGTTTAGGTGTGGTTCACATTCAACAGCGGCCCTTAAATTTAACCACCTAGTTTCACTTAGTGTGGAAATGGTTAGCTAAAGACAAGCCTAGTTCTTGTATTTTGCCAGCGGAGTTCTTTATATGCGGAGATGTATAGTCGGACTCTTCGGACGTACTTTCTTCAAGCCATGCTCGGTTGATAATAATGAATATGGGTTGATGACTGCATATTAACTCAAGAAAGTGCATGTAAAGTATTCCAAGAACAGCATAAGGCTGCATTATAAGTTTTAGGCGAGTTTTTAAACTCGTATTGGCGCGTTTGTCGTAGCGTTTTTGCACACATTTTCCTACAAGTTTTCGGTTTTGGAAGACAAAAAACATGTGAGAGAGATGATAAGAAAAACGATTTGACGGATACTTGTTTCTGTGTGCGAGGAGGGCGATTGACCAACGCAAAAATTACAATAGTTCTCAAGAAAACAAATATTTTCAACTTTCAGTCCCCAGACTCGACATGGCAAGCAATTCCGAACTTATGTTTTACAGAGCAAGCCAGTATCGAGGTTGTAGTTAGGTCTGCAGTATGTAAGTATCTCAGGTATCAGGATCGCATTTACTTATTTCAATTGCTATTTGGAACACATCAACGATTTGCTTGGATCGACAAATAATAATATCTACAGCTTTGCAGATGACAGCACTCTTATATCCTCCATCTCGAACAATGGGCCTGTGAATACGGCTACATCACACAGTCAGAGATGTGAACAAATTAATTCTCTAAATGATGATCTGGACAAAATCTTGAAGTGGGGAAAGGACAACTTGGTTGTATTTAATGCAAACAAGACACAGCTCACAACATTTTCCAGAAAAAATGCATCAACAGTTCATCAGATCCAAATGGATGACCATCCAATCCATCACAAGGACTCAATGCACCTTCTAGGAGTCATAGTCAACTCAGGAATCACATGGCAGAACCACATATCCTATATCGCAAAATCGGCGTCCGCAAAGTTGAGCTACCTATTTAGAGCAAAGAGGTACTTTAGCCCCAAGCAACTTCTCCTTCTCTACAAAGCACAGGTTAGACCAGGCTTGGAATATTGTTCCCATATATGGAGCTCGGCCCCAAAACATTTACTTAACCTGTTTGATAGCATACAGAGACGAGCAGTTCGACTCATTGGAGACCCTACACTCACATCGAATCTACAACCGTTGGTGCACAGAAGACATGTCGCTGACCTATGCTTGTTCTATAGGTACTTCCATGGTAGATGTTCTGAGGAACTCAAAGACATTATTTCTCGAAATGCAACTTTTGGGCGCCCAACAAGACAGGCTGCTAATGCTCATGACCATACAGTACACTTAACAACCGCGAGGACATCAACTTTCAAAAACTCCTTCTGTTACAGGACAAGCAAACTTTGGAACTCGCTTCCTGGGGATATATTTCCAGAAGACTACAATTTGCAGCAATTTAAGTGCAGAGCAAAAATACATCTGCAGGCATCTCGGGGCGCTATTGAAGCGTTATAGGTTCGCCTTTCCCGGGAGAAGTATATAAAAAAAAAAAGAGGTGTAGCTGAAAATGTTTTGTACTGCCGTCGTTCTTCTTATTGCCATCAAATAGACTTTTCGTAAAAGGTAAGAGAAATTAAAGCCATCCTTGGATAAGGTATATTCCAGTTAAAATAAAATAAAATTTAATTAAAATCACAGCGTTCTGTATCAGGCTCCGTGAATGAAAGACAGAGCCCAAAGATTTATGCAGAAGCTGCAGATATGAAGACTAGCAACCCAAGATATCCTTTCCACTAGACTAGACCATTGAAACTAGACCATGAAAACTCACACAAAACGAATGGTTGTGAGAAGCTAGGCCTAGGGTCCCTCCGGACCTGTTGCGCCAACTATTTATTTATTAGACTAGACCATTGTTCAAAAATTACGCTTATGCACCCTTGGATCTAGAACGTTTGCAAGCGCAGTTGTTTTAACAGGCTTTCCGGTATCGGATCTTCTGATGCACTTCATTATAAGCTCCAGTTATGGCTCCCAAGGCGGCTACTTACGTGATGTTTTTTGGTTTGTTAAATCATGCTTCTTTTTTTAGTTTCACTTTTAACAGAGAATTCGCAATGAAACTTTTAGGTCTGAGTGTGCACGTGATGTTTTGTTCCATCACACACTTATTAATTATAGCGTAATTTGGCATTCAGTAACCCGATGAGATATATATAGTTATCTAGACTTATCTGACCATATCCACGAAGCAATCGCCTTGCACATAAATGTGAAGAAGAAAGCAGAAACAAGCCTTTCAAAACCTCTCTCAAAACCAATACGAACATATTGCGAGTACCACTTTGTGCAACAAAATTGCAGAGTAGCCAACAAATTTTCATCGATTTGAATTTATTAACTTCACATAATTTCTTCCGTATTACGGATATATTAGATAATCTTTCAGTAAATATGTAAATTCACTTTTCATAATGAATTATAGCCGCTGTCACATCAAACGAAATGCTTTCCTTAATTAATATTCTTGCAGCGCACCCAATGAAAGGCTTAATTACCTCACGTGCCCATTAAATTTCATTCAACCGCGACCGAAACGACACGAAAATGTTGATCACCTCTGCAAAACGAAAGAGTTAAACACCGAACTGCCTTTATTCTCTTTTCTTCTCGCTTCAAAAGCGGCGCGCCGATGCGATGCTCTTCGTTATTATTAAAGCGAAATTCTCACGCAACATAAAACTGTGAAGGAAAAAGTAAGAAATGATGAAAACTAGAAAATTTACTATACCACACGAACGGCAGCTTGAGCAGTGTTGTGAGTTGTCTTCAATTTCTTCGTGTAACTAGCCACCAAGAGTGCTTCAGCTTCAACATAGTTTTGCTACAGAAAACCAGTTAATTCACCTTCTGCCACCTGTGTGCTGGTGTGCCTGTGGAGAAACCAAGCTCGCCGTCCACATACCGTCATCAACGCAGCAGTCAGCAGTGCTGAAGTCAGTCTTAGAGAATCGGCCGAACTGTTCGTATACCCTTAAAACGCGCTGCGGTTTTTGTTCCCCTTCGCTATGCGTTGAGACGAGTGTATCTTGTGGTTATAGCATGGAAATCGGTTTTCCCCATCTTAGCCTAAATTGGTTCTAAAGAAGTAAAATAAAAAAAAAAGTGCACAGCAAAGAGAAAACTTGTGCTGCATTAACCGTTACTGTCATTTTGCCCGCTCCATCTCTTTGCGCCAGTGAATAAAAATAATAATGAAGTTCTAAAGTTCTGTGAAATTGTTGAAGAAAACAAAAGAAGAAAAACCTTCATCCAGCCACCAATTGGATATATTTTTGAAAAATTTATTCAACTTTACACCAGCACACAAGGACGTCATCCGAATTCATTCAATAAATAAACAAGAGGTAAGTGGCAAATGGTCAAAGATATACACAGCCAAGCCAAGTCGAAAACAAGAAAAGCCTCTAAGAAACCAGTTATACGCTAGATATTTCCCATGTATGTAATATGCACCGCCGTCAACGTTTATACCTGTCTATAACCCACCTTATAGCCAAAGATAATCAAATCACTTATCCATAAATAGGATAAACATAGGTACGCTGTTGCTGCACTACATAGAGTGGCACATTCCATTCAAGATTGAAGCTGTGTTGACTGGCTTCGATTGAGTTCAACTTTGGAGCGCGAGTGTTTACTTTGGATTTGTGTGTGCATACGCCTCGGGGTAGAGGGGGGTCTCGTCTCGCCTGCACACCGAGCTAAAACAATCTTATTCAAGGGCAATCGCTTTGGCTAGTGCAAATCGAAATCAAATTCGAATCAAATCCAATTTAGGTTTACGAGTGCACTTTCGTCCAGGGGGTGCAGTAAATGGCGCTGCTGTTGGTTAGGTTAGCCATGAGTATTTCCATATGCACTCATATCCAAAAGATTTCGTTGCTTGTGTGTATAGGCGAGCGGAAAATGAAGATACTTGTTGTGTAGCATAATGTGTGCAGTGGCTGGTGTGTAGCCGCTACAGCAGCGTCCGACAAGGGAGGTGATATGCTGGAATTGGACTTGTGTTTACCTTTCAAGGGGTGCTCTCGAAGTGAATTTAAGTTTTGGAAATAACATGATTGGGTGAAGCAAGCGTTTTGACTTTACTCTCGTTATTGCTCAATTTATGGACATTCGCTCAACTAATGTCCTCCATAGCGACGAAAGTTGGCTGGAAGATCTTATTGAAAAGTTTTCAGTCGTTTCGGTGTCTGCTGCCCATCATTGAATGCAACTTGCAGTTTACGCCGCGATAAGGAAGCCAGTGTGCTATACACGACCTCATACATGATATGGAATAAGATAACGACTTTTAAAGGGAGTTAAAGGAGACATCCTTATAGATTCGACCAATGACCGTGTTTATACCGGCGCAGGGTCCTAAGTCCACAGGCCAAAAGTCCACAATGTGTGGGTTATAAGCTCACACATCAATTGTGGATTTATAACCCACACAGGTGAGCCGAAAGTTCACAATAATTTGGGTCATAGGTTCACAATTTTAAAATTAAAGTAGGACATAAGTCCATAATTATCCATATGGCTAAAGTCGCAGCAACCACTCCACTCATCGGACCTGAACCCTTCTGCGGAGTCAGCAAAAGCCATTTCAGGAACTATATCAAGAACCAACCTCGTATAGAGTCTAACGAGATCTGGCAAAACACAGCTGGGCAGAATTGCACCAGAACATTTTTCCCCAAATTCTCCTCCAGAAAATCACTATTCTTGATTAATCTGGACAAAAACAACCTGAGAATACTAACAGGAATAATCAGTGGCCACGGTCGAGTGAAAAAACATCTCCACCGCATTGGCGTCTCACCGGATCCCATCTGTAGACTTTGTCTCGAGAGTGACGAGTCCTCTCTTCACATAATCACAGAATGTCCGGCCCTTTGTTGTCTCAGGAAAAAAGTCCTTGATGATGAAATCATTGATTTAGCATCTCTTGCTAATGTACGTCCAGAGAAGATCCTGGTCTTCCTGACGGCCTCTGAGGTGAAAATATGGCTCTAGGAATTTATCAGGGAAGGCACAATAGACTCCTCTAAGAAGCCGCAGTGCCAGAGCTCATTGAAAGCTCTCCCGCCTCACAATCTAATCTAATCTAATCTATCCATATGACTATAAATTGCGAACTTTTGGCCTGTGGACTTATGACCCTGCGCCGTTTATACCAAGCCTATAGAGTGGTGACAGATTCAACTAAACTATAAACTAAAATTCGACTGCTGTTGATTTGCTTGTCAATCATTTCCGAGATCTCCTACTTCCAGACCTGAAAAAAAAGTATCTCTCTTGCCCTCGCCCTAGTCTATGTAGAGGAACTGGACTACACTATAGTGATGTCAGAACTGATGGTAGCATTAAAAAAGATGAAAAAAAAAAAAAAAAAACCCTTCAGGACCTGATTGTATTCGAGCAGAGTTCTATAAACAATCGACTCAGACTTTTATCGTATGCATTCTAGAGCTCTTTAATAAAATATTTTTCGACGAGACTTTCCCGAATGTTTTAAAGCGCCATTTTTAAAGAAAGAGCAAACTGTTCACCCAAGTTCTCTACCATAGGCTAGTAAGTTGGGCTGAGCGGAATAGTATCCTCAGCATTTTCCAGGCTGGATTCCGATCTAGCTTGTCGACAGTGGATCTAATATTTATATTAACAACTATCGCAAAACGCTTTATAGAAAACTAGCTGACCTGGCGAACTTCCTACTGCCTAACGGTCAAGGACAAATTCATTGATACCTTTTACTTACTTACTTACTTAAGGTGGCGCTACACTCCGGGGTGGACCTGGGCCTCAACCAATACGCCTCTCCAGTTAGCGCGATCTTTGGCTAACTGCCTCCAGTTGCGCACACCAAGTTGGTTGAGGTCCCCTTCCACTTGAGCGCGCCACCTAAGGCGAGGTCTTCCTCTACTGCGTTGTCCCTCTGGGTTGGAATCGAAGACTCTCCGGGCCGGAGCGTTGGTGTCCATTCGCTCTACATGTCCTAACCATCTTAGACGACTAATGCGTACTTTTCTGACCAGGTCGATGTCGCTGTACAGCTCGTAGAGTTCGCTGTTAAATCTTCTCCTCCAAATCCCGTCAACGCAAACGGGACCAAAAATCACTCGAAGAATTTTGCGTTCGAAGCGACCAAGAAGATCCTCATCCGTTTTTGGTAGGGTCCATGCTTCTGCGCCATAGAGCAGGACAGGATGATGAGAGTCTTATACAGAATCTCCTTAGTGCTTCTTGACAAAGGCCTTACTAATCAATTGCCGTCTTAGGCCAAAGAAACAGCGGTTGGCAAGTGTGATTTTTCGATTGATTTCTGATGTGATATCATTGTCAGAGTTTATAGCGGAGCCGAGGTAGACAAAGTCCCTAACTACCTCAAAGTTATAGCTGTCTATCGTGACGTTCTGCCCGATTCGTCGATGTTGTGTGTCCCTTCTTGTTGACAGCATATATTTTGTTTTACCCTCATTCACCACTCAAACCATTTCTTCCGCTTCTGTACTAATACTAGCAAACGCACCAGTGACAGCTCGCTGTGTTGTGCCAACAATGTCAATGTCGTCAGCGTATGCAAGCAGTTGCACAGACTTATGGAAGATTGTGCCTCTGGTGTTGGCTTGTGAGTTTCGCACAATTTTCTCAAGAATGATGTTGAAGACGTCACATGACAGCGCGTCGCCTTGTCTAAATCCTTTTTTGACATCAAAGGTCTCGGTGAGATTGTTTCCGACCTTTACGGGGCAGCGAGCGTTCTCCATCGTCATTCTGCACAATCTGTCAAGTTTGGCAGGGATGCCAAAACCAGACATGGCTCTGTATAGCTCGTCTCTATAAATGCTGATACCTTTTAGCTTAACTTAATTTACTATTTTTTAATTAAGTTCAATAGTTCATTAGGAAATACAAATTCAATAAAAGTACACAAATCTAGTATTTCAATGGCTTACCAGTAAGACAATGGCTTTAATGAGCTATGTATTTAGCTGCATTGGTTTATATTTGGATTTATTATCTTTACTGACGCACCTCGTGATACGCAATATTTTTCGGTTTGTTGTCAGGCGGAAGAACTAATAAAGTGGATGGTTTACCGACGCGCGAATATGCCACGTACAATTGACCATGGGGAAAAGCATGTGTTTTTTTTTTAATTGCAGACCACAAACACTCAATGGACCTTGTGATTTGTTAACCGTCATGGTGAATGGGTGAATGCAAGACAAATCGGAAATTGAAATTATAGTTTAAACTCAAGGGGAAGGGACACATCGGTTGTGATCAGCATTTTGCAGATTTTCACCTTGCTGCAGACTTTTAAAAAACAGAAATCTGCGCTTCAGATTTTGTCTGCATCCGCAATAATATATGTTGTTCTTTTTAACGAATTTTAACATTTGTTGCACATTTGATTTCGCTGTATGCTGTCATTTTCGTATTCAATTTTTTTGTTTTTATTGTTACATAAATAAAAAAAAAAAGTTGTGAAGGATTTTTTTTGTCATCATTGCAGATTTTTAAAAATATTTTCATGGCAACACTGGTTGTGATTATCGGTATCCTCGGAATGAGAACTTCCTTCTTTAAAACAAATTGATCATCAGTTTTTCTTATCACCAAACCCGTTCCATTGCATAGTTTTGGCTGGTTTTGATTCCGACGCATGACTACTACCGAGCCAACCTTGAGTTGTAAATTGTGCGGTGGTAAGCTAGGAATATCCAAGGAGTTTACAAATTAAGTTGGATAGTTGGTTGCCAATAAATTTGAATGAATGCAAATTACCTACCAAAGATCTGATCCTGAATTAGAAAGTTTAGGTCATCCACATTTTTATTCTTAGCCGCTAAAGTTACTCGCTTACTCAACCATTCGTTATTTTTGTGGTTAGCAATGATGTTCGGGAATAGTTTGTTGATATGCTCGTCTTTCGATGTGACAAAATTGCAAAAGTTCGAAGGAAATAAAATCAATCCGCTCAATTCGTCGACATCAGGAACAGGGCCATTACCGATAGTCAGCAATTGCTTCGAAAAATCTGGAGATTGATCGTTCAGCAATGCAACCAGTGCTGCCAGATTTTTTTCACCAGAAATCGTAAATACTAGCTTTCAAAATCGTGGAAATACGATTTTGTTGGAAATAACCAAAAAACAAAACGAAAACACAGAAGAACGTTATTATACCTACTTCAATTTACTACAACATACATTATTTTGGACAACATTAACATTTTTCGAAAAATAACTGTTTTAATTTATTAAATAAGAAAAAAACGTACGAGTATATGAATATGTTTTTACTACTGCAATCTACTGCAGTCTACTTTATTACACATTCATACTTGAATTAAATTGATTAAAAATGCTGCTATTTATATTCAACTGTAGCAAGAAACCTCTTGCACTCCTAGCAAATCTTTGGTATGCAAAATTTCATGCAAGTTTTTTGTGATCAACGAATTCCTTGTTTTCGTTTTATTAAGGTTAACCGCCGAAAATATAAGTTCAATAATAGCAGATGAATTCGGAAGAGATAAGACTTCAAAAATGATTTTTTTCATTAACGGGAATGCTAAGCTTTTATTACCATGCTTTGTTTGTAAAACATTTTCTAAAACATTTCAGAAAAAAGATTTTCAAAATGTAGGTTACTTATCTTTAGAAATTCAGCATCGGTGTCTTGAATTTTGTAAATGAATTTTTGTATTCGATAGATTTGAAAAATCGTGGAATTTATGCTTTTTTAGCTCGAATATCGTGGAATAAATTTTAAGCCCCAAAATCGTAAAAATACGATAAATCGTGGAATCTGGCACCGCTGAATGCAACTCTCATGTTTTCTATCAGCTGACGTTTCTCACATGGCGCCACAGATTTGATGATTTGAGGAGAGCAAAGTCGGATCTCTTACGAACACTACATTCATTTGAACTAATGGGTCTAATTCAAGCCAATCATATTCAAAATCATATTTAAAAGTTATATTAAATACAATAGTAATACTAATAACATTGTGGATGTTTTTTAATCAATTTGCCATGGTTTATGTGTCGGTCAACCTGCCGCTTTTTCACTGAAGTGATATATACCTATATGTACGTGCATAGCGGGAGGTTTGCCAACACGTGGCTCGCCACATACAATTGACCATGTAATGTCGTTTTCCATTGGGACAAAAAATCAATCTTTTTTCGATTCGGATCACTGTTTGCAGATATTGATATTTATACTATACATTGCAAAGGTGTTTTACGTCATTTTAAGAAGTTGTCTTTCATGACAAATACGCAAAGTTTCGTGAAAACCAAAATAACGAAATACATATTACAGCTATGGATATGATTTCAGATGAATTACTAGAGATCCGGTCGAAATTCTGCTTTCGAAATTCTGCTTTGCAAAATTCTGTCTCCTCGCACAACAATTCTGCTTTACGAAATTCTGTTTTTTTAAGTCTGCTTTACAAAATTCTGCTTTTCAAATAAAATTCTGCTTATTCTGCTTTAAGAAAAAACCCAATATGGTCTGGTCATGAACAAAAAAAAATATTTTTGTATTATAATATATTATGCATTTCAGGTTTTAATAATATATTACAGGTAAATAAATTACAAGAAAAAAATCCAGAAGAAGCAAATTATTTCACATTTGAAACTTCCAAAGAAATTAAGAAATTAATTAAGAAATTAAACAAAGCTAGAGAGAGCTATATTTTTTGATATTCGTTTAAGAAAACCATTATGGCTAAGATCTGCTCTCTTTTTTAGAATTGTTCTTATTTGTTTGTTTAAAAAAAAAAATCATCCATCCATCCAAACACAACTTATCTTTCCCTTTATTGGATTTAACGATTGAAACATTCATTATGAGTATAATACTATCAGCACACGTTCACGAAGGGATAGAAAAAAAAATACCTAGAAGAGTATTTGTCTAAACAACACTCCAATCTTAAAAAAAATGTCTCTAAACTCTCTCTAAAATAAGTGCGAGGAGAAATTCTGCAAAAGCGCGCGCTTTTTAACAGCAGAATTTTGAAAGCAGAATTTTGTAAAAAGAATTTTAACCCATCCAGAATTTTTACCCCAACCCGAATAATTATCTTCATTGTCTTCCTCATCATCTGAAGACTAAAAATCACAAAAAAAACTTCATTTGACTTCATTTGTATCTACAACATGGAAACAAATTTTCAAATCGATATCCATCCATCCATTTACAAAAGCAGATCAATTTCGCTGCATGTTCCATGAGCAGCGTAAAATCTGAGATCTGAAAAAGGTTCTGATGGTCCCGATGGGAAACGACATTAGAAACATGGGAATTCAAGATTTAAAAAAAAACATCCAGATCATACTTATCAAGAGCCCGAATCTCGAACACCGTCATATAACTGCCTTTAGTCACGTATTTTTACACACACATATTTGATTGACCAACATACCTCAACATTGATAATGAGTCCAAACAGAAAATGGCAGTACAACACAATTCAACTATTTATATGCTTTATGCTCCTCTCACCTTCATCGTGAATGTTTTTCCATTTAGTTTAGTTTTATTTTTTTGAAGCGAGTGTTTTTTTCCCCATTTTTTTTTTTTTTTTTTTTTTTTTAAATCGCGATTCCCCATACAGACGTTCCTAATTCTGCTATTCGGGCGGAGACAAATCCAACAAATCAGAGATTATCAAAATCGGTCCATTTGAAATCATGTTCGTTTTTTGACAAAAACAAATTGCTACAAAAACAATTGTCACACAAATTTTATGCAAAAACAATTGTCGCAAAAAATTGTAAAAAACAAAAAAAAAATGCTACCACGTAACGTAAACATTAACGGGATCTATCATGAAGAGGGCGTCATAAAATCATACAAAATGTATGGGAAAATGAGTTTTCTTGATAAATTTTTTTCGGTGATTTTTCGGGAATTTCCTTGGGTATTCTTCTTGTTCGGCCGGAGACCAATCCGAATTGTTGCAAATCATCGAAATCTGTCCAGGCTTTCTTGAGTTATAAGATTAGATACAAACATCAAGCTGTACGTTTTTTTTCTTGACCTTAAAGCTGCTTTTGACAACATCAACAGAAGTTCACTGCCTTTTGAGCTAGCGATGTTAGGCCTATCGACAAAAATGGTTAGAATATACGAGCAATTTCTTGCTAACACGTCTGCTACTGTGTGTAGTGGTAAACTGTAATCATTCACTTTCCCTACAGAATCTGATATTCCACAGGGTTGTGACCTGAGTCATTTAATGTTTTCTCTTTCTGTGACAGTATGTATGGTGATATTAAAGTTTTGCTTCACGCGGATGATCTGGTAGTTCTTTCTTACAATCCCCATACTCTCCAGTTATAAATAAATAAATTAAAGCAGTATTGTGATACTTGGGATTTTAAAATTAACACTACAAAATTAAAATTTCTTCTCTTCAGAATTCAGAGCGCAAAACCCCGCCTGTAGAGATCATGGTCTCTGGATGGTAATGGAATTGAGGTTTGAAACGAGTACAAATACAGTGATCCCCGGATAAGTGACCCGCGCTAATTGCGTTCCTCGCTTAATTCACCCTAAAACTGAGCAAATAAAGTATTCCATAAGAAATGTACAGAACTTTCCCCGTTTAAATGAGTACCGCTTAAATGTGTAACCCGGTTATTTGCGCTACTAAGTAGCTGCTCGTAAAACTTCATACAAAACCTCACGGTTATAAGCACATCTAACAAAAGCATAGAAAACTTTTTAAACTTTAATAAAATCAATGACAGTTCTCAACACAATTGTCAAATTGACATGACATATTATGTTCAGAGTGCGCCAAAATAAACGTGATTGTGCCGCATATTAATATTAAATTGAGCGGGATTCTCGTCATTGCGTTCCTCGGATAAATGCGCTGAAAATTGTACGTTTTGCTCGACGCAACAATCCGGGATTTACTGTAGTTGTTTTTCTTACTTACATACAATCTCAATTTAAGAACTCATATCAAAGAAAAAACTCTTGCAGCTAACATTTTTTGTGGTTAAGACAAAAAAATATATATATATATAATTTGTTGCTTAACTCGTACCTACACCTACTCTGTTACTACTGTTTATTTGAAACTAGCTGACCCGGCAGATTTTGCTCTGCCCTAAATTTGTTAAATGTAAAGAAAATAATAAGTCCGAGCATGCACAATGCACTTTATGTAATTCGGTCAGTTAAAATTCTTTATTCAAAAGTTATATTAAATGCAATAGAAATAAATCACAACTATCAATGTTGATTTGTTTCAATCAAACGGCAAAGATTTTGAAGTGTCGGCCAACCTTCTGCTTTTTCACTAAATTGACCATGTGAGAAAAATGGGAATTCAAGATTGATGCCACAAATGCGCAGACATCCATCGATTATCTTTGCAACAAATTATTTGTCATAGTGAAAGCGTGACGCACGGGAAATTTAAGTCGCTTAAATACGAATGCCAAATCGTTCTGAATAAGCGGAATCTACGGAGGGAGAGAGTTTGCCTTTGGATTTTCCCCTCAAAATATCGTCACTTGC
This sequence comes from Cheilosia urbana, assembly GCA_946477585.1. Taxonomy (NCBI): domain Eukaryota; kingdom Metazoa; phylum Arthropoda; class Insecta; order Diptera; family Syrphidae; genus Cheilosia; species Cheilosia urbana. The sequence continues at coordinate 116,094,861 of OX297853.1, read as the reverse complement.
ATGACATTATACTTGAGATCCTTCACCATAAATCAAATGCCACCCATTACAAAATGTCGGTGCATTGACGTTGTTACGACTGGCACCGTGCTTCCTCAGACTTGAGGGAAGAGTGCCGGACGGAGAGTCAAAATAAAACAATTAGATTTAATTATTTAGCACAGAGCCCGCTGTCTATTGCGTGGCTGCAACTCTGTGTTTTATTTATTATTTAAAGTTTTAAATATTAATTTTACAAACCAGAGCCCGCTGTCTATTGCGTGGCTGCAACTCTGTTTTTATTTATTATTTTAAAGTTGTAATATTAATTTACAAATCAGAGCCCGCTGTCTATTGCGTGGCTGCAACTCTGTTTGCTTGTTTACTTAACTCTTAACTCTGTCTTTTCCTGGTCACAGTCCTCGCCTTTTATACTATTATTCCTCATGACCCATCTCCTATCTTCCCCCTCCACGCATCATGATTTCCTTACCAATTACCATATGTGCTTACGCGCTATTTTAGGTATTGCTTAATTGTTTTCCGTTCTCATTACAAATACCCAAATGACATCTTGGGTGTCATTTGCCTTACGCTGGTGTCAAGTGTCATCCATTCATAAATTATTATTATTCCCTGATACCACAACGTAGTATTCCTTCAATATGCAACCAATGCAGTTTTGCCATATGTCGGCGTGCCGCTGTGCAATCGGATCGGATTTGGGTTACGTGTGTATCGTTATGGGTAGGTATGCACTTGACTCATTGCGCTTGGGTGGCGTTTGAGTAAATGGAAAAACAAATGAAAACAAAGCAAATGACCTATTAATAGCCGTGCGCTTCGGTAATGTATTTGGTGTATGGAATGGATTGTCAGTGAGAAGGTGATGATTAGGGTAGGTCATGAGTAGGGTATGGTTGTGCGGATCACAACATCCCACCCTCCTTAGAAAAAGAAAATTCTTACCTGAAGGGTTAGAATTTTCTGCAAGTAGGCTTGGATGTGACGAGGAAAGAACTTACAGTAACTAAGAAAAAGTTTTTTTTTTTTTTGTATGAAGTATTTTTAGAATTTACAATTCTTACCCTTGAAGAGGTTTGTGGTTTTTAAAAAATTTTTTTTTTGTTTTCTTATCTTTTCTTATTCTTATTGTATTTATATATATTTTTATTTTTATGTTTTTAAATGCAGTACTTCCCAAGGGAGAGTATAACTGCTTTCTTATCCCAAGAGATAGAATTTGTTATTTAATAATATAACATTTTTTTTTTTTTTGTATAACATTTTTTTCTTTATAATGTTTTAATATTTTTTTTGCGGTACTTCCCAAAGGAGAGTATACTTGATTTCTTATCCCAAGACATAGAATTTGTTATTTAATAATATAACATTTTTTTTTTGTATAACATTTTTTTTCTTTATAATGTTTTAATATTTTTGCGGTACTTCCCAAAGGAGAGTATACTTGATTTCTTATCCCAAGACATAGAATTTGTTATAAAAAATTTTTGTATAACATTTTTTTTTCTTTATAATGTTTTAATGTATTTTTGATAATATACTTTATTTTAAATTCTTTATTCCTATTACGAATTTATTTTTAGCTATATATATATATTTAGTAAAAATTACTTAAGTCTTATTAATAAACTTATTCCATAAAATTGATATTTTAATCTCTGGTAGTAAGTACCATTCTGGGAGTAGGGTTTGGGGAAAGGTCTGTTGGAGTGGGTTTTATGATTATGCTAGGGATAGGATCAAGGGATATGTTTGTTTGAGGAATTTCTAAATCGTTATCTTTCTTTGGAGTTTCAATATTCCTGCCCCTGAGGTATCTGATCATGATACAAATCGTGAGTAATAGGATTGTTAGGGTAATATAAGTCATAGTGTAATGGTGTATATCGTTTTTTGATAAGGTTTGTAGACCTGCGCTTTCTTTATTTTCTAGGCTTTTAATATCTGCGGTTAGTTTTTTTAACATGTTGTCGTCATCGTATCTTAAGAGTTTAACTGAGCTATTGTAAACCTGAACCGATTTTTTAGCTATTGGAGCAAGAAGGGAAATGTTTATAGTGGGGATGTATGCGTTTCTTAGAATTGTCTTGCCTAAGTTATGGCCAAAGATGGTTAGGTATTTACTGCGAAGGTAGCACTGTCCTGACAAGTCTACTATACCAGTACCGGAAAGAGTATGCGAGGTTATTTGGCTTCCACAGACTTCGTCCATTACGTGATCTTCGCGTGTAGAAAATAACCATTTGCCTGGTTGTGAGAGTTGTATCCACACAGTTGTTTGGGTGAATTCTTGTATAATACAGGATTGTGGTTTGGTTTCTCTGCGCAAGAGTTGGATTTCGCAATGGTCCTGATTAGAGTTGAAGTCATATAGTGGGTGTGTCATTTGGCACAATAGTAGGTTGTCGGTTTGTCTGATGCAGTTGTTGATATCGGTAGACGTTAAGTCATAAAAATGTTTTTTATCGAAGTCTATAGTTAAGTAGTTTATAAGCGGTTGGATGTACAGGAATCGGTCTTGAAATTTAGAGGGAAATGGCATTACCTTGAATAGTTGGTATGTTTCTTTGAAGGGTAGTGGTAGTTTTATTTCATGAATAATTCTCTTAGATTGAATTGAGGTTGTTATTGAGCAGATTTTGTATAGGTGCAGAGGGTCGTATTGTTTTATTGAGATGGGTAGTTTGGTGTTACTTGGTATTTCTTTAAGTATTGTTGTTAATATGATTTCTAGTTGGTCAGGGGTTATAATGGAAGGGTGAGGTTTTCCTTGTTTGACGTTGGTAATTAACTCTAGTACATCATTCAGAGTATTCTCGTGTCGTAAAATAATGAGGGCAGTAAACGAGACCAAGGCTTCTAGTTCATTTGTGATTTTTTCGTTCTGGCTATTGTTTATGTATGTAGCTATTAGATTTGTCGTTGCTGCCAGTTTTGAATTCATTTGATTTATTTGATCGTTCAAGTGTGACTGGGATCTATTAAAAATGTTTACCGTGGTGTCTAGAATGTAAGTTTGGTTTTGTATTAGGTTCAGTAGGTGTCTTTCGTTAAACTGGGTTTTTTCTATTTGCCTATCATAGTAGTTAGCGTCATCCTCTGACAAAGTTCCGAAAAGTGTTTTGCTTATAGTACCAATGGCATTGATTAGAGCACGTTTCCCCCTGGGTTTGAGATTTAGTAACCTGTATTGCTGGTTTATGTCTCCTATCGCGTGATTAAACTCGCTTATGGTGCTATTGCACAAGCTGTTGATCTGGTCGTTAGTGCATAAGATTCCGCATATTTTGCTAATTTCGTTGATGTACTGTGTTATTGTGTTTGTGGTCAAGAATAGTCCCTCTAGGTCGTAGTAGGTGATTATCTTCCATTCGTTGCTGTATAAGTTTATGTTCTCGAGTTCTTCGAAGTAGATACCCGAGCTTTGCTTGATCGGGGTATAGACCATCATGCAGGAAGTCAGGGTGAATATGAGCGAAAATAATACCAGGTGGAAATCCATGGTCTGTAATTTAGCGCAAAAGGGAAAACTAATTGTGAGAAAGAGAGGACTAACTTTGAGTCAATATGTCTGGTGTGAAGTGTGTGTTATATGAAAATTTTGTGTAAGTAAGACAAAAACCCTTATTTATTGATAAATATTATTTATTTAAAAACATTTCTTCGTTTTCCCACATGATCAAGGCCTCTATGTGATCATCGTAGTCGAAAAAGTCGTCTTCTTCGTATCTATGAATATGGGTGCTAGGTTCCCATATTATGGTGTCTGACGAATCGTTAGATGTTTCGTCATTATAAAAGTTTGCCATGAGGAAAGGGCTATTCCATCGTGGGAGTGGCTGGCGTTTTAAAATGTACGTTGGGGAGCAGTCCAGGATAAAATTTTCTTCACGTATTCCGAAACCAACTTGATCTCCGAACGCTAGTTCTCGTGCTTTCGACTCCCGGATTCGTTTGCCATTTACAAACGTATCGAATGGTCCGCTCGTTAAAGTCACATGTTTTTCATTTTGACTTACTTCGATTGTCGCGTGAGTGTGTGAGACAAAACCCGAGGGGATAGCCATTCTGTTTGGGTCGGGTGGAGACGAGTGGACGTGAGTTTGGTATGAGTTTCCAATTATGGTCGGCCCGATTCGCAGAGGGATTTCAACTCCAGATACTATGTTAAATAGTATCCAGCTTGAGCTAGGGATGTAGTTGATTGTTTCAGTCTCCATTCTGTTAATTTTTTAGAGAAAACGAAAATGTTATTTTGTAGCCTTTGATACGGAGGTACTTGGATGGAACTGTGAGTGTTGGGAATAGGATTCTTATTCCGTGTAGGATTTTACTATTTAATCGACAAAAGGTTTTAGATTGTTATTGTGGATAACCTTAAATTTCCGACCGATCTTGACCTCGGTATTTTCTTCTGACATTATTCTTGAGACTTCATAGGGACCTTCCCATAGCGAGGAGAATTTATTTTTTCGGGTTTGGTTTTTTAAAAGAACCCTATCTCCAACGTTAAATTTTTTGATTTCAGTACTTTTGTCGTACTGTCTCTTGGAACATTCCTTTTTCCGTTGTAATATCTTGTTTGCTACTTGATATCCGTGTTGCAACCGGGCTCGTAGTTCGTTGGCATAATTTTCGTAGTTATACGAAGTTTTAGGAGATTGCTCGAAAACGCTGGGAATGTTTGCGGGGAATCCATAGAGAAGTTCATATGGCGTAAAGCCTGTACTACTATGAGGAGTAGTGTTGTAGACAAACATTGCGTATGGAACCCAAGAATCCCAAGTTAGGGGGTCTTGGTTGACATAGTGTCGTAAGTATTCAGTTAACGTCCTATGGCTCCTTTCCAACGCGCCATTGGTTTGCGGGTGGTATGGCGTTGTATTTAATTTCCTGATTTTCATGAGGTTGCACATTTCCTTGAATAAATTGCTCAAGAAGTTTGTGCCTTGGTCTGTTAACAGGGAAAGTGGTATGCCGTGACGGCAGACAATGTTCTCGACAAAAGTTCTTGCTACAGTGGGCGCTTCAGCGTTAGGAAGGGGATATGCTTCGGAAAGTTTTGTCAAGTCGTCTTGAAAAGTCAGGATATATTTTTGACCGGAATGGCTTACGGGAAGTGGTCCGACTATATCCAATGCGACCCTTTCGAAAGGTCTTGAACTGGTAGTTGTTATTTTCATGGGTACTAGAGGATTTTTCCTGCTCTTATTGAGTTGACAAGATTTACATTTACTAATGTAAGAAGTGATGTCTTGAGCCATAGTAGGCCAAAAGTATTTTGACTTGATTCTTTGGATTGTACGAGTTATCCCTTGGTGTCCTCCGAAAGGGGAATCATGGTATTCGCACAGAATCTTGGTTATGTCGTCCTGGTTGCTGAGAAGAATTTTGTCATTAGAAAAAATGTGAATGGTGATATTTAGAGTTTGAAAAATGTTTTCTATTAAAAGTTTCATACTTCTTTTTGAAGGGTTCTCCATAGCTGGCAGAGCTATGCCTAAAGCTTGGATATCGTTTTTATTGCAAAATTCTTTAATATTTTTAAAACATGCCTCAGTAGTTTTTTGGTCCTTTAAACCTCGATGGGGGATAGGAAGTGTGGTGACTGAAATAGTTGTGCCGTCATTTTGTGGGTATTCAACAGTTTTCCCTATTGAGGGCTTAATAAATCGGGGTATTTTTTGTTTTAACGTATATTCTTCTTCAGACTCAATTATGGGTAATATGATAATCTTTAGTTTAATTGATTTGTTTCTGTATATTGACCCCTGCTCTTCTTGTAAGGTAAAACTGGAAAGTATTTGAATCTGCATATCGCCAATTTGTTCGGGATTTGTTGTATCTTGGATCGCGTTATTTTGGCGTTGTCCTCTAGTTGTTACCATGGCTACTGTCGGCATTCGACTTAGTGCGTCAGCGTTCGAATTGTATTTTCCTGCTTTGTAAATTATGTGGTATTCGTATTCTTCTAGCAAAATTCTCCATCGGGCTAATCTTGAAGTAGGATCTTTTAGATTCATAAGCCATTGAAGCGGTTTATGATCGGTACAAATGGTGAACTTTCGCCCATAAACGTAAGGTCGAAATTGTTTAACTGCGAATATAATAGCTAAAAGTTCCTTTTCCGTTGTAGTATACCTAGTTTCAGCGTCATTTAGGGTTCGGCTAGCGAAGCAAATAGGCTTATCTTGGCCAATGGAACCTTGTGACAATACGGCTCCTAGACCTATGTCACTAGCATCTGTTGTAATGATAAATTCTTTACCGAAATCAGGGTATGCAAGGATTGGAGGGCTTATCAGTTTATTTTTTAACGTTGTGAAAGCTTCGTCACAAAATGCATCCCATTTAAAAGGAGCATTCTTCTTTAAGAGCTTTGTAAGAGGTTTTGCTATAATTGAAAAATTATCTATGAATCTTCTGTAGTAGCCTGCAAATCCCAGGAACGATTTAATGCCTTTAGCGTTTTTAGGGGTAGGGTAAGTTTTCACTACTTTAATTTTTTCGGGATCTGGTGTTATTCCTGCTTCGCTTATCACATGTCCCAGATACATTAGCTCTTTTCGCAAAAAATGGCACTTTTCGGGTTGCAGTTTGAGATTATATTCCCGTAACCTCGTTAGAACACCTATTAGCTTGCCGTTATGCTCAGTGAGATTTGACCCGTAAATGACAATGTCATCTACATAAACGAAACAACCTATTCCGATCATTCCCATTAGGACATTATTCATCATTCGTTGGAAAGTGGCCGGGGCATTCTTTAGTCCGAACGGCATTCTGTTGTACTCGTAGTGACCGGTGGGAGTGCTAAATGCGGTTTTCCCTCGGTCAGAGTTCTCAACAAGGATTTGATGAAATCCATTAGCTAGATCGAGTGTGGAAAAATACTTAGATTTACCCAATTGGTCCAATATGTCAGTTATGTTGGGCAATGGGTACGCATCTCCCACGGTTGCGTCGTTTAGTCGTCGGTAGTCTACGACTACTCTCCATTGTTTATTACCTTGAGAGTCAGGTTTCTTCGGGACAAGTAACAAGGGTGAATTCCATGGACTGTGACTGGGTCTTATGATATTATTGTCTAGCATTTCATTGACTTGTTTTTCAATTTCTGCCTTGCTAGATTCAGGAAGTCGATACGGTCGTATATAAACAGGGGGTTTGTTAGGCTCGGTTTCGAGAACGTGTGTGATTGCATTAGTGTATGTTAGTGCATCGCCCGGTAAAAAGAACAATTCGTTGAAGGTCCTACAAATTTTGGTTATTTCTTTTTTCTCTTCTAGATTGCAGTGATCTAGTTTGAGTAGAGTTTCTAATTTTTTCAAACGGTTATGCATAGGATCTTTTTCAGGGTGAGTGTTTATACACTCAAAGTCGTCCAAATTGTCCCATTCCAATCCTAGATCTGGTATCCGTAATTTTGACTCACTCTCATTTATGTTGAGCAGTAGAATTTTAACGCGATTGTGATGAGACTTGGCTACGGAAGAGGCCATAAAGACTCCAGGGCAGACCTCTTTTTTCCGGAATACTACATCATTATTGCAGTTAAATGGTATTTCTACTATTTGCTCACTCCTGGGTTTTATCCTTATTTCACCCGACATTCCTTTTTCCGATTTAGTATTATTACTCTGTTCTTGTGGAGGAGCAGTAGTACGCTCTCCTTCAGAAGTGTTGAATACAACGGTGGAACCGGATATCGTGAATGGATGTATTTCCAGAGTATTTTTCACGTAATTAATAGAACATGAGTACTTTTTCAGGAAATCGTTGCCGATTATTCCGTCGAAGTTTGTACTAAGTTTACCATCTAAGATATGGAAAGGGTGTGCTAATTCATAGCGATGGCTTTCCGATTGAAATATTATAATCTCGATAGTGGAAGTAGATTCAATGATATTCTCTCCGAAGATGTTGGAGATAATCATATTATTGTGTATAGTTTTATTTTGGTTGGGGGAAGATTTTATGATAGATATTTCCGCTCCGGTGTCTATTAGAAAATTTTTGACTTCGCCATTTTGGAGCGGAACTCTAATCATGAAGAGTTCGTTATTAGGGATGAGGGAAACGTGTAATTTGTGATCGGGGTTTAGTTTCGGTGGACTTCGGCTTCGGTGGTTACTCGAGAGAGGTTGCCGGTCGTTCCTTCCCGAGGGTAATCGTTTCCCGTGTTACAAGGGGTGTTTTCTTGAGGGTTAGGAGTGAATTGTACTTGGTTTTGATGGAGGTGGTGTGGTATCTGCTGATAGTTTATTTGGAGTCTATCGTCGGGGTGATACCTGTTTTGTGGCTCTCTACTACGTTGAGTGTAAGGGTTATTATTGTTTGCGGAATAGTGGTTTCTGGGGGCAGTCCCCGGATTAGGGTTGAGTGTTTGGCCTGAATTTAGATGTGCAATCCTGAGCCTACAGGAGTCGAACGAATGGTTTCGTCGGTTGCAGTAATTGCATTGCAAGTTTTGAACTTCCCTTTTAATTTTAGGGGGAATATTAGGAAAATTTGAAAAATTTTTAAAACAGGTTTCCCGCGTATGGCCAATTTTGTTGCAGAGTTGGCATACGGGTTTAGGGGGAAAAGGATTGTATGATGGTTTAAGTGGAGTATTCCGATGTGTTATCGCACATCTTTCGATGCGGGAAGAATGTTCTTCTGCAAAAGAAATCGCTTTTCTAAGGTCTGATTCTCCAACTGCTTGGATCATTAGACGAAGACTTTCGTTTTTGAGGCCGTCTTCAAAAGTTCTTACTGCGATTTTTTCGTTTTCTTGAACGAGGAAGGTTCTTACCGCGTCCTCGGTAATAGATGCGTAGGTAGCAGAATTAAGGCGACTCAAGAGGTCGCTAATTCGATCGCCAAATTCCTTAACCGTTTCTCTGGTGTTCTGTTTTGCAGACAATAACTCATTTTGCACGGAGGAGCGTGATTTTTGCTCCTTGAATCGTGACTCTAGTTCTTGGACGAGTTCTGTCCATTTTTTAAAAGATTTGAACTGTATAAGTTCGAAAGCGGGGCCCTCTAACCTGGTTTTTATGATTTCCAGGTAGAAGGTTTGTTCTTCAGCGGTTTTCGCTGAAGAGAAGAGTGTGTTCCCACACGTTATAAATCGGTTTAGGTCCTTTGGATTCCCGTTGAATAACGGGACGATCTGGTAAATGTCGCTAACGTTTATTTTAAACTCCATTTTTTCTATTCTTTGAGGCTCGGGGAAGGGCAGGAATTTGAATAATTCCGCTGTTCTTTTATTTTGCCGCGTAAAAATTTTGAAAAAAATTTAAAATTTGTTCACGAAATAGTAGGAAATGGGGAGGTCGGTGTATTTAGTGTAAGAAATTGGGAGGTCGGTGTATTTAGTGTATATATAAAAAAAAAAAAAAATTGTATATTGTTAAAAATACCTTATGACCTATGTTGCTGCTACTGTCACTGATGATGGTGGTGTTGTTAAATGTTGCTCCTGTTGTTGGTTTGCCAGGCAGGCTTCACGCCCTAGAGCTGAGGTCTCCTGGTCTTTTCCTTTTGTGTTTTCGCTTTATGTTATGTTTTTGCACTATTTCTGGTGTGAGCCCCAGAAACGCTATCACTTTAACAAAAATCACTTTATTATTATTATTTATATAATTTTTTTTTCTTCACTTTCACTTGTTTACACTTCTCTGGTGTATAGCCCCAGAGAACGCCTCAGAAGTATTTTACTTCTGTTTTTTGGTTTGGTAGTAGGGACCTCTTTGGGTATCCCACCGCTGCCACCAATTGTTACGACTGGCACCGTGCTTCCTCAGACTTGAGGGAAGAGTGCCGGACGGAGAGTCAAAATAAAACAATTAGATTTAATTATTTAGCACAGAGCCCGCTGTCTATTGCGTGGCTGCAACTCTGTGTTTTATTTATTATTTAAAGTTTTAAATATTAATTTTACAAACCAGAGCCCGCTGTCTATTGCGTGGCTGCAACTCTGTTTTTATTTATTATTTTAAAGTTGTAATATTAATTTACAAATCAGAGCCCGCTGTCTATTGCGTGGCTGCAACTCTGTTTGCTTGTTTACTTAACTCTTAACTCTGTCTTTTCCTGGTCACAGTCCTCGCCTTTTATACTATTATTCCTCATGACCCATCTCCTATCTTCCCCCTCCACGCATCATGATTTCCTTACCAATTACCATATGTGCTTACGCGCTATTTTAGGTATTGCTTAATTGTTTTCCGTTCTCATTACAAATACCCAAATGACATCTTGGGTGTCATTTGCCTTACGCTGGTGTCAAGTGTCATCCATTCATAAATTATTATTATTCCCTGATACCACAACGTAGTATTCCTTCAATATGCAACCAATGCAGTTTTGCCATATGTCGGCGTGCCGCTGTGCAATCGGATCGGATTTGGGTTACGTGTGTATCGTTATGGGTAGGTATGCACTTGACTCATTGCGCTTGGGTGGCGTTTGAGTAAATGGAAAAACAAATGAAAACAAAGCAAATGACCTATTAATAGCCGTGCGCTTCGGTAATGTATTTGGTGTATGGAATGGATTGTCAGTGAGAAGGTGATGATTAGGGTAGGTCATGAGTAGGGTATGGTTGTGCGGATCACAACAACGTTGACCAACAAAATTATAACTGAACCGACTTTCAAATCCAAATTATGAAGAGGTAAGTCTGGAACATCTAAAGAATTAAAAAATTCAACTAATCCCCATAAAGTTTTGTTTTCACGACAAAAGTAGCATGATATATGTCCTTCCTTCAAACAAAAAATCATAAAAATCGAAGGATCCGTTCCCGAATTATGTGTGCACATACGGACGTCAGTCTCTTTTATACCATACCATTCGTATTAAATATTGCTCATTTCGCAAAGTGCATTATTTGGACAATAATAAAAAAAAAAATGGTTGGCGCAACAGCTCTGGAGAGACTATAGGTCTACAATTTTACGCCGACTCCAAACGACTAATTGAGAAGCTATTTCAAGACAGTTATACTCTTGGATGTTTGTCAGACGTTCGCGAGAGGTGACGCAGTGAAAAAAAACCCTAAGTTGGAATTTAGGTTTTTGTGGGATTCGAACCTAGGACCCCTCGCTTAGTAGTCCAACACACTAACGACTAAGCCTTATATAAAACGAAAAAATGTAGTTTTAGCGGAGTCTACATAACTGTAAGCATACACATGCCAATTTCATGCTGAAGGTGGAGTGGTCATATTTTGGTTTACTTAAAAACATAAACCGTGTAATAGCCGTTTTTAATAAACTTCTTGATCAACTTGAACTCGTTATGATAGACTAAAAGACCCAGCCACGCGTTGCTGTGGCTAAGGTCGTTTGAACTTTTTTTATTTTTTTTTTTTCATAGGGAGGTGCCACAACCCGTTTTCCTATCCCGCTTATCTTTGCAAAGTGTCTGCCATAGGGTCCTAAACTATCCTATCTTTCAAACTGAAATAGGTACATCCACAAAATTCTATTGAAATCGGTTGAGTGGTTTCGGAAGTCGCCAATAGCTTCAACTATCGGGTCCAAAAGTATCTTATCTTTTAATAGTCTTTCAAACGGGAACCAACCATATACATCTACAAAATTTTATTATTATCGGTTAAGTGGTTTCGGAGATCGAAACAGTGGCACAGTGACACCTATCGGGTCCAAAAATATGTTATCTTTTAAAAGTCTGCCTGAAATACATCAATACTAACAAAAAAAAAGAATGATGAAAATCGATCCAGCGGTTCTCGAGTTATAACGTCATCGAATTTCACCCCGAAGGAATTATATATACAGTGAACATTGGAAAACGTGAACCCCCCAAAACGTGAACACTGTATTTTTTACATTGACTGCTCTAAAACTTGAACAAATCTAAAAGCTCTAAAACGTGAACAGAAATTTTTTCAACATTTCTACATAAAAATGCACTGAATTATTTAATTCGGGGAATCCCATAATATTGACAATGCGTAGTATGTATGTATTTGGTGCCACACGTGCTATCATCCCTCATTCGCTTGCTGTTTTTTGCTTGCATCAACGTCTTATTTTCTGTTAATGTGTTCAAAGAAAGTTAAGGTTTTAACATTAAACGAAAAAGCAGACATATTGGAAGTTTTGGTCAACAGCGACATAAACGTACTTAGACGCCTAAGAGAAAATGCAGTTGTTCAAATGTTGGGAAAAATACAACAGAAAAAAATTACAGATTTTTTTTTGTTAAATAAACCTTTTATGTATTTTTAAAACGGTCAAATGTAAAAAAAATCCAATAAATTTTTTAATGAGCCGTACCAGTATGTGTAAATATGTAAAAAATATTCATGAATCTATACTAATACAAGCAAAAAGAAGATGAAATGGAAGAAAATGTGTTTTATTTTAAGAGCAGAATCATAAAATGTTACATTCTCAATCAATGTAATGTTACAATCTCGAAAACATGAACACCCTCAGTTTTAATTAGTTCACGTTTTCCAATGTTCACTGTACCGTACTCGTATTATTATAACTTTTTGTTAAATAATAAAAAAATAATTTGCATTAAAAAAATAGTGTGACTATAAATTTAGTTATAAACTATCCTATCTCTCAAGTTAGATCAAACTGCACACAGTGTGCAAAATTTGATAAAAATAAGTTCAGTACCTAGTTTAGGTTTCCATCGCGGAGCAACCTGTGACACGTGATTTTTATTGTAGTTATAATTCACTATTTTGGTTATAATGGCTTACACATACCTACTGTGGCGGGCTTTTTTTTTTAGGACTATTTAATATAAACATTTCCATTATACATTTCATATGTGTAACTCTAGCGGTTTTGCACTGCACGCCAGAATAGCTCGCAGATGGTAGATTTATTCCTACTTACTTGATATTTTGGACAATTCACACAATATCTATATAAATTGTAGCCTATGTGTTATTCTTATGTATAAGCTATATTATTGTAAAGTTTCATTAAAATCCATTCAGTAGTTTTAACGTGAAAGAGTAACAAACATCCATCCCTACAAACATTCGCGTTTATAATATTAGTAGGATAATAATTGTTCCACTGACTAAATCTATATTGTACTCGAATTGGTAGTCATTCTTGCGGAATCGAGAAATGGGATTGCTTGAATGTGAACTTTACCCAATCCATTTTTAACTTTATGATCTCGCACAAATATTTAAATATTTACAAAAAAAAAAAATATTGCAAAATGGGTACATAATATAAACTCGCTTTTATCCAATTAGCATATAAATAACAAAAAAAAAAAAAAAACGATAAACAAGCTGTCGTTTGTGATTCTCCCTTTTTCTAGTTGCTACTTTCTTAAGTCAGATTCTCAAATTCATTTTCGTTTGACAAAAATCATAAATGCGAAAATAATATACACTCTAATTTGTGTTAAATCGCGATAAAAGCAGTTTTAATGAAATTAAATGCCCGCAGATTAGATTCTTGTTTTAAAATAGTTCTTAAAAAATGGCGATTCGTAAAAAAAGGTATGTACGAGGTACTCATAACAATCCAAAGAAGAAACGACTGAAATATAATATCTAAGCATTTAATTGACCCGAGATTTACGCATAACCACATTCAGATGCGTATCGATCTTCCCACATCATAGTCAGACCATGCCAACTATAACAACATTCCATCCAATTCCTATTTCTCCAAAAGTTCTGATTTCAAATCGAAAACAAAGCCCTGCCAAACATAGGTGAATGTATCTCCCAAATTTGCATATCCATTTGAAAATAAAACAAATTCTGGAATAAATTTCAAGTTGTTTGTAAAGGAAAACAAAAATCTTTCTTAATAGAGTAGGTATATTTCTACGATTGTGACCACATGATTGCCATTAAACACAAAATTGGAAAGACTTAAACCCGTTCTTGGCCAAAAAGTAATATGTAATCTCCCAGTATCTCTGTTCTCAGACATGTCAATGAGAAACACAAATAAAACCAGTTTATCATGAATTTTGCATCATGCGCATGGAATTCAAATTAATTCGAGATCGAATTTGAAAATCCAATATTTTGTGAGCCCAACTCCGGTCGGATATGAGTAATTCTCACTAGAGCTAATCGCTGAATGCAATCAGGTGCCTTTCTATCGCTGCTTTGTTGTGTTGGTAATAATAGACTTTATGTCGCTTAACGCACCGCTGGTTCTATTATTATTCTGTCAACTTGGAAGCTAAGAAATTAGCCTCCATTTCTCTATGCGGTATCGGACGAACTGCTTTCAGCAGTTCGTGTTGTCATTGTCATGGGAGGGGGCCGCTACTATGAAGGTACCAGACCAGGTGAGAAACCAGTGCGCGATGGTAAGCTCAATCTATGTAATTTTCACACAAAGCCCCAGCGAACTCATTGAACCGTTTGTAAATTTTTGTTTTTTCTTCTCTTTGGAGAAATACGAATTTTTCTTCATATTAGCGCGGGATCTCTCAGTTTTCTGTGTTCATTTTATGAGTACGATATGAATACGTACGGAGTAGGAGTTGTACTCTACCTACTTTCGAGTTCATTTTTCGTTGTTCGCTTGATGAATTCAGAGTACTAGGACGTGGGATGTAGTGCATTGTGAATTACAATCGTGAGAACAACTTAATTTTGAATTAAAATTTTAATAGTGGGCTGCATTGAAAATTGTTTTTGGATAATTATGAGATTTTTTTTAGATACATGACAAATTTTTGATAGATAATTCAATCAGATTGAAGGGATAATGTATGCGAACAGGTTTTCGGAGATCTGCGATAAGCTTCTCTGTTCCGTGACCTGGATTTGGCGAATAAGGTTAGGTGACTTCGCTGAGTTTTGAGTGGAGAACTTATGTCACAGTTGTTAAGTAAAATTTAAATATAAATAAAATTACATAAATTAGGTGTGAGAGATTTATGATAACACCGACTGTTGGTTACGTTTTTTTATTTAATGTTTATCTACTTACTTAGGTATGTTTTATATAAGAAAGTTGCCATGGGCTGGGAGGCGCATTTTATCTTTCAATGGCGAAACCATAATACCTTGGAGAGTGTGTATTTAAATGCAACAATTTGAATACGTAGATTAATGTCACAAGACAAGACGAGGCTACTACCAATTGTAGCAATTAAGATTGAAAGGCATCCAAACTAGCAAAGAAGAACACATTTGAGTTTCGAATGTAAACTTAAGTAGTTCACAGTGGCTATATTTTCTATACAAATTTCGCAATTGCCAGCTTTCATAAATTTAAATTCGAGACTTTCATTTGTAATTAGTATGCCGTACTAATTGTATTATCTACAATTAAACCTAAAAATAAAATGCCCCAGAATAATCAGATTACTGTAATTGCCTTTATTTACTATTTAGTGTGTTATTTTTTTTTATTCGAGAGGTAGGACAAAGAGGCAAGGCAATTATTTAACTTTCTCCAAATATTAAAAACTAGCTGTGCCCGCAACTTCGTACGCGGCGTGAGACTGTGTAATTTCCAATAAAAGAGATTTGAGCCTTTTTCGCAACGGCATATTTGTTCAAAATCAACAGCCTAGCTAAAACAAAGCGGTGAACATTGTCAATGTGAAACAATAAATCAAACAAACCTATTTACCTAAAACACCAATTTAAGAAAATTAAATTCAACAGCGTAAGTACTAAAGTTTCACTTCCTTACTGTAGGTACAACATACAACCACTAAAACAAAAGCCTTAACGGAAATTTGTATCTAGACCAACAAGAAATAAATCAAACAACATAATTCACCTATATCGTCTTTACTTCTTGAATTCTTCAATTCTTTGTAGGTATCAACGTAGGTACTATAACAACCATTAAAACAAAAACCAAGAACTCAATTTCTATATACACCACCTCCACCATACGTCCATCAGCCATCTGCGCATTTCCTCAGAAACACATTGTCGCTGTATTTTTTTTTTTTCATATGGACGTGCTTGTGCGATGTGCGCCACCAAACCACCCTAAAGCAGAACAACGATCAAGAACCGCGGCTGCTGATAATATTCGATTTGAGAAAATAAGTTTATTTTTTTCGTGCTAGATTTTAGATTGTAGCTCAGCTTCTGAGGACATAGAAAGCTGATTGATGGCTTGAAATAACTATAAAAGTGTTGGCTCTCCTAAGTATTTTGTTTTGTTTGCATTGATTAAGAATTCTTTGAGTAATGGTGAGTTAAAGGCAGTAAAGTCAGAAAAAAAGCACATTTTGGTCAAAAACGCTCCAAAAAAATAGGCATGGCAATGAAAGGGAATAGCCTATGTGTTGCACAAAATCTTAAGGAACATTTCAAAAAAAGTTTCATCGAAATCTGTGCAGTAGTTTTCACGCCATTAGGTAACAAAAAAATTGCCTACAGTTTTATTATAAGTATAGATATAGAAATGTCTTCCTACTCATATGTGAATCTGTTTTACTTTTTGTAATTTGCATTTGACACTTGGGTTGAATATGCTGAGATAGGCCACTCACACCCATACTACGAACATCTCGAGTATGTAGGTACCTACCTAGTCAAACATTTTTTAGAAAAAGATGGTGGAGCTGCATAAATTCTCAGATTTCTGATTTTTTTGAATGCAACGTTATAGATTTGCGTGCAACTTTATTTCTTTGATAAAAAAATATCAACCTAAACTAAATAAGTCCAACCATTATACTGAATATCTTTCATATCCTAATCATTAAGGCTGGTACGGAGTTCAAGTGAAATCCAGTTTTTCATACAAAAATTTCCGAAACCGCCAAATGTCAAAATGAACTTTCCACATGGAAATTTCACTTGGCAGTAGATACGCAGTTTGAGTGAAAAATAGCGTTTCAAAAACTGAGTTGTAGCTGGCGATAGTAAAATCTCTCCACAGCTATTTCACTTGGTTTCTATTGTCCGTCGCATTAAATTTTTGACATTTCGGCGTGAAAAATGATTCGTAGGACGACGGTTAAGAAATTAATTTCAATCTCAGATCTTTCTAAGAGAGTAAAGCTAGGTGTACAAAAAGTTGGTGGCATAGATGACCTTTTTGATAAGCATGGTGCCTCAATAATGTCAACTAAAAAAAAAAGTACGAGTGATGTTCTTATGTTCGATTAGCCACACGAAATCTGAAATCTGAGAGCCATTCTGAAGTAGCCCAATCGAATGCCACATAAGAAACTTTTGCAAATAAGAACACAGAAGTATTCGAATGTTCTACTACAATGAGGTTCAGTAATCACATCAATAGGCTGGTCTTTTGTTACAAATCACATATTATTACCAAAATTAAATACTATTACTAGTATGAACTAAAATAAAACAAATTTCGCAATTTCTTTCCTGTTTTCATCCATCTGTTTTCATTTTAAGTAAAATAAGAGTGCAAAAAGTATGTTTATTTTATAGTACAGCTATCCTAAGTCTTATGGATTCCACAGCAGAAAAAAAAAAAACTTTTCAGCTCAGTCCACGAAAATCTCCAAAGAAAAATATTTCCCTTTCGGTTTCACAGTATTTTTTGGAGAGCAGTGAAAATTTCACCTCACTTGAACAGCGTACCAGCCTTTAGGACCTAAGCGGGCTCGGGTGAAATTTTTCATGGGGATGGTTTATCTGACGGCATATTTTGAGAAATGCAAGAGGCGATAAACCTGGGGCACACCAACTGTAGGTATCTTACATTGCGATCGCGGAAAGAATTTTAAGATCAAATCGAGAAAAATAATCGCAGAGTTACGAAAAGTTTGTCTAGTTTTAGAGCTTAGCCCAGGATTTACGAATTCACGACTTTTTATTCGCAATTCTAGAAATTGTACGAAGTGAAGATATTGACCCTCAAAGAAGATATTGGCACTTCTCAGTGTCAATAATGTGATCAAACGAGAAATACATAATTGCCATAACCGATCTCAATTTGACACAAATAGTTATCAATTTGAAAAGACTATGGTTGTGAATTGCAAAAACAATTCGTAAATTATCACTATTCTGTTGCAAATTATGATTTCATCACTTAGCAAATTACAACCATTTAGTCTTGAATTGCAACTCAATAGTGTTGATCTGCGAAATAACAGGGGTTGA
This sequence comes from Cheilosia urbana, assembly GCA_946477585.1. NCBI lineage: Eukaryota > Metazoa > Arthropoda > Insecta > Diptera > Syrphidae > Cheilosia > Cheilosia urbana. The sequence continues at coordinate 116,076,782 of OX297853.1, read as the reverse complement.
TTTACTACGTACTTCAGTAGTTGCAATTTACAAATTCTTAACCGTAAATTGCAACTTATTTTTATCAATTTGCAAATCTTTTTTGCAATTTACAATTCTTGAGTAGTGAAATTAGAAAACTTTATTCTCAATTTACAACTTATATCTTGTGGTTTACAAAGTTTATTTTCGAAAATACCTAGGTAAATATTTATAGTCGTATTTTCCTCTTGATATCCATGTGACTCATAAGACACCATATCGTCGGAGACAATGGGATTTGTCTGGGCTAGTTTTTCTGTCTATACTGAAATTTTAAATACGCACGAATTGTTTAAAAGAATTTGCATACGAACCTTAACAATGCCTTTCGATTACATATTTTACAATCCAAGTAATTTACTTCATTTATAATTTATTTTATAATATTTGCAAAAAATATTTCAATTTCAATTTACATTACATGCGTTTAATTATTATAAGATTTTATTGATTCATCATTCAGTGGCGGTAAATCACCATATATTTTCTGCAATTTGAGATTGTAAAGTGGTGTTTGAGAAATGAAACTACTGCAGTTGTAAACTGCGCCAAATAATGTCGCAAATCTCTACAAATAAAAGAAGTTCGAATTAATACTTCTAATCGTAAAATTCAACAAATAGAATTTGATATTCTTCGCTGTTTACAATGTCAAATTACGAATTTTCATATCAATTCAAGACAAAATCGTTGTGATTTGCGAAAAATATTATAATTCGTGCATTGCAACTCAAAATAATGCAATTGGTTGATTTTCAATTCTTTCCGTACACAGAAATTTGTTTGAAAAATTTGTTCCAAACGCCAAAAGATGGTTTATGGTACAAACCTATTTAACAAATCGCTGATCGGGATGGGACAAAGTCGATGCTGCATATATTAGCATTGGTAAGGCGTAGCTCAAAACTATGATTGCAGATTTGAGAAGAGCGTTCATAATTACTATAGAATCAATTTCTAACTAAGAAAACATAAAATGGCGTATGGGACAAAACAATTCTCCGGCGGCGGAATGTGTTCTATTTAATTAATTTGTTTTTTTTCAAAAAGTATGCTCTATAAACTATAAAGTAGGTATACCCCATTTATCAAAAGAAAAAGAATTGAATAATTGGAAATAGTGTAGAAATTGTTGTTTTTTTTTTTTTCAATTGTTCAATTGGTCACCGTAGGTATACCGACTGCCACCTTTGATAAAAGTCACTTCCCAGCATTCGTACTCGTAATCCCAACTGGAAAAACTTTGACATTTCTGTTGAAAAAAGAAAAAAACGCTTAAGTCGAATTTGATCATTTTTCAGGAGAGAATTTTTGCTAAAATTTATAAAATTACAAATGGTTCTGGACTATCTATTAATAAAAGTCGGCTTTGCTCTAATTTTAAAGATAAAGACCTAGAAAAAAAAAAATATTTTGAAGATTTTGACATGCTGAATCAAATGGTATCAAAAGCTCAGTTTCGTCTAAACTCGACTTTAGCGGTTTTCTCTTGTTGCAACATATTTAATGCATTCAACGATTCACCAAATCGCTTTGACATGTAAATTCAATATTTCGCAGCATCCAAAATTAAACTAATTCTTTAAGTACAAGCTAGCACTGATATAGATATACATAGACATCGACATAACGAAACCAAATATGCAGTGTCAGCACTTAATCAGCAGATAAGACAAAGTTATAGTTTCAAACAACACATGCCATTAATTATAATCTGCAAATTAAGTAATTAACTGACAAGAGATATATACCAACATCAAATAAGATATCGCCGTACCCCATACTCTGGTGCAACAGAGCACATGTTAACTCTTTCCTCCGGCCATAGTACAACACTACACCTTGCCTAACAACCCACCCGGACCGCATTCATTCATACATTTACCGCTAATAAATAAATTATTTCTAAATCTCTTGGTATGGTCCATGATTTGAATGGCATGCCATCAATCCAACTGAATAGTACAAGAGTTAAGCAATTGGTGGCGCGTTCAGCTGAGAAACTGCATTAGCTCCTAGCTCCACCTTGTTAACCGCACAGGCAGTAAAAAAATTGAGGAAAAAATGAAAAAAACATTTTATCCGACGAAACCTTCGGCAATTAATTATTTGCCTTATGTATATACGAAAAGTGATCAACAAGTGGTCGCTTCGAGCCGATTGCTGATTGTCCGGTTCCAATATATCTGACATTTTGCTGTGCAACTCTTCGTTCGTCTTGGCATCAGCCAGCATTGGGTCATTGGGGAATTTAATTTTCGAGTTTTCCTGTCCATCACTTTGGTGGTTGGTGTGTGCCTGTGCATGGTTTTGCTCATCACACAGGTAAACACAAAAAAAAAATCAATTTAAGTTGGCGATGGGTAATAACGATTACTATATACTTTTAGCTATTTCCAGTGCTATTAGGTTTTTATTATTTTATGAAGGCATCGCTGAGTGGTAGCCGTTATTGCCAACACTATCGACGGTTTAATTTTTTTCTATGGCCTGACAAAAAGTTATGTTTCGTGCCTATATCTTCCTGATGAACGTTATAAAATTGGCCTAGTCTTGCACAAGATGATGAGAATAGTTGGCGGCGTATAGTTAGCTTCTTTGCCGCAGAGTTGCGTGATTCAACGTAACATTACTTTCGTAAGGCTGTTGGGGAACCTGCTGATACTGTAATACACACTAAAGTGCGTGATTTAGGGAGTAGGGGTAAGGTGTGCGTGTCTGTTAAAGTATTAACCACAGCATAAGGTTTTACATTTTACTAGAATATAGCTTAGTAGCCGTAAGTACTCACCATTCATCATTCATTTTAAGTAGAGAAAGTTGGCACACTAATAATTTGTCTTCCAGTTATGCTTGGGAACTGAAGGAATACCATGCACAGTTTCATTAGCATGCAAGTGTATTTTGTTAGTCTGCTGTCAAATTGCGGCAAACAGTCATATGAGCCATTTTGTAGAATATGACATAGGTAATCGTCGCTTTAAAAGCAAAGTGACATAAGTCGAAATTTGTCATTTTTGAGTTAAGTATACAAAAATGATCACTTTTTTGTTTTCTGCCTGAACGGCTTATTTCTACTTCTTCTACTTTCCACGTTCTAAAAAGTGTCGTTTCGATTTTCCACTAGCAACCCCTCAATTTTTTGTTGCGCAATGACATTTTTTTAGTTGAGCGTCGCGATTGGTTGTGTTTTTTTGCAAAACGGCGTATTGCGAAAATTTTCAAGCGGCAAAACGACACTTTTACAACTCATGAGAAAATGAAAACTTAAATAACTATCAGATTTTTCGCAAAACATTTTGTTGTGATACCTATCAAACAAAAGTAAGTTTTCTGATTTCAAAAACGTCAAAACGCCTAAAAACTATGTCGTAGCACCCAAACTTAATAACCAGAATTTTTTTGGGCGTTATGACATTTCTAGGTTTGGGCGTTAAGACATTATATAATTACTTTGGGCGATATGTCAATCAATTTGGGCTTTACGACGCTTTATTCCCTTAAATTTTGGGCGATGTCGTGGTTTTTGGGCGTTATGTACTTACTTACTTAAGGTGGCGCTACAGTCCGGGGTGGACCTGGACCTCAACCAATACGCCTCTCCAGTTAGCGCGATCTTTGGCTAACTGCTTCCAGTTGCGCACTCCAAGTTGGTGGCGTTATGACATTATTCAATTTGGGCGTTATGGCTTTGGGCGATAGGACCTAACGCCGATCATTTTTCATTAATATTTTAAGCAAAATTACATTTATTTTTAAACAAAAATACTATCCACACGTAACAAATAATTTCAAATTTAACGGATGAACTTTTATGAACGCTGGCAGCAGCTTTGCCCACAGCGAAGTTGTTCATATTTTTTGAGGGTGGATTTGTGAGCCGGAATTTTTGAAGTTTCGTAACATTTGTCAATACGAATATCTATGTATCAATATAAGCGCACCAAAACGAGGACACTCAGTAAAAATATAGTTTGTAGCTTGTAGGTAGGTAAGTTAACGGTAAATCGGCCGAAGTTGGTGGTCTCCTCTCAGTATTGTCTCTGCATGGTACTGCAGAGGGTCTTAATTCTGTCTTACTACAGAAAAACAATTAAACTTTGACTTTAAATTCAGGGGCCAAATCGCCACTTCATTATGATAAATTTACATGTGAAATAAAAACAAATTCCGTCACGTAATGCTCGTTCACGGACGACACGATTAGACCCCAGTTTTGTAGGTCTAATTTCGTATGGGAAATATTAAATTTAATTCCTTCTAAACTGTTAATGATGCTGTTACAAGCAGAAACATGTCGAAACGTGAATAATACAAATTTGCAATGAACCTACTTACATATATATATATATATATAGATTTCGAGAGATATTCGAATCAAACCACCATTGTCGGGTCTTTTTTCGTCTCTCTACCACTATAAATCTTATCCTGGGCTCAATTCCTAGTGTTAGCGTTAGCATCTGTTTATGGGAGATCTGTTTCATCAACTGGGTCTCGACCCAATGATGTCCCAAGATCCTCATACTTTTGCCAGCCAACGCCGGACATTGACACAATATATGTGCCGCTGTTTCAGGTTCCTCCAGGCATAGTTTACAGGTATCATCCTCTCTAGGGCCCATCTTCCTTAAGTGGTTACCCGAAATTACCATGTCCCGTTAACAAAGCCACCACCCATTTCAATGTTCCTCGACTCATGTTTATAACCCTTCTTTGAGTGGAGCAGGTCGGCCACTTATTTGCCATTTTAGCCTGTCTACATTGTTCCACGGTTGACCACCTTCTCAGGTGTTCTGCCGTGATCCATTTATGAATCAGCTGTTCTACCATTCCTTTGCCAATTTAAGAGAATGGTTCTGGTCCCAGCAACTTTTCAGTTGACCCCTGTTTTGCAAGGGAGTCCGCCTTTTCGTTGCCTTCGATCCCTATGTGTCCTCGTACCCAAGTCAGTGTTACTTCATTTTTAGACGAACACTTATTGAGCTTAAGTACACATTCCAATGCCAATGATGTTGTGATGTTTTTTTGTTCCATGCATCTGATCTCCGCCTGATTGTCCAGTGCTATAAAGATGTTTCTTTCCTCCATCTGACTCTCAAGCAAGTAGTCCAACGCATGCAGCAATGCAATCATCTCAGCCTGGTATACAGAAGTGTAATTCCCGAGGCTAACGTGACGAGCTAGTTCCAGCTCTGCTAAATAGATAGCGGCACCCGCTCCGTCATCTATCATGGATCCATCTGTGAAAATCACTATTTCACCACTCCTTTTTATTTCTGTAAGTAATCCGTTCTCAATACGAGTTTTGTGATTTCTTTCCATAATACGTACCCTTGTTATCCCATCCATAGGCATGTTCAGCTCCCTAATCTCGTTTTTGACAAGTTCCAGGATCTTCCTATGTCCATAGATGGTTCCACGATTGTGCCATTTCGCATCTCGATGCAAACAAAGTGCCGTTAGGGCCGCTGTTTTCTTAACAAATAAGTCAGCGGTAAGATCAGGATCACTTCCAATGCGCATGTTGGTGTTGTCCTTATTTTTTTTTTTTTTTTTTTATATAGGTACTTCTCCCGGAAAAGGCGAACCTATAACGCTTCAACAGCGCTCCGAGATGCCTGCAGATGTATGTTTGTTCTGCACTTAAATTGCTGCAAATTGAAGTCTTCTGGAAATATATCCCCAGGAAGCGAGTTCCAAAGTTTGCTTGTCCTGTAACAGAAGGAGTTTTGCAAAGTTGATGTCCTCGCGGTTGTCAAGTGTACTGTATGGTCATGAGTATTAGCAGCCTGTCTTGTTGGGCGTCCAAAAGTTGCTTTTCGAGGGATAATGTCTTTGAGTTCCTCAGAACATCTACCATGGAAGTACCTATAGAACAAGCATAGGTCAGCGACTTGTCTTCTGTGCACCAACGGTTGTAGATTCGATGTGAGTGTAGGGTCTCCAATGAATCGAACTGCTCGTCTCTGTATGCTATCAAGCAGGTTAAGTGAATGTTTTGGGGCCGAGCTCCATATATGGGAACAGTATTCCAAGCCTGGTCTAACCTGTGCCTTGTAGAGAAGGAGAAGTTGCTTGGGGCTAAAGTACCTCTTTGCTCTAAATAGGTAGCTCAACTTTGCGGACGCCAATTTTGCGATATATGATATGTGGTTCTGCCATGAGATTCCTGAATTGCTTGTGACTCCTAGAAGGTGCATTGAGTCCTTGTGATGGATTGGATGGTCATCCATTTGGATCTGAGGAACTGTTGATTCATTTTTTCTGGAAAATATTGTGAGCTGTGTCTTGCTTGCATTAAATACAACCAAGTTGTCCTTTCCCCACTTCAAGATTTTGTCCAGATCATCATTTAGAGAATTAATTTGTTCACATCTCTGATTGTGTGATGTAGCCGTATTCACAGGCCCATTGTTCGAGATGGAGGATATAAGAGTGCTGTCATCTGCAAAGCTGTAGATATTATTATTTGTCGATCCAAGCAAATTGCATCTGTAGCTCCTATACATGCTAAGCGTTGGACCCCATCCAGGTGCTTCCTCACAGTTTTCTGGGAGGCTTTCGCCCACCATACAACCGAGGCGTAGGTAATAATGGGTCTAGTTATCATCGTATACATCCAGTATGCCGACCTAGGCGAGAGTCCCCACCTCTGTCCACATACACGTTTGCACTGATTTAGTACCCTTTTTGACTTCCTGACCTTCTCCTCAACATGGTAGTTCCAAGTAAGTATAGTATCTAGATAGACTCCAAGATACTTAACCTTCTTGGCCATTGTTAGTTCCGATCCGAAAAGTGTTAAGGGTCGAAATTCCAGATTTTTCAACTTCCTTGTGAAGATTATTAGATCTGTTTTCTCCGCATTAGTGGAAAGCCCTTGTTCCAGACACCACCGTTTCACAACTTTGAGCGCATTCCTCATAATATCTGCGGTGACATCTATAAAAATGCCTCTGGCACTTATTGCTATGTTGTCGGCACTGTGTGAATGCCAGTCGCCCCAAGTCTGTCGAGAAGAGAGTCAGTCCACAGTGATATTCCACAGTATAGGTGAGAGAACACCTCCTTGTGGGCAACCTCTGCTAACCCTTCCTCTGAGTGTTGAGGTTTCCGTCTGAATATTTATCGCCCTTGTGTTCAACATATTGTCCAAACCCACTTACATACTTACCAATAGCTTCTTAAGAGTTACCTATAAATTTAAAAAAAAAAATGCTGACAAAAACAAAACATTATGAATGGACTATTAAGCGCGTTATGGGTTCCTTTGGTTAATACGGCAAAGTCAATCAAAAATCCAAACGTTTGCTAATGAAAGTACCTCCAAGAGTAAGGTTTCTTGCGATATATGAACTCCTTCAATATTTGTCGTCTTTCACTTATTTATTTCTAAATCGTCTACTCGGGTCGATTTTTCTTTTTTATTTCCTTCTTCATAATAAGCAAACATAAAGATGCGATGAAAGAAAATATAACTTCAACCTATACCGTCGTCGTTGGAATTTGCTTAGTAGATCTATGGATTGAAACGCGTTTCACCAAATACGTAATCTGCTAGTGGCGTTGTATTCGTAGAATAACGTTGGCATCTTCTTCTCCGAGTAGTCATGCAATTAGTTTCCATCTTCTGCTTCCCCTGTGTTTACTTTTTTTTCCAGCTTCCACAAACCATCTCCTATTTAGCTTAAAGCAGGTCGATTGGTCTAGCTTCATGGAGTCTGCGTTTATACACAGTATAAAGTAAATAGAGATATGAAGATAAACATAACTACTGTTAAGCATGTTGCTTAAGAATAGCCTTCGTATGTTGAATGTTGATGGCTTCGAACTGACGAATGTACCATTAAGTTTGGGTCTAATAGTTGCGAAAATTGCCCATAGATATACTGACACGAATTTAGATAGTTATGGGAGAGCAACCCATGTCGAAGTAATTTTTTTTTTATTGGTAAGTGGTAACATATACGAAAATGGGAGCGTTGCTCTCAGTGAATGCAAAGCATTAGTGTAATCAGATTCTGTTCTTTTAACATGAGAGCGGGCAAATTATTGCACACATGCGATGGTTTAATTTCCGTGGTTTTTGAGTGGGTATATCCAACTGCGGATGTGTGTACTATAGCATGCATATAAATTCTTTATAATTGAAAATAAATGTAATTACGAAATACAAACGAGAACTAGGTATGAACTTCCTATCGAAGATAATTGCAGTCCAATTAAAGGTAATCTCTTTTAAGTATTTATTGCGCACTTCTTATTTAAAACTCTGAATGTCATCAGTTTGGACTTTAAGAGTGATTCGAATACATGGGTAGGTACATTTATAACATGTGTATAGTATATGCGTGGTTTAAGTTGTGTAGCAAACACCTAAACTGCCTGTCTAGTTTTGTCTAATTAACTGAGAAACTAGTTGCTCCCTAACTTACTTCCTCTTTTACCGTGTAAAGGTACGGGCTTTTGCTGTATATCTTTATGTTTTTATAAATTAAAAGTTCTAACATTCAAACACTGGATTTCTTGTAGCGGAAAGTTATATGACGATAATCGGCTAAAATGTATGGTAAAAAGGTCAATTCTCGAACATTTTATACTCCAGACTTCAGAGGGACAACGCAATAGAGAATGAAATCTTGAACCTTAGGTGACACGCGAAGTTAAAATGGGATCTCAGTCAACAAGGCGTCTGCAACTGAAGCAAAATAACAAAAGATCGAGGTGGCTGTAGAAGCATATTTGTTGAGGCCCCACTTAGGTCTGGCGCCGGACTGTAGCAACATTTTGCTAGTTTATATGTTTATACTCTAAATTGACTCGCTTCGAATATTTTTAACTTTCTCGTACAAAATTTCGAACTTGAGATGTTAATCAATTCTGACATTACGATGATAGAGGAACTCGAAAAAAAGGGTCGCAAAATTCTGTCTGTTTATCTGTCTGCGGGTATTTTTGTCAGATTGTGTAGGTAGGCTCCGATTGTCAATTAGTTATACTTGAAAGTGTCTTGTTTTAGTCTTTTTAAACCTTTTTTACAGTCAGTCGGGTTTTTTTTTTTTTTTTATATATAATTTTTTTAATAATTTAGCGTTCAAGTCCCTACTCATCGTCAGGGTCCATTATGAAACATGCAAATTTTGCCTATATGCAAAAAGTATAAAATGTCCTATTATTCGATAGCCATAACAAGGAGATAGAGAAAGCACATGATTGCAAATTTGATTTCTTAGATCCTTAACCGCAGCACCCGTCCTGTCCGTGTCTGTCTGTCTGTCTGTCCGTATGTCCCGAGGCCTAAATCCTAAACGACTGCCTGGATTTCGTTTAGACTTCGGATTTGGAGTTTTGGGGTAACCTCAATATTAATGGTACTTCTATATCTATACATATAATAAAACTGTAGGCATTTTCTTTGTTACCTAATGGCGTGAGAACTACTGCACAGATTTCGATGAAACTTTTTTTGAAATGTTCCTTAAGATTCTGAGAAACACATAGGCTATTCCTTTCATTGCCATGCCTTTTTTTTTGAGACGTTTTTGGCCTAAATGTGTTTTTTTCTTATTTTTCTGACTTTACTGCCTTTTACTCAACATTACTCAAACAATTCTTAATCAATGCAAACAAAACAAAATGCTTAGGAGAGCCAATACTTTTATACTTATTTCAAGCCATCAATCAGCTTTCTATGTCCTCTAGAAGCTGAGCTACAACCTAAAATCTAACATGAAAAAAATAAATTTATTTTCTCAAATCGAACATTATCAGCAGCCGCGGTTCGCGATCGTTGTTCTGCTTTGGGGTTGTTGGGTGGCGCATATCGCACAAACATGTTTCTATGAAAAAAAAACTGCGTGGTGTTTTCTACAAACTAAGTGAAACTAAAGAGAAGTATGCGACGTGAATGTGTATGCAATCAACAGGGACAATGTGTTTCTGAGGAAATGCACAGATGGCTGATGATGTGCGCGGACGTATGGGGGTGTATATAGAAATTGAGTTCAAGGTTTTTGTTTTAATGGTTGATATAGTACCTACGTTGATACCTACAGTAAGGAAGTGGAACTTAAGTACTTACGCTGTTGAATTTAATTTTCTTAAATTTGTGTTTTAGGTAAATAGACTTGTTTGATTTTTTGTTTCACATTGACAATGTTCACCACTTTTATTGCAAATCACACAGTTGCGGGCACAGCTAGTCTCATATAAAACTCTCGTACAAGTTTGATTTGTTCGAAAACTGCTCAAACGATTTAAACCAAAATTGATATTTGAGCTTAAGTAGGTGAAGCTACCATGACTGTGACTGATGATTCATATATTATTTTTGCTAAAAACTCGAATAACGGTGCTTTTAAGCTATGGACATAATTTATCTCAAAAACTGTCCATACAATTGCGGCAAAAATTTATTTCTGAAGTAATATGGTAACTAACTTAATAGCAAGCTCAGTTTTCCAATATACAAAATTATCCCTCAATGGATTTTTGAAAAAGATGTTTTTCTTAAATTTCGTTTTCTTTAGTCTAACTGAAAACGGTTAGAATGATTTTGACCAAAATGAACACTTAGAGTAAAATTGATGTTTCCAAAATTATTGCGTCCACCATTTTCTATTCGAATCACCGAAAATGCTAATATTAGAAACTGCACATATTTAAATCTTGTATTATCTTAAATAGGTACTTACAGCTCTCCAATCAGAACTTGCGACAATTGCTTGTTATTGAGAGCTTCAACGTATAAAAACTCACATTGTTATTCAATTTGTTATCACACTATTCCTATTTTATATTTTATGAAGGTCCGCCACATTGGAATTTCGCAAAACAAAGTTATACCTATGTGAATTAGTTGCTATTCAATTGCTCTATTCCTGATTAAGTTGCTCTTCGGGAAGTGGAAAATTCTGTGGCGGACCTCTCTAACGTTTTTATGAACCGTTTCTTTTATCCAGCATCGCTTCTCAGATCTTTACCTATGTACCAACCAAACTTTTGATGAACGAGAAAGTTTCGTTCGACCCAGTCGTGCACTTTATTTCTAGATGTCTTCCGAAGCGTATAACTTTCCAGTTTAAATTTACTGACTTTGATATTTTTAAACTGACGGTGAACATAAAATCGGGATGATCTCGTGACGTCGTGACTTCTTGTTAATTAATTGAAAATAATCGATATATAGCATCAAATTATATTTTATACTCTGCACTGAAATTTCAGAAGTCTAGAACTTGAAAATCACAATCATAGTCATGCGCTTCCGCATTCCTTGGAATACAGTCGCGACTGGGTCGTTGCAAATTTCGCGCCAAGAGTTCTGTGATTTGGCAACGTCATTTCATCAAGCGATTAAGGAATGAGCTCTATCTCAATAAATATTATGTTTTTTCGTTCATGTATTTAAATATTCTGGTACCAAGTTTCTTTTGCTTGAACGGTATCAAGGTCAAATATCTATAGATATATAAAGTAGCTTCACAATCAGTTCATATTTCGCTCAGATCAGTCTTATTACTTACTTACTTAAGTGGCGCTACAGTTCGAGTGAACTTATGGGCCTAGAATAATAAGAAACTCCAAGTAGCCCGGTCCTTAGTTAACTGCGTCAAGTTGCGCACGCGGTTCAGGTCCCCTTCTACTTGTGCGCGCCCGGCGTGATCGTTGTGCGAATAAAGTTACAATTTGGGCCTTTTTTTAGTTGAAGAAGTCGCTTCAATTTTTTTCTCAAATAAAAACCTTTAAAATGTACGCAGTTGCCTATCATAAAACTATTATAGCCAATGCTTCTTAAATATCGTTCAAAAATATTAAATGTGCAGAATAGCTTCAGAAGTGCCACTTTTTCTTCGTATTGACCCCCCTTTTTGCGATTTTTCAGAACTCTGCAGCCGTCGCGCAGGCCACCTAAATCAAGGCTCTACTGCGTTGTCCCTCTAGGTTGTAGTCGAAAACTCTTCGGGCCGGAGCACTGTTGTCCATTCGCTCTAAGTATCCTAGCAATTTTTTGACAATGTCGATGTCGCTACACAGCTTATATAGTTCGTCGTTGAATCTCCTCCACCAAACTTGAAGGGCAACGGGACCGAAAATTGTACTTTCTCTCGAAGCAGCCAAGGATATCTACACCCGGGTGATTCTACAAAAGATGATATTTTCGATGGCTCCGCTGATATATAATGAACCATTAAACCATGCAATCTGATTTTTTTTACAATTATAAATTTTATCAATATCTACATGGCCATACAAAATTATTAAAATCTGATATGTTTCCATTACTCAAAAAATTCATGAAAGTGCCCAAATCTCAGTCCCCTGACGTGTCCCACGCCTGTTTTCGAAGCGAAAAAACATTATCGTTTTTTAATTTTAGTTCGCACACTAAAATTTATTATGAATTAGTGACTCTAAATAGCAGATATATGTCAATTTTTAAATATGGGTCTTATAACAATTGATTTTATTTTTAAAAAAATGCATTCAAACGCGTCCCTCAGATTCCTTATCAGTCCCCTGGAAGATTGAATTAGTCCAAATTATCGGTAACTTCGATATCGGTCCAAGTCTCAGATCTATCAATATGAAGTTTCGAGTCTCATTTGAATAAAAACTTATGCCAAAAAAAAGGCGCGCTGTTATGTCAGTTGTGAAGCAGAAGTTTTGGTGAGAGGTCGTATATTGTCCAGTTCGATTCTCAGTACCTTGGTGAGAATTTATAATACATTTTTGTGTGGTAGAGTTATATTTTTTAGTATTATTATGTAGGCTATTTTAAACTGTAATATTTAACTATTATTTTTATTATTTCCAATAATGGGAAACTATGTTTATTGCACAAAAACTATCAAAACACTCAGTCCCCTGGCCTAAGTCCCCTGACAATTAAATGAACAGGGGACTGATATTCTATCCAAGGGACTGAGAAATTTTAAGAAGATATTGTATTTCCTTGCATTACGTAGCAAATATTTACTTATTTAATGCCATATTTACTTAATGTAATTATATAAGTTTATTTTTATCTATTTGGGCACTTAAGCCGGTCTTAAACCAATTGCCACCAAACATGAACGATGGACCAGTGACTCAATACAGAAACAAGCTTATGTTTTTTGTTTTGGCCCGTAAAACGCCCGATATATACCCAGGAATTGTAAATTGGACCTGGAATTATCATGAAGCGGGTCATGGCAAAGGAGCTCCTGATGGTGTAGGCGCTGTCTGTAAAAGAACTGCAGACAACGTTGTGGCATGTGGGGGAGACATAACAAATTTGAACGAGTTTTGTGATGCAATCCAAAATCGATGTCCTAACATAGCTAATTTTACGGTGACAGATTCCGATATTACAGCTATGACAACATTAATTTTAATGGATCAGCCGATTTTGATACCTTTCACCGACACTCTGAAAGTCCATCAAGTACAAGGAAACGCATTCTTACCACGAAAAGTTATGATGCAATCGCTCAGGTGTTTCTGCAATTTAAATCAATGTGGATGCGAGCATTATTTTTATTGGGAATCTTAGAATATCCTGCAAAATTAAGAAGATGTGTGGATGATATTTATGGAAATTCAGACTCAGAAACTCCAAGCCCAGCTGTTCAAAAAGTACAACGTAAGATATTTAAATCCCCACCTCAAGTACTACCATCAACATCAAAAGGACTAAATAAAAAAAGCAATGCGAAAGGTAAATCTGAAAAGAGGAGAAAACATATATGTAAAGAAAACGTACAAAAACTTAAGAATGAAAAAAAAAAAAAAAAAAAAAATACTCGCGAGGCAGACGATTGCTTCTGTCTTATCTGTGGTCTTTTATACAGCGATGATTCCACTGGAAAGGATTGGATCCAGTGCATCATCTGCAATCTATGGGCACAAGAGGATTGCATTAAAAGTGATCCAAAAGCTTACACTTGCCCAGACTGCTCTTCCGACTTAGAGTACAAGACTTAATGTTAAACGCAGTATTTAGAATACCGTTTGTGAATTATTTGAAAGACTTTTGATTAATTATTTTACTTACGTACCTAATGATTTTTTTTTTTTTCTTTCTAAATTTATTTTTATTTTTAATTTTCAAAATTATTAAAACGATCTCTTAATATTTTTTATAAAAACTACTTAATGTGAACAATAACTGAAGTCTAAAAAAATATTTATTTAATAAATTAAGTATCCTTTTATGTTTTTTTTTGAAGAAATAAATATATCCATTTTTATAGTTTTAATAAAAACAATGAAAAACAAGATTTGTCTGTCTTTTTATCAGTCCCCTGAAAAAGTACTCAGTCCCCTGATCATCTGTTTTAAAAAAATGGCCCTAAAATTGTTGGTTTTAATTTTTATGACTGGCCGCTTTAGATTATGTGAATTAACGTTCCAATGCTTAACTAGGCATTGTTTTAAAACCTAATTGCTTTCAAAAATGTCGTGCCGAAATTTTGATAATTTTCATTCATCTTCTGTAGAATCACCCACCCGCTTTAGATCGAATCCAAGTTTCAGCGCCATAGACCAGGACTGGGTACTGGGATGATCAAGGTATTTTTAAGAGTCCCCTTAGTTGTTCACGATATGGCTCTACTACGCAATTGCCTTCTCAGCTCAAGGAAATGATGGGATAATATTATCTGAATTTTTGGCTGGTAGAAAAATTCCATTACTACCCCAAAGTCATTGCTGTCCATTGTGGCGTTCTATTCAATTCGTCGAAGGGACACACTACCCTTCTTGTTGACAGAATATACTTGACTTACCCTTCAAACCCTAAGACTTTTGAAAGATTTTTGTCCCCGTTGTTGACTTGCGAGTGCTTCCCACCCTACTTTCAGTTATGATGTTAAAACGAACATATCACAGCGCGTGACCATGTATAAATCCTTTTTTAACATTAAAGGGATGCCAAAGCATGATTTGACTCTATAGCTCGTCTCTGTATATGCTGTCATATGCGGCGGAAATTGAGGTATGAGCTTGAAAAGTTCACCTCTATCGCAAACTTTTTAATACTTTGGATCTCCTCTGTAAAACACCCCGCAACTTGATACCACTTTGAATACCTCACAACAAGCTACATCAATCAACGTTGGCGTACATCACATAAGGTGTTTCGAAAAGATCAAATCATTAATGGCATAGATATCAGTATACGCGATACAATGAACAATGCAAGAAGACAATTAAAGGCCGACCGAAAAGAGGTTATCTATCAGCGTCAATCTAAGGTCTACCTACATATATTATGCCCTCGGGGATGAGTCAAAGTTCTTGCTAACTTCTCAAAAGCCTGTTATATGTCATGAAGTGGCATCTTCTGCCACCACTGTCTAGTCTTTTGAGTCTGTCACCCTCTAGATTGAACACGCATTCTTTAGCACCAATTACCTCCTCGCTATGCAATACCTCGTTAGAGACTTAGAGATGCTCATTGCTCATACCCAGATATGACCTATTTCAGGTACGACGTATAACGCTTGCCTAAATAATTCATAAATTCCTGTTCCGTGGCACTTATTTCGGTATCTAAGAGGTGGCTGGCAAATTTCAATTTCTCATTTTGATTGCAGGTTTTTTTTTTTTTTTTTGGTTTTGCATATTTTCCTTAGCTTCAATGACCACCCAAATGAAATCTAATAAAGCTTAGTGTACCTATCTATTCATTTTTATTTATAAGTAGAAACAAAAAAAAAGTAACTAAGTCGATGGCTTACCGCCTTCGCGGTTCCGCATTTCAATGCGGTTATGGTTATGATAGCGTGAAGTTTTCTTTTTCCCTGTTTCTCATTAAGTTTCTTTGAAGTGAAAAACGTTTGCCAATTTATTGTGCGCTGAGGATAAGGAAGCTGAATAGAAAATTTCACCTCCGCTTTGTAGATGAGCTTATTCGAATAAATTTTGAATTGTTGATTTTGCTGCAGTTGGGTATGTGCCCGTCAGTTTGTAGCAGTTTTCGATTTGCTTTTTGTTGTATTTATTTTATTAATGTTGTGATTTGCTTCTTGTATTCTCCGTAGATGATTGTTAAGCCCAGTTGTGCTGTCCATGAAGCATTTCCTTAAATTTTCGTTTTTAAGAAGTTAGTCCATAATTTTGAAAAGTCTCATTTTGATCATTTGTCATTTGACGATGACATCTAATTGTAAGAGGTAGTCTCTCAAAACGGAAGCTTCTGCAACAATTATTCTGCTTTAAGTTTTTTTTTAATGTTTCCGTAATTGGATAATAGAACTATTTATCGAAAAAAAAAAAAAAAAAAAAACAAAAATGTTATACCTAATCGAGAAAACCTGTTCTTAATGTTTAAATCTGTGCTTTTTAACAGATTTTCTCGTTTTTTATCAAATAAAATAAAATGGATTCTTCTTTGTGTAGAAATACACAACCGATTGGGTGAACAGAAAGTCGCTGAGTTGGGGAAGCGAGGAGTAACAACAATTCTCGCTTGTTTGGGAGTTACCCTGACAATTTCTGTTGGGAAATTATGTCGAATTTCAGTTTTGTGAATTGTTGTTTTTTCAAGGGAACAACTCTTGACAGCAACTTGTAGACACAGTCACTTTGGTAGGAATGATAGCTATTTCGAACTACACCACTAATTCATCATCAGACTCCTTTGAAGTGATTGCTTTGAATAGTTTTTGAATTCTGACAGTCAATTTTCCGTATATAATTCCATTTGGAAAGACATTTCTGTTTTCCCCTGTCAGGAAATAAACTTGCATTTCGATTTTTCTCCAATTGACCAATTGACTACCACTTGCGCCAACTGAGCGACGAGTACAAGCCCGACAACTGGTAATTAGAACGGAGGGGAAGACCTACCTCTGTGCGTTGTTGTTGCTACGAGGTGTTTATTTTGTCAATTGTAAATTGAAAGTCCTTTGCAGGTACAATCAAATAGTTACTATTTTTAAAATAAAATTTCTGTTTCAAAAAGCTTCCCAGCCGATATTTTCGTTCGAAAACCCCGAATGAGGTAGCTTTTTTGTAAGTGATGAAAATAAATGAATAAAATGAACAATATAAGTTCCAGATACATATAAATATTAAAGGAATAATCTTCTTCTATCTTCTTCTTGAATATGTTTAAAATTTATGTTCGCGTGAACGGATTTCATTTCCTCGGTTGCGGCTCGGGTTCGGCTTCGGATACGGTTGCCACCTACGATAGTCCTGGATATCTACAGGTCCGTCTGCGATAGTCCCGGACATGTTTCAGCCATCTATGACAGCCGGCAAATCATTTTGTGTTGAGCCGACTTTCTGTAGTGGTGTGAAGTGGTGGAGTGCAAAATTCTATTCTAATGTTTTGTGATCAAAAACGTTCCGTTTTTTTTTCAGTTTATGGCTGAATATGATTATAGTCTATTTGTGTAGGCCGACATTTCTGTACATATATAAATTTTGTTTCTTTAATTAAAAAAAAGTTTTTCTTTAATAAAAAAATAAGTATCTTTAATTCTTGAGAAGCTAACAACTTTGAGGTTGAAACAATTCTGAATCATTTTCATTAAATAAGTCCTATTTATACTGTTTGTTTATTTGGTGTACGTGATGTTATTCCTTTCCTATTTTCCTTATTAAAACTTTGTCTTTGTAGTCTTTATTGTGATGTTACGGAATTTATCGCATCGTCCGAAAATAGATAAGACTTCTTGCTTGGAAAACGTTTTTTCTTATCTAACAAAGGGCGATGCATATTATATCCAATTGGCACACTGAGTTTTTGTCCAAAATGGCACAGTGCTCCATCAAATATATTTGGTGTTCCGAAAATTACAATACGCAGGCGAGCGAGCAATACCGACATTTCTTACCTTTTGTTGCACCTACCTTTGAGTTATTTTGAACTTGAATTTTATTGATTACTAGCTGACCCGGCGAACTTTGTTCCGCCCAAATTCGTTAATGTAATGAAAATAATAATTTCGAGCATGCAAAATGCCCATGATGCTTTACGTAATTCGGTCAATTCAAATTCGTTATTCACAACTTATACTTTTTCAATAGAAATATTTGAAGTATCTATAGCAATATCGATTTGTTTCATTCAAGCCGCAATGATTGACGTGTCGACCAACCTTCCGCTTTTTCACAAAAAATCCTTTATCTATGGTACAAAACGTACAAAGCGGAAGGTTTGCTGTCACGTTGCCACGCCACAACAATTGACGATGTGAAAAACATGGAAATTCAAGATTGATGCCACCAATTTCCAGCGATTGGAATAGCGAAAGCGAGACGCACGGGAAATTGAAGACAAGCGTCTTCGCAGATTGTTCTAAATAATCGGAATCTGCGGAATGACAACGTTTGCCTTTTAATTTTCTACTCATTTGAGATTCTTCATAATCAAATCAAACGCGATCCGTTAAAAAGTTTCGGTGCATTGAGGTTGCACATAATAATTATAACTGAGCCGACTTTCAATTTCAAATTGTGTAGCGGCAAGCCTGCAACAGCCAAAGAATTCAAAAATTAAAAATTTTAAATAATTTTTGTTGTGTTGGAAGTGAGTTTTCTCAATTTTTTTTTTTTAATGCGGTTTTCTTTACAAACTTCTATCCCCAAACTAATGCCCATAAAGTTTTTTTTCACGACAGAAAGTATCACATGCTACTTAATGTGAACTTAAACCGAGTTATGAGTGCACATACGGACGTCAGTCTTTATATGTAGCTGTACCCACCCGGCTTGGCCGTACCTTTCGTATAAAGTCCTGCTCACATTTCCCAAAGTGCTTCATTTGGACAATGTCCATTAATAATTTTAATTATACAACTTTAGCGTTTGATTTTATTTTTGACTGGGAGGTGCCACAAGCAGTTTCTATCCCGCTTATGTTTTGCAAAGTACCACCTATAGGGTCCAAAACGATCTCGTCTTCCAAACTGGAACCAACCATGCACAAAACTTCAATGAAATTGGTAGAGTTGTTTCGGAAATCGGCGACAGCCCCACCTATCGGGCCTAAATGTATCCCATTGTTTAAGATTGCCTGCATTTGAAATACAACAATACGAACAAAACAAAAGAAAAATAAAAAAAAATTGGCTCAGTGGTTATTTTATCAACCTACTTTTCGAAAACAAAAAAACATAGTACGTAGTTTTCTAATTAATTTTTGAGATAGAAAAGTCAAAATAAATATTTAATGGGAAGAATTATTGGATGTCAAATCAGGACCGCACGGCGATTTTCCGGAATTTTCTCTCTGCATAAACCTGGTATACAGCAATACGAACAAAACCAAAAAAGAATCATGAAAATAGTCCCAGGGGTTATCGAGTTATAACATCATCGAGTTTCACCCCGAAAGAATTATATATATAGAAGATTTTTTAGGTTTTTTTTTTAAATAAAGTTTTTTTAAAGAAGTTTAAACAGGATTTGTTCTACAACACAAATATGCGATTTTATACAAGCGACCATTGATATATACGGGTAGACATTTTGAAAATTATTCGTTTTTAACCCTTTTTGGAAATATGTATTTTGAATTTTTTAACACAAAACCCTTTGCGCAATTGGTTATTCTATTCTTTGAATATGCAGCTTGAAGTGAATTTCACTTAAAGGCCATTTAAGGCCACCTTCCCCTATACGCTATACACCAAATCGGTACACTGAAAGAACTGCAAAGTCACTAATTGCAAAATTTTGAGTTGCAAATCACGAATTATATATTTTTCGCAAATCACAACGATTTTGTCTTGAATTGATATAAAAATTGGTAATTTGACATTGATAACGGCGAAAAATATCAAAATCTCTTTTTTGAATACCGTAAACCGGGGTTACTTTGCTCCGTTTTTTGCAGTCTTTTTGCAAAAAACTCTTAAAAATGATTAAAAAATATTTTAATTATGCCTATTCCTATTTCCCTTATATAATAAGATATTAAAGCATACTTATGTGACCTTAATTTTTTTTATAGTAACTAAGAACATATTTTTTTTTGCGGTTGAAAATTGGGGCAAAGTTATCCAAGGGAAGGGGTAACTTTGCTCCATCCGAAACTTTGGGTGAATGTGCCTGCATTTAAAAGGCTGGAGCAATGTTGTTAAGAGATTTCGTAGCTACTGATTCGAGGATTATTTTCCTGCAAAAAAAAGTGAAAAATACCCCACACTTTATTTTATATAAAGAAAAAACCAAATGGTACATTTTATTTCTTCAAAATCTTTACATATTAGTAGTAAAACATTAATTATTATATAACTTTAACATTAAAAATGTCCTTCTTTTATATTTCAAGAATTCAAAATTCATATTTGGGCTCTAACTTTCATATATAATATAGCTTTTAACAACAAAAAGTCGATTTCATATAAAAAATAATAAAAAACTAATAATAATAAAAAAATATATAACACAAAAGGAAGGAATACAAAAAAGTAGTTATCAGTCATTCTAAAAATTGATTCATTAGTCAAATATAGATTGCAGCTCAATAACGGCGAAATTTCCTCTATTTGAAACCTTCTTCGGAGGTTGAATGGAGCCTAATACATTTGTTTGCTCCAGGCGCAAAGTAACCCCTAAAGCTGAAAAAACTTCATGGTCACACAAAAAAAAACATTATAATTTTGTTTCAAGATAAGGAAGGACAGTTTCATGCTTAAATTAATAGCAAAATAACACTTTAACAAGAAAAAATATACTTACTTTCTCAGTTTTCGCTGGAACCGGTGTACACACTAAATTTTGCACAGAAAAAAACACTCAAAAAATTTGACAAAAGTTTGCACGTCAACCACTGTTTACTCACTGAAGGTATACGAACGAATGATCCTACCCGCGAATGTGTATGTTTGTATGTGTTAGTTGCGGTAGTTTTGATATGCAGGTCGAGACATGTCTGGGCGCGAAAAAATAAATAAACTCTTTTCGCTAGTGGCGCAAAGTTACCCCTGCTGGGGCAAACTAACCCCAGTTTACGGTATTGCGATTAAAAGTATTAATTCAAGCTTCATTTATTTGTAGTTGTTTGCGACATTTTTGGCGCAATTCACTACTTCAGTAGGTCAATTCCTCAAACACCACTTAAAAATCTCAAATTGCAAAAAATATTTCGTAATTTACCACCACTGAATGATGAAGTCGTAAATTGCAAAATATAAATTGCAAATTGATAAAAATAAGTTGCAATTTACGATTAAGAATTTGTAAATTGCAACTACTGAAGTAGTAAATCAACCACTGTTGCAATTTACTAAGGGATGAAATCGTAATTGCAACAGAAAAGTGGTAATTTACGATATTTTTTTGCATTTCAGAACCACAGTAATATCAAATTGATAACTATTTGTATCAAATTGCGATCGGTTGTGGCAATATGTATTTCATGCCCGATCGCATTATTGACACTGAGAAGTGTTGATTCACGACTTTTGAGGGTCAATATCTTCACTTTGTACAATCTCTAGAATTGCAAATAAAAAGTCGTGAATTAGTAAATCCTGAGCTAAGCTCTAAAATGAGACAAACTTGTCTGATTCGGCGCTTATTTTTCTTGATTTGATCTAAGAATTTTTTCCGTGTACCCGCACCATTCAACTCTGAGATTTGCTCGATTGTTTGGGATTTTTCTGGTGGCCTCATAGAGTTGACACCACTACACGGGTTTGAATTCTATTATGAACACACAAAAAAAAAAAATAATAATAATTAGATTAAATCATCGTAACAAACACTGGACTATACTCTGTTCAATTCGTATTTTCAGTACAGGGAAGATAGGCTATTTGCCTTTCACCCTAACTATTATGGATTTTAATAAGCTGTCTCCATTTTAAAGCTCTCACATGGTTGCCATAGTGGGCACTATAAATAGGCATAATTCTCTCACAAATATCGGTAGGGTTACCAAATACCAACTCTTTATAAAGAAAAAATGGTTTAACTGCATATTAACAGATCCTTCAGAAATACAAAATAATTAAAGGAGTACCTAAAAACTGTATGGCAACATCCCACATAATCAAATTCATTTATTCGCTCTCAAAAGCTTTAAAAAGCAACAAAACCGAAAGTTCTGTGAAAATATCCATAGAAAAACCCGTAAAGATATTTTTGCAAATAGATTAGGGTAACACTCTTCTGAGGTGCTTAAAACACACACATGTTTATTTTCTGCGATAAAAAAGCAACCGCACACGAGAATATCACCGTCGTCGTCATCCTCATTCTGCTCGCGACAGCCTGGCAGACTGGTCATGGTGGGATGTATGCGCCTTTGAGGATAATTGGGTGGGTTTTTCGTAAATAACAACAACAAATTCTTTGGAATGGCCAGTGGTTTCGCTTTTATTTCAGTGGCAAATCTTGTGTTGAGTGCCGTGAGAGTAGCTACAGGCACCACTGGTAGAAAAAAGAGCTTCCCATAAGGCCTGTACTGAAAATACGAATTGAACAGAGTATAGTGTCGTTTTACTTTGTACCCAATAGTACACAGAGTATCTAATCAGCGGTTGTGCAATGTGCATACGCATTGCAACAGCTGTTGCTGGGCAAAAAAGATGATACGGGCCATCAACATATTGTTGCAACGAATCGTTACATGTTTTACCAAAAGGTCAGCAATGGTGGCAATATGCATTTCTAGTAATTAGTTATCTGGTCTGTAAGAATGTAGTTTCAAACTCGTATAATTAAAATCCCGATCTATGTGTATGTAGGTGTAAGTTGTATGTATGTAGTTTTAGTTATAAAATCGCCTGCCAGCCCAATGCAGCTTCTTCTTGTCTAAAATCGAATATAAAGTGTGTAATGGAACTCTTCGCTCAAATCCGGTTGTCTTTTCAGTCTTCATGCATCTTAACAAGATGATGAAGATGTAGAATTTAAACTGTGGGCGTCGAAGACTCAGCTTCTCCTGTTACGTTTAGCTATAACTAAACTTATTCCAAAGTGTAGCTTCGACGTAAAACTAAAACATGGGCAACATGTACTCCTAACGTTTGGTAGACGCCTATATGATGAAATGTTAATTTGATGTCAACTGTACTTTTCAAAGACGTTTGTCGAACATGTTTGAACAACGAGCATCGCTCCTTCCCACAAGGTATCACATGGCACCAACCACACCCTCTGTACTACTACATTGCACAACACCAGCTAATAGCAGGTTGAAAGCATGCCTCATAAAATACACTTTCCCTTCTTTTTGTGGGCTAATGGATATTTTCCTATCATTCGTTTGTCTGCAGGTGTCAATACCGTTCTCACGGAATCCGCTATTGATTTCAACCGCACACTCAAATCATCACCATCTTAATTGAAACCAATCGGCTAGGCTAGCCAGCGCTAACACATAATATACGAATACGATACATAAAATATCGTCTCGCAAAACTGTTCAATGTCCAACATTTTAGACGCGCGGGTTTATTGTTATTATTTCTCTGTTCATGGTTTCGCATCGCACAATAATAATTTTCTCTTTCAGATGCGCGGATACATGATGACTCGAATACGACACCACTGTACGTTTCTGCTGCTTCTGCTGTATCTGTCACAGATCAAGGCATGGCGGCCGTGTCCAGAGCTCAGTCCAGCCTTAAGGCTTCCCTGCCGGTAAGTGTATCGAATACAATTCAATATGTCATGTGTCTGTGTGTATGAGTGCATCTAATATTGGAAAAGAAATCCCAATGATGAGCTGTGATTTCCGCATTTGGCGTTACGCCTGTATCGCCTCCTCTTTTCAGATGCAACGTTGTGCCTTTCGGACCGAATGGACAATTTGGTGCTGTTGCAATGGACTGTGATCGCGTCGTGTTCCATGGAGAAGCTCCGCAATTACCGTATGGTGCGCCAATCGTTTCGTACACACAACGCTTTAGCGGGCAACAAGTTTTACCGGCTTTGGTGAGTTGTTTTTTTTTTTTTTTTTTTTTCTCTCTATTTTGTCTCTCCGCCACTATTGTTGTTCGTAGCAAAGTTGATATTGTTATTTGTTGAATGATACGCGCAAAACACATCAGGAATTACAAGAGAAAACGCTTTGGGTTTTTTTCCCTTCGATCCTCAAAAGAAGCAATAAAAGCCTCAAGCACTGGCCAGGGTAGATAATGATAATGATAATAAATAAATAAATACCAGCAAGATTAAGGCAGTCACCATAAATACGAGGTGGGGGACTTTTATCGTTTTATATTATGTGGACACGGATGGAATGGCGGTTGTTGTGGAATGTACTTTGCTGAATTATCGGAAGCGAGTGTGGATACAAATTATACCTACAAAAGAAGTAGGATGCTGTAATTGGTAGGTAGTGCGCATTCTCCAGCGACCGTCGCCAATTTATTATCAGGTATAAAGATCGATTCATTTTTTTGCAAAGAGTCGTATCTGAAGCTTGTGAACAAAGCAAGGGCATTATTATATACAAAAACGATAATAATATTATAAGCCCGTATTGAGCTGTAAAATTCATTAACTGAACCTTAATAAACATCGGCCTTGGATTGGGTTGTTTTGATAAAAAGTTGATATTCAACTGCAACTGCGATGGTGCCAGATATTTGGAGAAACAACACCTGGACCACCTGGAACCTGTTGGTCAAGGTTTCGTATTTAATTTTTCTGTCTAATCATTTGATTAATGCTTTCTTTCCAATTTTTGTCTGTACATTTATATACCTACTCATTTACGAAGACATTTGACGCGCATCCATATTGATGACCTGTTTGTTAGTCAAACAGCAGGGGGTCTTCCAAAAGCTCATGTAAGCTGAAATGAAGCCCTGCTGAGTGGCATACTTACGAAATAGTGCGATTACTCTTACGAACATAATGGAATCATCGTATTTTATTATTCACATTTGTAAATAAAATTAGTGCCATACAGACCATTTCTGCCGCTGTGTGCCCTCACAAGTCACAAGCTCTTGTGAGGTTTTTTTGTGATTTGATAACTTTTTCCGAATTCTACCATAATCCTCACAGCAAAATTCACCTCAGCATGGTTACTTTCAAATTGGCAAACAATTTTCAATAGAAGTCCAAACTCGTACACGAAGTTAGTAAAAATATTGTGGGGTGGAGTGTAGAGTCGAACCTTAAACGGTGAAATGAAAACAACCCATTAGTCACCAAACAAGTTCCACTTCCAGTTCCAATGGGAAATTCGAATCCGTCAAATTAGTGTAACTTCCCACACTCAACAACTTTCTAGTTAATTCTAGAACCACTCTCCCTCTAGCTAATTGTAGAACCAGGCGGAATAATTAGAATGCACTAGAATAGCCGCATGTGAAAAAAATGCTTATTGATTTTTTGTGTTCTGACTATTTTAGTCTGGCAACGTGACTGTGTGGCTCGGCAGTCTTTTACAGGCACACCATCACTTAAAAATGTAGTCTCAGTGGCTTAGTGGTTAGTGTGTTGGACTACTAAGCGAGGGGTCTCAGGTTCGAATCCCGCAAAAACCCAAATTCCAACTTAGGGTTTTTTTCACTGCGCTACCCCTCGCGAACGTCTGACAAACATCCGAGAGTATAAACTGTCTTAAAAGAACTTCTCAATTAGCCGTTTGGAGTCGGCATAAAATTGTAGATCCCTTCCGTTCGTTCCAAAAATGAAAAACTCACACAAAACGAATGGTTGTGAGAAGCTAGGCCTAGGGTCCCTCCGGACCTGTTGCGCCAACTATATATATATATCATTTAAAAATGAAACAAACAGCGCCAAACAACACAGCGAGAAATAGTAGAATACATTTTCAGATCATGATTTGTGATCTCTATGAATAGCAGGATCATATGCTGTTGTTGTAATTGTATGTAAATCGATGATCTATATGGATCATGGCTGATAATAAAAAAACGGCTAATATTATAATAGGTGGCAGAGCGGATATAAAAGAGCATGTTTGAGAACAGCGACGGACAGTTGATTTATAAATAGCGATTGGTTAAGTTAGAAAGAATAATCTGTTGTGAAGATAAATAAGTGTAAAATAATACAGTGGATTAAGTGATTGGTTTGAGTTGTTTAAGAATTGTTTTAAGTGATATTGTTTTGGTACTTAATAACTGAATAATTATTAGAATAATCCATAAAATGTAATAAATGTGGTTCTATTTCAAAAGTTAAACAGAATATTGTTTTATCATTTCGAATCCCAGCCTTAATGTAAAAATATGTAAAATATTTTTTTTTGGGCAAAATAACCGCAATATGATCACAGAAATACGTTAGAACTGAAGGATACAAAAATATCAACGACATTTGTCACAAATCAAATTCGCCATCTTCTTTAGTTTTTTTTTTTATGTACAAATAATATGTTTTTTTTTCGAAATGGTTATAAATGTAGCATAAAATGCCATAGCTCGTGAAGAGTGTGGAAATGGGGAACCAGAACCATCAAATGCAATAATGATTGTCACTTGCGAGGTTGTAATGTGAGCCGGTATGACTGGTTTTAAATTTTGTGACCTGATCCGTAGGAGATCCCAAATTCGATTGTGTTTGTGAGCCTCAAAAGTTGGGAGTGTGATAGATAAAAAAATACGAAAAGTGGGACATCATGATTTTTCTAGGGGGACAAGTGTTCAAAAAGGGGGACAGAAATTCCTCTTATTTTTGAACACCAGAGTCAAAAAAAAAGTGGAATAAAAATAAGTTTCATTAAATACACTGGGTATATGAACACTCTTTTTTTTTGGTTTTTTCTTGGATTTGGTCATTTTACCAAAGTAAATTTTGGTTAAAAAAAAAAAAAACTGAAAGAGAGAAAGATTACAGTACAAAACAAAAACGTACACGAGAACAACTTAACCACGTGAAGTGAAATGCATTTCGTGGGTGGATGCACTCATCTTTGTAAGTATTCTTGCACTTCAAATGGATGTGTTCACAGAGAATCTTGTTTAATATATTAAAAGAAAGTATTTTCAAAGTTTGAATTGAATGTTTTATTTTATTAAATTTTGACAGTGCTTTATACTAGGGGGGACAAAAAACATTTTTCGATGAAAAAGGGGGACGACTGGCATACCTAGTGCCAACAGAACACGAAAACCTCACAAAATCAATTTCATATCACCTTGTGAGAGTTTTGTGACTTGTGAGATATCAGTGAATCGGGCTGTTAGGCTCATTTGGTAATACTACTCATAGCGATTTAAGTTCTATTTGGTATCGGCCAAATTTTCACACTCCAATAGGTCTTAGAAAATATCCAAGAATTTTAGACCGATATCGATACACAAACAGCCTTATTTATTTATAAACGAGAGTGTATAAAATTATGCGCTCTTTAAAATGCCTCTAAACGCAAAAACCTTATTTATAAAAAAATCTTAACGGTGTATAGAGCTTGTATAAGCTATACGTATTTGGAGATTGTTTAGTGCCTGTATAGAGGTGGAATAGTATCGAAATGTCATTTTGATTTCACATTATGAAGTAAAAAAATTTTCTTTTTTATTTTGGGTGCATTATTATGGACGTTTTCATATTAAATTGTTACGAATTTTTCCTCGATAATGTGTTTAAATATTTTGTTTTAATAGCTATACATTACATTATGCGTGTTGTGAATACTTTTTTATAAGATTATGTACCTACCAATTCCCCGACATTAATTTTCCTTTTTTGTTTTTGAAATTGAATTCCATTTCATTTTGAATTGAATTCGTATTTTTCACAAGCTGCTTGATTATTTTTTTTTATCTTTTTGGACTGATAAATGTAATCGAAATCTCCCTTTTTAGTACTTTTTCTCACACAAGCCCTATATAACTAATATGAATGGGAAAATGTTTTATAAATAATAATTTTTGGGAGGGTGTATAAAGGCTGTATAAATACTTATACACTGCATAACTATACAAGTGTATAGGGGCGTTTAGAAAATTCTAATAAATAAGGCTGAAAATCTTTTAATCGCTTATGCGTATATAAGGACGAGCTGTACAAAGCCCAGTATTTTTATTTTTATATCGTGGGATTTTTGATGTCCGAAAAGCGTTCCGTGGGATAAAGGGAAAACGCAGCAAATCGTGAAAATTTCAGGAACCTGACAAAAAAAAATGTTCCTGAATTTTCAACAAAATTATTATTACAATGTACAATAGTTATCAACAGAAATAAAAAAGAGCTCATGTAAATAGCCTCTTTACAACAAATTCTAGTACAAAAACAATCTGACAGCGCATGTAACTTTTATTTACTTTTCTGATGTTTGTTTTGCTTGCGCTTCTGCGTAGCGTAGACGTAGAGCGTAGAGCCGTTATTGGTGTCTGTGTTTTTTTATTATTTTGATTCGCCTTGTTGCTGCTGTCGCTGTGCAATTGTAAATATCAGATTCAACTTTCAGTGGATTATATAAAAAAAGGTTTGTATTCTGATTGCTCCATACGAATCAGTTATTTATAGAATTTTTTTTATAGATGTGAACAACATTCAAAAAAAAAAAAATGGCTAAAAATTCCAGAATTTCAATTATGGTTAGGGCCAGTGCCTTCAAATGACAAAAGAGCGTTCTGTAAAGCGTGCAACTGAAAATGAGCAACAATCAAAGGTGAAATATGCCGAAATCGAAATGTTTTTTTTTTCGAACATAAAATATCTAAGGACATAATTTCGGACTCAGATTGTTACTCACATTGTAAAAGATCTTGTTGCTTAGGAAGGAGGAAAGGTGGAAACCGATGAAAAAATAGGCATGTTTTCTGTTTTAGCAGATGAAAGCACTGACAGTACCAACTCAAAGAATTTGTGCATTTTAGTGAGACATGTGAATGAGGATTTCCAGACTAAGACAAAACTTCTAGAACTAGTCGAACTTGTCTATTCTATTGCTCAGTCTTTATTTAACTCCATTGAAAATTGCTTTAATGAGAAAAATATTCAAATCACAAATATTATTGGATTTGGCAGTGAAAACGTCGCTGTAATGGTTGGCAAAAATAGTTCAGTATTTATACCTACAAAACTAAAAGAAAAACAGAGTAATATAGAACTTTGTTCGTGGATTTGCCATTCATCTGCGCTGAGCAAAGCTTGTAGGAAAATTCCTGAAAGTTGTAAAAATTTAATGCACGATTTATCTACCTCTGCAGAGTGCGAAAATATATAACTTAAAATTGAAAAAAGGAAAATTTTAAATCCTTCGAGAGCTAGGTATGCCTATCAATGCAACCTTGTATTGAAAGAATTCGTGAGAACTGTTTTGCAGCATTTCTTTCTTTTTGACATGAACGAACATAAGCGTGGTAATTAAAAAGAATTTTTCGTACGGTGAAAAGGGAAAAATTACCTTAATTTTTGGGGGAAAAATGAAGAGAAAGTCCTAACAATACTTAGCCATGTTGCGTTTCGGCATTCCTGCCAAACTGCTCGTTCGTCGAAACTCACAACCCAACATCAGAGGTACAACGTACAATCTTACAAGTCTGTTCAACTGCTTGCACTAATGCATATGCTGGCAAACATGAGCCTGGCTGTTAATGAGGATAAAACGAAGAATATGATGTCAACGAGAAAGGACGCTCAGCAATCAGCATCGACGACTCGGGCAGAACGTCACGATGGACGCATACATCTTCGAAGTAGCTAAAGACTTTGGCATCAGCGCATAGATCAAATGACATATAATTCTTGCCAATTGTTGTTTCTTTCGGTTCAGACGGCATCTGAGAATATAAAAGGCTAATCATCCCAGTAGCATGGACTGAGACTTGATCAAAATATGATGAAAACATCCTGGGATGTTTTAAGAGAAATATTCTTCGATCGATTCGGTTCAGTTTGTATCGACGGAGTGAGGAGTATAGTATAGTATAGCTTTATCTGCTATATAAAGCAATGTTGAGCTGGTCAAAAAGCAGCGGATATAACGGCTGATATGGCTAGGACACGTGAAGCTCGCTAAAGTAAGGCTGAAATATCAGTATACATTATTTGTGGAGGCATGAAAGACATGTAAAATTGTAGAGGTGTGGAAATATGCTTGTGGTGGTAAATGTTTGGCCGCTGAGCTTTTCAAATCTTTAAAAAATATCCAAATTTTATTTTATTTCTCTTGTAATGGATCGTTTTATTGTTCCGTACCCAAAGGGAAAAAACGGAATCTTATTAGTTTCACTTTTGTCCGTCTGCCTGAACCCACTAGACCAATTTTGAACCTAGGTCTATCTCAGAAGCTAATTGACGTAGAATACTGAAATTTAACGGGTTGGTAGAGCAGGGTAGACCCTACTATACCACACTTAGGTCCTTGTGGACCCATTGTGATGCCCTTTGTTGGGGGTTAATCGTTGGTGCTGCAGATGGTTAGCACATGTCTCTCCTTCATATATCTACCCGACGTTGTCCAGCCATCCTGATATCCTCAAGAACCTGTAAATATCAGAGAGTGTAATATCAGAAAGTTCTTCTAAGTCATGGAAGTAATAGCTTCCAAGTGTTCTTTTCCTCAAGTGACAGAGGCTCGGGCAGTGACAGAGGAAGTGAGGTGTGTCCTCATGAACCTCTTCGTCCCCGCAGCCTCTACATATATCGTCATCTTTGAGATTCATAGAAAGTTATGACCTATTAAAGCCCCTACCAGCTTAGACAGCGATGACCTGTCAAACTGTAGATGTGTGATGGTTCGGCCTCTTTCATATACCTACTGGCCATAGCTTCCGAGATACTTCACAGGTAGTTAGTTCTTTCCACCTTGTATTGGTTTTCATACGAATCTTGTTCTCCACTCGTTCTCTGAGATTACAGAGTGGAGGCTTGATCGACTGTAGTGCTCTATCATGATCCATTGCAGACCCTTTTCTCGCCAGTTCGTCAGCTATCTCATTGCCGGCTTTGTCACTGTGTCCAGGGACCCAGCAGAGATTGGTAGCGTGCTGCGAGCAGAGAACCTTGAGCTCTTCGTGACAGCTATGAACTAGCTTGGATTTTATTTCAATAGCAGAAATTGCCTTTATAGCCGCCTGGCTGTCAATGAAAATGGTAATATCATTGCGTGGTATTGCCAACAATGACACCCTTCGGGCTGCTCCCGCGATTGCCAGAACCTCTGCTTGGAAGACACTGCTGCTGTCAGGAAGCCTAATGGAGCAGTATATAGGTATTTAATTCCTCACAGAATATACCGGCACCAGTTCCACAGTCCATCTTTGATCCATCTGTGTAGGATATCGATTTCCCCTTAGTGGGTTCGTCCGAATTCCATTCTTCTCTACTCGGAAAAGAGTAGGAGAATGGTCTATCAAAGTTCAGATGGGGAGACATATAGTCAGAAATGACAACGTTCCCAACGTATTTGCTTAGAATATGTGCGTGGCCAAAATTGCATGGGTTCCAGGTATTAGTTTGACTAATCCTTAAGGCACTTTTGGCAGCAGATTCTTCCATGTAGAGGTCCAGAGGAGTCAAGTTGAGGATTGCCTCCAATCCAGCTGTGGGTGTAGTTCTCATTGCGCTGGTTGTCCCTATGCTAGTCTTTGTATCTTTGTCATTGCCTTGAGATTGGTTGCCTTGCCCGCGGCTTGCCACCAGACTATGCTGCCATATGTGAGTATTGGCCGCACGATTGCCTTGTACATACACAGGATTATTTTGGGGTTTGGTCCCCACCTCCTGCCGAAGATGCGGTTACATGCGTTAGCTTTCTAGGGTTAAGAGCGCAATTATATGCAATTGATTGACTAGCTACAATTTTATTTTCATTTTGTGCAGTAAGTTCGCCAAAAGTCGTTCAGGAAAAAAGCGGTAGCTTAATGTTTTTCAACTACTGCAGCCAGCGTGACCGCTGTTGAATTCTGAAAAGTCGCAAGAAAAAGGGCAAATGAGAAACAAAAAATTCCAATGCTAAAGATATTCGTCAAATTCAAAATTTTCGAACCATATTAAAAAAGCATTGGCTCGCTAAACACCAGGTATAATATTGCTGTGACAGGCAACTACAACTGCATGAAGGTTTTAATTTGGAAATAAGAGCAATTTGTAGAATTTTCGGTTCGCCCTTCCCAACTAAAAAAGGACCAAAATAGTAAAAAATGTGTCACGCCCTCGAAAAAACTGCCAAATTGCAACTTTACTCGCACAACAGTCACGTTTAATGTAATTACATATTTTCTGCAACCTGTTGAGTGATGGTCATTACTCTTATTACCATCCGAAAGAAAACAAAAAAGTATTCTACCAGCAATTAAATATACGATACCATCAAGCAATAACCATCACCGTCATGATTGCCTTTTGGCCGAAAAAGTAAAAGCAAACCCGAAAAAAAAAAAAATAATAAAGGCACACGCGTTCTAAGAACCACAAAGCTTTAGGTTTTTTTTTTTTTTTATGTCACTTCCCCGTCCCCCTTTGAATATGTTTCGAAATTTCGCTTTCACTTTGATTTATTTGCCAAAATCTGGTGCCTCTCTCCACCACGCTTGCGATTTTGCCAATACAATTATAACAACAAACCTTTTCAGATAATAAAATGAAAACAATTAACCATGAGCGAATTTACGTTGTTTACTCAGCATAATTAATGCTTGAACCAGCGACGAAGAGCGAGCACACACCATTATCTTCATCATAATTACAAAAAAAAAAAAAAGTCATTATTATGGATGCCGTAGTACCTATGACTGCTATAAATTTCACGCGTACAAAAGAACGTACGGCTTACTTAGTCAATTCATTATGTGCTCTGGTGAGATTTGATTGATGTGTAATAATGACAAACAAACTTAACAGCGAGAGTGGCACGCAAAGTATATCAACACAGGTGACAATCAGCTCGGCAATGAAACACCATATCCCATCAGCCATCACCTGCACCGTACCAGGGGGGCAATGGGGTATTTTCACAGCAAACAAATTGAAAAGACGAAAACAGCATATCGTCAATAATAATAAAAGTTAAGAGTACTTTTCATAAAAAAAAATTTACCTAAAGTACACTCAACCATCATCAGCGCCATCTTAGCAACATCTTCGTTTTCGATCTTCGCATTGTGTACTTTGTTTATGAGGCCAATGATCTTCAGAATGTCGGTCAACATTGAACCTCTCCGCCGAGACCATCATGACGAGACATGAGACTTCGGAACAACTTTCATTCATGCAGAGGCAGACGAAGGCAAGGTTTGGCACAAGTGAAAATACATTTTTTTTTTTTCGTACAACTTTAAGGAGGGTTACTTTCAGCAGACCTTTTGTTGAAATGACATCGTTTGTTGGCTGACTCTAAAAAAACGACTCACTGCTAAGCGTTTGGCTTACCGCATCGCGATTCGCTGTGTTGACTTTATTGGAATGGTGATGGATATTCGTTTTTCTGGTCCCAACAAGTGCCAAGGAATGTGATCAGGACGAAGTTGAATTTCGGGTTCCATTTAACGATTTTTAATAGCATTGCAAAAATCAGACAGAAATGCTGTTTAATGAGAAGCAGAACTGGATTCGCTATACAGTCATTATTAATTCAAAAATAGCTAGTAATCTGGAATTAATGAACCGTGTCGGATTAGAAAATAAATAAAAGGGGCAGCTTTTGAAATTTTAAATCCAACCCGACAAGGTGTTGGATTCATGAAAAGAAGAAATTTAAGTTTCAAACTAAATTCTTTTAAGAAACATGTAGACGAAGAATTTCGATCTCCGTATAGGTACCTAGCTAGTCAGACTGTAATACCAAGGACTAGGGTAAACAAATATGTATAGAATGTTTTAACATCAAACCGATTATTTCTGACTGTCCCTCGTGGAGTGACCAACCTTCACTTTGTATGAAACGTCTTCTGGAAAATAGCTTTTCTGCAATAACTGGATGATGGTCCTAAAGATTCCGATCAGGTTCAGACCTATGCGCCAATACAAAGTATTTAGACATAATGCTGATTAGAGCCATGATGAATGTGTCACCATCGATGAGCTATTGGTCCCAATACGAAATTCACACGACACGTTGGTTGGTTGGTTGGTTGGTTTAAGTGACTGTATTCCATATATAACCAGCCTGTATAGTTCAGAAATTTAATGATCTTGTTGAAACGGATACTTTGGAAGGCCGAAAGGTCATCGTAAAAGGAATGGCCTAGTGCACTGCGTCTGGACACTCACAAAGAAGATGAAACGCTGATTCACTCTTGTTTGTGTCAGCGCAGCTACGGCAGTGGGTGTAATGGGGGATGCCAAGGAGTTCCTATAAGGGCTAATGAACCGTACTAATGGCCGTTATAGTCTAGCGACATTTACATTCGTTCTGACTAAGAGGTTGATTATTCTGCCATTTTCGTAGGCTGTGGCCAGATCTTCCTTGAAATGACACAATTCAAGCCCTGGCCAGTGTCTCCCTGCAGTCCACAACAAACTTGGACGTTGACTTAGTTAAACCGACAGCCTTAATCGCGACCTTGCTGCCGAAGATGATGCCTATTTTTTTTTTTCGGTGTATCGCTATGTTAAGGAGCAGTCTACATGCCTCCTTAATTGCCAGCATTTCTGCATGGAGGACACGATACGTACTTTTTAAACTGGCTAAATATTGTGCAATGATTTTCTGTATCAAATTTCAAATGGCTTTAGCTTAACACTATAAAACCTAAAGATGGTCACCGATATTTACGCAAGGATTTACAACATTTCTGGCATCAATTGCAGCTTGTTAAGTAGTGCTTCTGCTTACAGCCACTTCAAACGACTATGCCCTCAGCGTTGTTAGACGGTCGAAATATTTCCGAACTAACAAATCTGGAAAACCCAGAGAGCTTATTCCTAAAAAAAAATCTAAATTCGTTTTCTTTTCAAATTACAATTTAAAAGGAAAAAGTAAATTCAAGACTAAAAACTTTTTTTTTTTAATTTGTGTAGGTTTAAAAGCTTATGAGAAACAGGCCCCAGGTTAAAAAAAAAGAAGATATGTCGATAAGAGTTTTGAAATTATACTCCTCTGTAAGGTATTATAATTTGTTAATCAAAATATAATTGAAATTGAATAAAATTGAATTGAATTCTTACAAAAAGGCTTACCAGTTTTTCGCTAGGAAATCGTTCAACGATTTCCTTTTCAAATTTCTACCTACCACCTAGTTCAAGTTGGATTTTATTCATGATGAAATACTGTGCTATAACACTAATCAACTGATTTCGTTGTTTTTCATTAAATTTGTTCGGTTCGGCATAACTTTGGGCAATTGAAAGTGCATTTCCGTTGTTATTTGAAATAAAAGAATGAAAAAATATCTGTTGACTAAAAAAAAAAACTGAGAATCACTGGGACTGTCAATTTTTGAAATTCGAAAATAATGCAGCATAAAAGTAACGCATTAGACTATTGTATAATTTAATAACATAATTCACCTTGTCTTTTTGTTCGATATTTAGTTTTCTATGTTTTAAATGAGTTCTATTGTTTCACTAACAGCTGGATTTTACTTCATAAATTAGTTCGCACAATATTAAAAAAAAAGAATAACAAAAACAAGTAGTAAAAAAAATTAAAAACAATAAGGGCCGTTCAAACAACGAATTAATATTTTATATTGAAAAATAGAAAATGCATAAATGTAGATATCTGTTTGTTTGTCAGATAGTTAACTTGGAGATGGAAAAATCGGCTCTAAATCTAGATTAATAAATAGTTTATTGCGACAATTAATGGTTTATTGTACGAATTAATTGTTTATTAAGTGTTAAGTGTTGTTTTGTAAAACATTTTAAAATGGAAGATTAATATTAAAAAATTCCCATTAAACCATTTTCTGGCTAGAAGAGATTCAAATACGGCAATAATTAGCAAAATAAATTTTATTAATAATTTATTAATTTTCGGATTTCGAATACAATAAACTCAAATAAATTCTCACAATAAATAGTTTATTGATTACGGAAATCTGAGATCAATAAAAGTCTATTGTGACAATAAAAAGTTTATTTGCGAAAATGAAAAATAAGTCAATAAACAGTTTTTATAATTTTTATGAACAGTATTATTTTCAGTGTATTGAAAAGGCATGTATTTCAAGAATTTATATGATTCTTTTAATGGATATGCATTTTTAAAAAGAATTCAGGTTTCAAGATCTAATATAGTTGTCGTCGTCCTCATTTTTATTTCTGTAGAGTTGTTCGGATGTGAAAATGTTGATACATCCCGATCCAGACAGGAGAGTGTAGGTATCTTACGCACAAAATACTATCAGCCGTTTCGATGCTCATTCTGTTTTTCAGTTTACCTTGAGCCACAATAATGATCGAAAATGCTTTTTCTACACTGGCATTGGAAAATTGAAGTGATAGTGGTGCACCCTCTATCTCTGATGACAGACGTCAGGAAAGGTCACCTACGTTTTTGGCACTTTGACTTTGGCCGCCGACTTAAACAAACCTACTGATTTTTAGTTTATTAAATTTAATTACCTAATTTGAATTATGAATTGAATTTGAATAGTGGAAAATTATTTTCTATAACTTTATAAATCTTGGAATACTCTAACTGTCGCTTCGTTTTGTTCGAAAACCAATTGTTAGTATCTTTAATCATAAATGCCTTGGAAGTAATTTGAAAGCACTCTCTGCTGCTAAGAGTGACGAATGTACCTCACAACTTCTAAGTCCGCACATTCTTCTTTTAAAATAGTAGCAACAGCATTTTTTCGTCCCATCATCACATTCGCACCATTAACCCCGATGACAATATTTTTTTTGCAATTTAAATGATCTGTCAAAATAGCGTGCTTAGTTGCTTTAGCTCTAGTTATTGAGGCAGCATCTCCCTGTTCTATTTCCAGCAGTCTTAAAAATGTTGTTACATTTTTTTTAAAGTACTATATCAGGCCCTACGGGAAACCGGGAATTTTTCCGATGCGTTTTTTTTTTCAGGAAAATTTGAAAATATAATTGACACAAATTTTAATGTTGATTCAGTTTTTTATTATTTTAAATTTAGTTCTTCTCATTTTTGTATGTTACCTATTGAAGTTATAATAACTGAAATAATGAAATTGAAATATATCCGACAAATTCGAGGTGGATTTATCGATTGAAATATTATTTTATTGTAGACCGGGTTAGAATGTAGAAGAAAACTACTGGATTTTAATCTTTCGAGATTAAATTTTAGAAAATTCGTATTAAAATCGGCAATATAATGTATTAATTATTAAATTTGAATATACAAAAATTACAGAAAAAGTTTAATAAATTAGAAATATTGAATATGAAATATTTTTCTTGTATTGCATAGACCTGTAATACTCCGGAGGTATTAAAAAACCGCATGTTTTTAACCGTGCACGCGTAAACGGACGTACTTCAGAAGTATTTTGGTCCTATGTAAAAGTACATCGTACCACGTACCTACTTAAAGGGAAGTACTTTGGAAGTGGAAGTATTTTGCACCTGAGTTTAAGAAAGTACTAAATAAGTACTTTGTTCCTGCATAAAAGGAAGTACTAAATATGTACTTCTTTTAACAATAAAAAGCCGGACTAAGGAAGTTCTTTGTTTTTGCTGGTGACTTCAAACTAGAATCTATAATAAAAAAATAACAAACAAACATCAACATCCCTTATTCAGTTATTACTGTTCATTGTCTTTGAAGCATTTGACATACATGTTCTAATAACAGTACTACATTTAACTTTGGTACATTAAATAGCCAACGTCCGAAGTTCTGCACATGACACACGCCGATCTTTTGCGCACCAAATACCCAAATCGTGTTATCAGTCGTCTTGGCGATGTCAATTGGCCGCGTCGGATCTGCAATTTGACCCCTTTAAAATTTTGTTTGTGCTCTTTCAAAATTGAAAGGAAAAGGGACATCAGTTGTGCTCTGTGTCTGTGCTTTCTTAGTATAAAGAAAGAGCGATTGGCGATTTCAACTCTTCGGTTAATTTCCGCTAAGATGTCATTCTCAGAGTTGACAAAGTGCTAAACAAACTAGAAGTTATATAGTGTCCCTCTTGTTGACAGTATAGAGCTTGTTTTGCCCTCTTTATATCTAAAGGTCAGTCTATAAAACAAAAATTAACTTGAAACCGATTGGACAAAAATAGTTGGTCTTCCTACCCTTACTCATTAGCTAAATAGAAAAACTAAGGGCCGTTTAGGGTTGATTCGATACCAGGTCAGTACTGATATCAGTACTATTTTCAGTACTTGCAACAGGGTATCGATACCCATGGAGTATCGAATAAAAAGTATCGATACCTACTCGTATCGAAACAAATGAGTCCTTCTTACTTTTTTCAACAACAATCAAAAACAACAACAACTATGTGATGAATGTTATGTTGTCTGGTGGCTGGATCACTTCATACTTAAACGGGGGGAATTAAACAACACAAATATTTGTAGTATATTTGTTATTCAGATAATAATTAAAATCAATGTATAGAAAAAAAATTCATTTTCAGGAATTTCGTTCAAAAATATCAGCTATTCCAAATGTTTGCCGCTTAGCCGATTTCTGCTCTTGGAGATGATTGTCCCTACTTTGGAAAAAAGTCGAGCACCAAATATGCAAATTCCTTATGAGTATTTTGGATGGGTTTGAAAGATATAGAGTGTGAACTATAAATGGGATTGAGAGTGATAGAGTACTGTATTGAAATGAAAATGATTTCAGGTGTATATATTGGTGTTTTGGTTATGCATAAATGAATGAGAATGAGAAAACAAGCTACTGTACTAATTCGCACGTTAACGTGGTGTACCGTGTAGCAATACAGAAACACACTCATACAGATAAAGGGCAAGCGTATTTTCGCATAAAGAGTAAAAATAATAATTTTGATTCGATACTAGTACTTTCATTCGATACCTACTTGAATCGAATCAGAAAGGTATCGATACCAATTGTACTTGTATCGAATCCAAAAGTATCGAGTATGTACTCGTATTTACTTGGATCGAATCAACCCTAGGGCCGTTTTATTCACTCGAAGTTGACACAACTTGGGGAGTTTGATATATAAAAATCCCCAAGTTGTGTTCAACTTCGAGTGAATAAAACGGCCCTAAGCCCAGTATAAACTACAATGGGAGCGTATCGGAATCCCGCTTTTTGAAATCCCGCTTTTCAAAAATCCCGAAAAAAAAGTTTTAAAATCCCGTCTGCTAAAATACTGTTTTTTTAAAATCCCGCTTGTTCAAAATCCCGATCTATTATAATCCCGCTTTTTAAAATCCCGCCTATTCCCGCTAATCCCGTTTTTCTTACAAAATATTGTTATCAAAAAAAAAATAGATGTTGGTTATATGCGCTTTTTTATTCTATTATTATATATTTAAAAATATTAAAAAAACTCGACCAAACAGAAATGCATCCGAATGTTTTTACTGTAAGCACATATTTGTTTTTGCTTACATATTCAACACTGTTTTTGCGAAAATAGTATATAATGCACATAAAAACCTTCCTCTTGCTAACGCTTTTAACCTTATCATTTACTGCTCTAATAATTATTGGAGTTTACACCAATTTATATTGTGTAGAATATCATATAACATTACTTTATTTTTTTTTTTAATTATTGAAGATTGTCATATTAATTACTTAAAAATTTATTTTGATATTATTTATTTCTTATTTTGTTACTTCCTCTAAAAATGATAAATGTTAAAATAAACTGCATTTCAAAAAAACACTCATTGCTTAATTTATTTTAATGTTCTTATTATCCCGCTTTTACAATCAAAAGTAGTTGTTTTATTTTAAAAAATCGCGCGATTTTTTAAAATAAAACAACTACTTTTGATTGTAAAAGCGGGATAATAAGAAACGGGATTATAAAAAACGGGATTATAAGAGGCGGGATTTTAAAAAGCGGGATTTTAAAAAAGCGGGATTATAAAAAGCGGGATTATAAAAAGCGGGATTTTAATAGCGGGATTTTAAGAATCGGCATTATAAAAAGCGGGATATCGAACCCAACCCACTACAATAATTATAACTTCAACAACCACTTACAAACTGCAAAATCATTTCGCTAATCTATTTCGCTAATTTATTTACAGGTATTTGGAACTCTCAAACTACCCATTGAGAAGTTGGACCTCTCAAACAATTTAGTCCGCCGAATAGCAGAGAAGTCATTCTTCGGTCTTCAGGTATGTGTGTTCAAATCACAACATGATTGTATCATTTCGTAAAATTCCCAATATTTCCAGGACACTCTCTTTGAGTTGCGTTTAGCGAACAACTTGCTCGGTGACAGCTTGAATCCGATTTTCTCTTCTGCTGAATTCCATCCATTAATCAATTTGAAAATTCTCGATCTATCTGGCAATAAAATCAAGTCTATCGAAGAGGGACTGCTAAAAGGTTGCGGCAATTTAGAGGTAAGCAAACACTAATATGGCAATGGGAGACGAAGGGAAACGATACTGCCAAGGCAAGGAATACCCATTTATTTGCATACCAAATTGCCTGGGTTATGATTACTTTTTTGTTTGCAATTTGCAAAGCAAAGAACAACATTCCATGGCATCAGTAAGTTGAGCACAAAGTATACGCACGTTGCATCTTAAGTGAAATGTTGCAATTTATTTGCAAGGAGACAGGCGGTATGGACTGGTGCGCATCAAAGTTCAAGGTTTTAATTTGCATTCGACAATTGCAAATGGTATGGTGAATACAATTCTTAAATAAGGAAGAGGTAGACTTTTTATAAGTGAATCCTCATTGAATAGTAAAATGGAATTGGAACTTTTATCTAATTTAGAAAAATATATTGGGGTCTCTGTGGGTTTGTTGAAGCGTTTTTTTGGTACACAATTGCTTAGAGAATAATGTTGTTTTCTACGATTAAAAAGCAAGTTTAATTAACAAAATCACTATGCGTCCATTTTAATTACAACCTCAAAATAGAGGCGAGATGTATACGTACCACTGTGTACATATACACATGTTGTGTGCTGTACACGTTTATAAGAAATCACTTTATAACTCTTCGACCAACAAAATGTACTTGTTCTACGACTCCACTGTCTTTTACAAAACATAACTCAAATAATAATTGAATAATAAAAAAAATAATATATATGTAGGGCAGCTAACACTTCCCTTAATATTTTAAGCTATCAACCAGCTTTTTGCTAAATTAAACAACTGAGCCACGAACTCTCCCATTGTCAAAATAAATTTATTTGATCAAACCGAAAAATATCAACAACCATTGTTGTTACTCGTAGTCAGTGTTCGGACTTCAACAATCCAAATTCTGAAGTCGAAAAAATCAATGTATCATGAAATCATTATTTTTTTTTTTTTTTTTTAAGTGTAGTTTTATTAAGTTCACCTGAAAACGGCAATAAAGATTGTGACCAAATGCAAACTTAGAGTAAAGTTGATATTCTCAAAATTATTGCGTCCTTAATCTTCAATTCGAATCACATAAAAAAGCTGATTTTATAAACTGCTCATATCTCAAAAACCCTATTCTCGATTTTGATAAAACTTTAAAAACCAAACAACAACAACAAACTTTCCGAACAATAACTTATACTCGGTTTTCAGCTACATTATGTAATTGTTGTTGTTGCTGTTTTGTCTGCCAAATTTTACAAATGCCGCTCCAAAGATTTTGATCAAAATACGTTTAAAAAAAATCAGTAGGTATTCCTTATAAGATCCCGTACTTAGATTTTCTCAAAAAATTTAATAAATCGGTTTTTTAATTAAGTATCTATTTTGTAAAAATTGTTACCAAAAAGGCGATATGTGTTTATATACCTATATAAAATTCAAATTGCAACAGCCATTAAAAATGCAATAACAGCAACGCAAAACTTATTTTTAGCAAATAAATATAAACCACTTCTTCTTTCTTTTTTTTAAACAATATTGAATAGGTATGCACCTTATAATAATTCCAACCACTTGGAGTTTACAAATCAGAAAATCTCACTTTATATGCACCCACACGTCCATCGAAATATTCAGTTTATAACTGCTAATGCAAATTAAAAAAAAATCTCTGAGTTCTTACATAATGCGATCATTGAAACCTTAGTCCAACCAGCCTCTAATAAATAAAACAAATCTATTCCCGTCAAAAATAAACACATGACCTAATAGATCAGAAAACAGAAACTTCTAGTATATGCTTACATCTCTTAACCCGAAAATCTTGTAAAGTATGTATAAAAGCTTATAAATTAGTACAATAGGCGTTACTATAGCATAGGGTTCCCATATACCTCAAACAAAAAAAGAGGACATACTTTACGATCACCAAACAATATAACCCTCCCCCCCCCCTTCCGCCGCTGACGGTTAAAATATTTCCCCTAGATAATCTGTAAAACCCCAACTTTTTGTAATTTTTTTTAACATGTTTTATGTAAAACTAAAATTAATAAATAGGTGACGCCGCAACAGGTCCGTAGAGACCCAAGGCTAGGCCAAGCTCCTCGCAACCATTAATTTTTTGCGACTCTTTCATTTTTGGAACGAATGGAAATGATCTACAATTTTATGCAGAATCCGAATA
The DNA here is from genome assembly GCA_946477585.1 of Cheilosia urbana. Classification (NCBI taxonomy): domain Eukaryota; kingdom Metazoa; phylum Arthropoda; class Insecta; order Diptera; family Syrphidae; genus Cheilosia; species Cheilosia urbana. The sequence goes on along the minus strand of OX297853.1, from coordinate 116,034,285 downwards.
GCCAATTCAAAACCTTATTCATGACAGTTATACTCTCAACTTAAGATGGAATTAGGGTTTTTCGGGAATCGAACCTGAGACCCCTCGCTTAGTTCTCCAACACTCTAACCACTAATCCACGACTTAGAAGTATGAATTTCGAATTTGAAACGCGAAAATGTAAATTTGGTTTTCCAAATACGCTAAAGTTTGAGGCAAATAAATACGCAGCCCTTACGCAAATTTCATGAAATTCTTGTTAATAAAGAAGAATCTTTACGCGTTTCTTACGTTCACAGAATACCTAAGAATTTAATTTTTCAGTGGAAGCTCATTTTAAGGCTACCAAATAGGATATTATAACAAAATACAAATAAAATAGAATAAAAAACAAACCTGAACTATATCTAACCCCCAGATTTCCGCCCGTAGACAAAAAAAAAACCCTAAATTTGGGAGAAAAACCCCCAATTTGGCAACGCTGGCTACAGAAGTGGGTGATGTGAAACAGAGAAGAAATAAATTACACCGGGAAAGTGCAACCTGCTAGTTTTTATGGGCGTACCGAAAAGTTTTAAGACAATGCTTTTATATAGAAATTGATATACATATAGTTATATATATTAAAAAAGAGAACAAAAAGAGGACAGAACAAATAAAGAGGACAACAAAAGAGCCAAGCGAAAAAAGAAAGTGTAAAATAGATCGCTGAGAAAAAAGAGGACATGTTCTCTTTAAAAGAGATGTTCTGGTAACCCTACTATAGCATCAACTTAGAAAATCTCTTTGTTATTTGATATATACTCCCATATCAAATGAGTAACTCAAAAATTAATTTTATTTAACACTATTCCTGGCATTGCTTCTCAGAATCTTACCTACCTTATAAAATGTGAAAAAAACTAATCAAACTTTTGATAAACGAGATAGTTTCGTTCGGCCTTATTATATTTATTCTCGTTCGCTGAATAGCGGTGATATATTTTTCTAGCATAAATTTTAACACAAACTATATCTTTGTAAAGCCCTACTTTGAATGATCTTTGTTAAAAAAATATTTCTATACTTGGTGCCTAAGAATACCCACAAGACCTACAAGATAATGAGGTCTCCAAAGTTCGGTAGTGGCTGGCCGCTCTTTCAGTTTACTTAAATTTGTCTACTAAACACTGATCTGCTCTCGCTTACAGTTGTACTAATTTATTTGTTCTTTTTTTTAGGAGCTCTTCTTGGATCGCAACAGCCTTACAGAAGTCCCTTCGAACTCCCTCAATGGACCAGAGGATCTTAAGATTCTATCTCTGCGTTATAACTACATAAGTGAGTGCCTGTAGGCGAAATATTGACCTTCTAATCAAACAAATCTCCTTACAGCTACACTGCATCATGAGTCCTTCAGTTCTCAGCCCAGTTTACAGATCATCGATCTGCGGTACAATGCTATTAAATCTCTCGAAGGCCTCGCATTCCAAGGACTGCAACGCATTCAGGAGATACGACTCGGTGGCAACCGTATAACGAATTTAAATAGTGACGTTTTCGAATCGATACCTTCCCTACGAAAATTGGACTTGTCCGAAAATTTTATTTCAAAATTCCCGACGGTTTCACTTGACAGCGTGGGCGACCTGAAGTCGCTAAATCTGTCCTCAAACATGATTCAGGTATTTGTTCTTTAACGCGGCTTAAAATATTTTTTCAATACATTTGGACGAAATTCTTTTAGGGACTGGACTTCACCCATCTGCAAGTTGTAAAAGGTCTGGAAACGTTGGATCTCAGTCGAAATGGAATCACTACAATTCCCCCGGGAACATTCCGCGAGCTGTCTGCCTTGAAGTACTTAGATCTCAGTCTGAATTCACTTAGAACGGTAGGTCTGAATACAGAAAACAAGATATAAGACGACTATATAATCCCATTCTAGATCGAAGATGACGCGTTGGAAGGCCTTGATAGCCTGCAAACGCTTATTATTCGAGATAACAACATTCTGCTGGTGCCGGGCAGTGCTTTGGGGCGACTGCCAAAGCTGTCTTCGCTACACTTGGACTTCAATAGAGTTGCTGCTCTGTCGTCGGAGATCCTGGGCTCAATCCAGCCCGAAGACATCACGACCATGACACTGTCAAGGAATGTGATAAGGGAGCTGCCATCGGGGAGCTTTCAGATGTTTGCCAATCTTCGAATGTTGGACTTGTCAGGAAACTCTCTGGCCGTTATTGGTGCCGATATATTCATGGGCTTGGAGACATCGCTCCATGAACTGCGTTTGTCACAGAATAGAATAACAGGTCTGGGGAACATTCCTCTGGCATTGACAGAATTGCGAATCTTAGACTTGAGTGGCAATAATATCGCGGACATTCCCCGAAATGCCTTCCAGGGATTGGAGAATTTGCAGGTCTTGAACATGAGCGGAAACACCCACCTCGCGCCCATTCCATCGCCGCTTATTAGGCCTCTGAATAAACTGCAAGTTGTCGACTTCAGTCGTTGCTCTATTAAGCAGTTGTCTGGGGATCTGTTCTCCACCTTACAGGACCTTAAGGAGATTTACCTTCAACAAAACAATATCCAGGAGATCAACGACGGAACATTTGTAGACCTGTGGAACATAACATCCATTGACCTGTCGCAAAATCACATTTCATCCATTCGGCCCGGCGCATTCGTCAATGTTATGAACGTCAAGCGCTTAAACCTGAAGGGGAATCAGTTAAGTGCGTTCAAGGGTGAGTTTTTCAACACCGGAACCGGTCTAGAGGAGCTGGACATATCGGACAACCATCTCAGCTATTTATTTCCATCGTCTTTCCGCATCCATCCTCGCCTAAAGAAGATCATAGCGTCGAACAACAAGTTTAGCTTCTTCCCGGCCGAGCTGATATCCACCTTACAATACCTGGAGCACATCGACCTCTCGATGAATCAGTTGAAGAGCATCGAAGAGCTTGACTTTGCTCGCCTGCCGAGGTTACGCATACTCATGGCAGCCGATAACCAATTGGACTCCCTCAGCGAGATGGCTTTCCACAATTCTACGCAGCTGCAGGTGATCAACCTGGCAAACAACAAGTTGGATCGAGTTGGTGAGAGGACATTCGAGGGCTTGGTACGCATTGAGTTGCTAAACCTTAATGGTAACCAGCTATCAGAGCTCCCTGACACGATATTCGAAAGGTCTAAACTGCAGATGCTGGAAAACATAAACCTGGCCTACAACAAGTTTGACTACGCCCCTCTGAATGCCCTGCAAAGGCAATACTTCTTTGTGAATTCCGTGGACTTGAGCCATAACAAGATTCGGGCAATTCCGGCTGACGACAGCATCATGGTGAACATAAAGATGTTGGACTTGTCCTACAATCCGCTGTCGGACGGAGCTGTCAAGAACATTCTGAACGAACCGAAGACGGTAAGGGAATTGAATTTGGCCGCCACCGGGATTCAACACATTGACGCATTGGAAACTCCGTTCCTTCAGTATTTGAACTTGTCGAACAACGCCCTGCGAACTATCAACGAAGACGCCTTCCAACGAACGACACTGTTAGAAACTCTGGATCTGTCCGGCAACAATCTAGAAGATCTTAGTCAATTGGCAAAGGCCTGGCCCAAGCTCACAGTGCTCGAACACCTAGACTTATCCAACAACTCCTTTGAGATGATTTCTCAGGGCGATTTTGAGCACCTGGAAATGTTGAAAACGCTCTCGATCTCTGATTTGGAGAAATGCACCAAAATCGAGAAGAACGCGTTTAAGCACATCCCCAATTTGGCAACATTGGAGGCTTATAACCTACCCCTGTTGGGCTACCTAGACATGCAGGGAATAATGGAAGCTCTGCCCGGCCTCGAGAAGATCGAACTGGAGGTGAAAGACCCAACCATAGGCATCGAACAGATCCAGCCAGCTAAGCACCCACGACTGAACTCGATCGGCTTGAGGGGAGAGCGTTTGAAGTCAATTTCATCTGGAACTCTGGCCGGTCTAAAGAGTAGTGACTTGACGATAAAGCTGCAGAATACATCACTCTCCGCCCTTCCGCCGGCACTGCTTTTCCCAGTCCCGCGTTCGTCCCACCTAACACTGGATATCGAAGGCTCTAAGGTGACCGTTTTATCGCCGCAGTTCCTCAACGCTCTGGAAGATAGGAGATCAAGTCTTGAACTCAAAGGCCTCAACACCAATCCCATTCATTGCGATTGCAATGCCAGGGCTCTGCGAAGATGGCTGCCAAACTCGCACATGTCGGACGTCGAGTGCTCATCGCCAGAGTATCTGAAGGGGAAAAAGCTCATCGAAGTCGGTGACGACGAACTAACGTGTGATCCGCGTCGCATGACCAGCACCACTCAGCGTGCAACAAGCGTTTCGAAGTCCTCCTCCAAACTGCTCACCAGATCCACCACCCAAGAGCCGATGATCATATGGAGCCTTGAACCAACACAACCGCCAATGAAAATCAAAACCAAAATGCCAGGCATAAAGCAACCCATCATGAACAACGATGACACCCTCATCATTGGCATTGTTGGCGGCGTTGTAGCCTTCATAGCCATTCTCATCATAATCATCTGCATTGTGAGACTTCGGATGAGTAGTGCGGAATATCACAATGGTCCGGTTATTGGTATTTCGCCAATGCCGATGGGTCCAGGGAGTGTACAAGTCAGCTACAAAGGTGCTCCGGCAACCGCATTGTATGCAGTGCCTCCATATGCGGCGCAAAACTATGCAACTCTACCAAATAAGGGACTGCATCATTCGCAACAAAATCTCACACAAAGGCAGGCGGCCTACTCGACGATGGGTAGAATGACATACTTCGGAAATGGCCAACAACAACAACAGCAGCAGCAAATACAACAACAGCACCAGCAAAATGGACATGCGAATAACCATCATCAGCCGTACATCATTTACCCGGATGAAAAAGCCTATAGGTAACGAGGGAGATTAGGGACGAGGGAGAAATGTTTTTTTTTTTTTCTAGTATAGCAGTTGTTGTAAACGGAATCCAGCAAGTCAACGAGGATAGGATTTGTAAAGTGGAGAGGGAGATTGTCTTGTTTTAAGTCAGTTGCGTAACATTTACGTGACATTTATTTATAAAAAATAAAAATATAAGGGCCGATAAAGAGTTGAAGAGACTCTTGGAAGCATAGAACAAACCTTAGCTCATAAGTTCATCAATTTTGTACATAGAATAGAGTGTTTGGATGTCTAAACAAAATCATGCTGTAGAATAATTTAGTTCTAAAGGACAATGATTGAAACAGAATCACTGAAAAAAAAAAAAAAAAAATCATTTTGGCAGTAAATTTAAATGAATATCAAATAAAGGCGGACAAATTATTTAAGATAAATAATAATAATTAAATAATCTTAAAATTAAGGCTGGAAAACCAAAAATATGTTTACTATATCCAAAACCTTGCAAGCTTACCCATGTCTTGGGTATGTCGTCCACATATCGAGGCTATGAAACCGTGCCGTTCGAAGGTGTTATTAATGCAGGTTGAGAAGAGTTTTAAGTCTTCTTTAAAACTGCTCCTAAGCTTTCCAACGGTGCTTTTGAACAACGATTTTTCGAAGATGTTATAGCGTCTTCAGGTATCAAAGGAAGGTATAACATCTAAAAAGGAATTTCTAGGTATTTACCGCGTTTCAGTTTTCTAAGTGAAGCCTCATTTTCTGTTCGAAGTTGAAGTTTTACTGTGGTGGAACTGCATTCCAAATGCCGGTTTCGAGAACTTCGGAATACAAAAGACTGGATAAGATAAAGATAATCGTAGATATAAGATATATGTTAAAGGTTAGTATCTAGCTCCGGTCATTTTGTGGATTGCCCCTTAGCACCGCTAAATTCCACATTATAACCAGACTGAAAAACAAGGCAAATCATTACTAGACCAACACTGAAGGTAATAGACATAAGACAAGCTAAATGACAAGCTAAATGTTCATGCCAACGACCAGCCTTTCAAGAACAAAACAACTCCTAAACCTAGCAAGGAGTCAGATTCGTACAGTCACAGGGTTCCTCACTGGACATTGTTAAGTCAAAAATTAAAAAAAATAGACTATGGGAATAATACAACACAACACTTTCAGACTGTGCAACGAGGACGAAGAACCAGCAGAACACATACTTTGTCACTGTGAATGTCTATTCGGATTACCTCAACACCATTTAGGAAGACCTTACCTTGGGGCAGAGGACATATCTGACAGCACACTCAAAGATCTACTAGGATTCATCACTAGGTTCGGTATCATGAGCGAGCTCTAAATGGAGGAAATCACAATAGGCCCACTCGTGGCCGCAGTGATATGGCAAATGGCAGGCAACTTGCTTCCACCTCCCACTAACAATCTTATCTAATCTATCTCCAGTCGCACCAATTGCGGACATCCACCTGCACGTTTATGAACCCAATAATTTTCTAAACCCCATTGGTACTCCCAAATTCCATCTTAAGGTTTGTTTTCACCAGCGAACGTCTGACAAACATCCGAGAGTAAAACTGTCATGAAAGAGCTTCTCAATTACCCGTTTGAAGTCGGTGTAGAAATATATAGATCCCTACCATTCGTTCCAAAAATGAAACTCACACAAAACGATTGGTTATGAGCAGCTAAGTATAGCTTGCTAGGGTCTCTACAGAGCTGTTGCCCCAACTTTTTATTTATTTGTACTTCGGGATTTTGTTTTGTATTTCTGTTTAATTGTTTTTTTTTTTTTAATTTTTTTTTATATATACTTCTCCCGGGAAAGGCGAACCTATAACGCTTCAACAGCGCCCCGAGATGCCTGCAGATGTATGTTTGCTCTGCACTTAAATTGCTGCAAATTGTAGTCTTCTGGAAATATATCCCCAGGAAGCGAGTTCCAAAGTTTGCTTGTCCTGTAACAGAAGGAGTGTACTGTATGGTCATGAGCATTAGCAGCCTGTCTTGTTGGGCGCCCAAAAGTTGCATTTCGAGGGATAATGTCTTTGAGTTCCTCAGAACATCTACCATGGAAGTACCTATAGAACAAGCATAGGTCAGCGACTTGTCTTCTGTGCACCAACGGTTGTAGATTCGATGTGCGTGTAGGGTCTCCAATGTGTCGAACTGCTCGTCTCTGTATGCTATCAAGCAGGTTAAGTGAATGTTTTGGGGCCGAGCTCCATATATGGGAACAATATTCCAAGCCTGGGGCCAGATTCTGTAAGAAACGAAACGAAAAACGATTTCGCTTTTCAAGAAACGATAGAAATCACGCGATAGCGAAAATTTGCTTCATGTAACGCCTTACGTTTTTTTCTTCACATTCGTTTAGGTTTGAGAAACTGTGTGACAGCAAAATTATAGTTTGGCAGTCTCAGTATGTCGTTTTATTTTCGTTAAGTTGTTTTGACAACGAACAGCTGACAATTGAAAATATTTTTAAAGTGGAATTTGATTGTTTACGAAGCGGATCCTCCTCCAGCCAGTACTTCTAATGTTGCGGAAAGTTTTAAAATAGGAGGCACGTTTGTCGTTCGTGTACCTGTATGCAAATTAATATTGTCCAGCACATACTTAAAGGCGGCTTTGTTCAATCGAAAAAGTTGCACAAAACTAAATAGAAAAACGAACTTTTTAACTAACTTATTAACTAACTTTTTAATCAAAATAAACCAACCTTTTGTCAGGTAATGTGAGAGGATTTGAACAATCCCGCAAACTTTTTCTAATTTTTCTTAAGTTCACATGTTCAATTTCAACTTCACTTTCTTCGCTGTCGCTGGTCAAAAAATAATAATTTGCTAACATATCTAATAAAATATTCAGCACAATCTTAAAACCACCAAATTCAATAAGAATAAAAACGAAAATGATAAACGTCAACAAAATAGCTGTCGTTTGTTTTCTTTCGTGGAGACGATAAAATCTGTTCGTTTTTAGGGTTACATGAAGCAAGAAAAGCGAAAACGTCAAAAAAAATGTGTTCGTTTGTTTTTTTTCGCGGCCACGAGAATTTCTTTCGTTTTTGATGTTACATGAAGCAAACCGTTCGTGCGCACGAAAACGTGTAGACGTTTTCGCCTTACAGAATGCCGGCCCTGGTCTTACCTGTGCTTTGTAGAGAAGGAGAAGTTGCTTGGGGCTAAAGTACCTCTTTGCTCTAAATAGGTAGCTCAACTTTGCGGACGCCGATTTTGCGATAAAGGATATGCGTGGTTCTGCCATGTGATTCCTGATTTGACTGTGACTCCTAGAAGGTGCATTGAGTCCTTATGATGGATTGGATGGTCATCCATTTGGATCTGAGGAACTATTGATGCATTTTTTCTGGAAAATGTTGTGAGCTGTGTCTTGTTTGCATTAAATACAACCAAGTTGTCCCTTCCCCACTTCAAGATTTTGTCCAGATCATCATTTAGAGAATTAATTTGTTCACATCTCTGATTGTGTGATGTAGCCGTATTCACAGGCCCACTGTTCGAGATGGAGGATATAAGAGTTCTGTCATCTGCATATGGTTCCCGTTTTATTGGCAAAAAAAAAACCGAAGACCGTGTATACCTGCTATAAATGAAAAAATAAAATAGTTTTAAATATGTATGTTTTTAAGTTTCCATACCAAAAGGCAAAAAACCGAACTTTATTAGTTTCGCTACGATGTCTATCCATCTTTCCGACGCAATAGACAAATTTTGTTCCTAGGTCTATCTCAGAAACCATTGACTTAGAAGGCTAAAATTTCTACAAAACATCCAGTATAGCCTCTAGTTAAAAGGCAAATACCAATGGTAGCTATACATCGACTGGTTTTAGATTAATTAATAATTTTTGGAAAATAAAAAAAAATATTTTCATTTCAACAAAAAACTGTTTATTTCTTGATTAACAAAAAAAGTTTTTTTTTTTTTTTTGGTTGCGTCCAAAGGATGTGTAATCTTCATAGATACCAGTAGTCCGTAATAGCTGGTATACACGATTCGCGGGATATGTTTCTCCAGTGCCACGCGCCTTACGTACTAAACCACACCCCTGTGTACTCTTCTACGACTCTCCCCGCGGAACTACCGTTAGGTATTACTTCGCGGGGCTGGTTAGCAACTCATGCTAAATCATTTGCGTCTGCCACTTCGACCCTTCTTATAGTCTTTCGGCTCTTCTCAGCTCGTTTTGTACACTCGTTATAAATGCACATGTCTCCAACCAGTCGTCTTCTGACCTCAATATGTGGTTTATAAGAAGCTGCGGAATAGGTAAGTTCGCTCTTCCTCCTGAAAAGCGCCTACAGTGAAAAATTACGTGCTCCGTATCTTCTTCTTCTCCTGGGCATTCGGGGCAGAAAGGCGAGCTATCGTGACCGAATCTGTAAAGATATTTTCGGTAGCCGCCGTACCCGGACAGGAACTGCGTAATGTGGTAGTTGCAGCCCCCGCGTGTTCTCTTATCCCACCGGGCTTGCCACAGTGCTATAGATGTTGCCCTTTCTTCTTCCTTTATCCTACTGGTAACGGCCTCTAGCTAGATCCTTTGCGTTAGCGAGAATGTCGATGGGAATCATTCCCGCAATAACACAGGCTGCTTCGTCCGAAATTGTTCGGAATCCGCTTATTGTTCTTATTGCGCAGAGCCTGTATACTGACGAGAGCTTCCTTGTTGTTTCCTTCGTTGTAAAACCCCCTGCCCATACCGGTGCAGCGTACAGAAGTATTGAGCTTACCACTCTAGACAACAGAATCCATCTGGCATATCCACGGCCACCGATGTTTGGCATAATCCGGAAAAAGGGCTGCTTGCATCTGTGACGCCCTCTTGCTGGCGTAGTGGACGTGAGTTTTAAAGCTTAACCTGTTGTCGAGCATTACTCCGAGGTAGGTACATTAATGACTTCTTTGACCTAGTAGTTTGGTTCCCAACACGGAAATTCGCATATTCCACAGTCTTTCGGCTTGTTATCAAGACAGCCTCGGTCTTGTGGTCAGCTAGTTCTAGCCCTGCAGTCTCTAGCCAATTCTTGATTCTCGCGACTGCTTCATTCGTGGCGGACTCTATCTCGTGGATATGTTTGGCCACAGTAACCACAGCAATGTCGTCGGCAAAGCCTATAACCTTAACTCCTTGTGGCAGCGTTAGTCTGAGAACTCCGTCGTACATTATGTTCCACAGGAAAAAAAATGTATACATACTTTTTTGTAGATCATGCTCGTAGCTATGTTTGTGGCGAAGAATGTTTTACCGAAAAGTTAATATTTTTTAAAGATATTTACAAAAAAAACACTATACGCTCTTTTTAACCATTTTTTATTCGTTAATCGTTACTGATGTTTTGTCTGAATCGATTCCAATAGGAACTTCCAATGCATACTCAACTCAACTCTTTCACACACCGACATCCATATTCCAGACAGGGTTGCCAGAATTTAGTTCGGTTTAAGCGCCCAAACCTTAAAAAAATCCAGCCCAATATCGTTGCCCAGAAAGAAGCCCAAAAATCGTTGACCATTCCCTAAGTATTTTTATAAGTTAGTTTAGGTTTAAAAGGGCCCGAAACCTAAACCACCGAAAGCGTAAATTGTGATATCTAGGGTTGCAACTTGCAACAGAACAACTAACTCCAAGGAAATAAACCTCAATACAGTTCCTGGAAAACTGTTAAATTTTCCTGCAGTGCTAGTAATTTACGAACTCACGAAATTTCATTTATTTTATTTAGTTTGAATGTTTAAAATGTTTTTTCTTAAGTCACATTGACTAACACTGAATTATCTCTTTTTATAGTGCTGGCCAGCCTAAAATTAAGCGCTTCCTTCATTCTTCGCATCACAAGCAGATAGGTAACGTAGTAAAGCGAAAAAAAAAACTTCATATTTTTGTTGAATTGAATGTGTGCTCTCTGGCTTTGCAGCCTTATAAATCCACAAACTAAAACAAAAATGTAGTGTAATTCGCTAACCCCTAAACGTTTCCTCTCAGGGTCCACGGCTCCATTCGTTTGAACGTAATCGATCGCATAAATTTCATGATTCTGGCACCTAAGCCCCTCAGTCAGTACTGATCCTGTCAAGATCTATGGTCGTGTATAACTCCCCGATCCTCGCCTCTTATACAGCAAGCTTCAACAGCCACTTGCACGATCGCTTTGACATTAGAGGCGACTGTTACATACAACTTACGTTACAATCTGCTGTGGAGCTGACAATGGAGATTTGAGCTTTGATATGACTCCATCTGAGAAGCTTGCCCTATGATTCCTTTCGTCTTACTCAATCCTTCTACACCGCAACAGCTCCAGCGTTCTCTTTATGACCTACAGTGTTCTACTGGACCACTAAGTACCGTCAACGTCTTCAGTTTAAGTCATTTCCTTGGGGCTCCTTGGGGGTTTGAAAGCTAAGATTACACGTGAGATTTTTTGTGGAGAATTTTGACATGCCTGCGTCATTATGTCCTAAAGGTGTCACTACGTGTGATCGGTGCTAAAGCGTCTGGTCACGCTTGCTGTCGCAGCGTTCTCTCACTAGAGACACACGAATGACAACAGGAAGAGTGAATTTTTGTGACGTCAGCATGTCAAAATTTGCCACGAAAAATGACATGTGTAATCTAAGCTTAAGTTCTTTGTTAGTTCTTAAATGGAAATTATTAGGAGTGGTTTCTTCCCGTCTGCTGACCACCAATCGCCTTTGGGATATTGTCCTCGTGCTGAATCCAGTTGTTTGGTATAAAAGTTCTTATAGAATAAATTCTACTTACTAATAATTTTGTATCTTGGTGCTATCCTGGTTGATACCCTGCCAACCGTAATGTGATAAATGCAAAGCTTCCTGCAAGTAACTAAATACTTCTTGTTTACTCCTCAATTTCCTTAAATTAAATTTAACGCATAAAATTTCATACGTTCCTACAACATACGGCGAGAAGGAAGCCCATCCTGCATAATAGCATGTGAAATAAAATTCAACTCCTGTTTACCTCGTGATTTAATATAAAAAAAAATCAACCGAATCATCCGCACTCAACAGCACCAGCTAAAGCTCCATAATAATTTTTTAAACTATTTAACAATTTCCATCCAACCTCACACAATGGACCCTGACGTCGTCGAAAAAAAAAAAAAATATCCAAAACCAATCCCAACAATGTATCCACTGAGCCAAGGGAGGACTCTTGGCCTACAAATTTCGATTTTCACACTTCGTTTGATTCTCTGGCACTGGGGTGCATTAAAAGTTCGCCGCGATCTCCATAGAAGATTTTTTTTTTTTTTACAGAATCTCCCGCAGAAGGTTATTCTTCTTTTTTTTTTGCGGGCGCTCATACTTGTTCGTCCTTTTTGTGGGTTTAGATCGCCAGTCAAATGGGGGAGAAAATGTTCACTTTATGGCTAGTTTCCTCTCATCGGGCAAGGACTCACATGAAGAGGTGTATATGGTCACCAATGAGCGTACGGATAAATTCAGTGTTTTTTTTTTTTTTTTTAGTATTTCCTACCACACCCCTTGGCAATGGACGACAATTTATTAACCCTCCATGGAATTTGTTTCCTAGACGGTCATTTCATTTAGCAAGTAGCAATTTTTCCAGCGCGTAATAAAGGACATGAAAGGCATTAAAGTGGGAGACACTGCGAGATGGAGGGGTAGCGAATCCAGAACTTCTACATTATACAAAGCAATTGCAAGTGCAGCACACCGGGGCCAGCAAACAATTCCAGTTCAAAAAAGTATAGGAGAAAAAAGACAAAAGCAACTGAAATTGATATCCAAGCAGGGCAGCAGTCTTAAGAAGGGTATTCCTCAGGAGGCAAATTGAATTTCAATTTCATACGATGACGCGATGGACTCTCAGTCAGGTACCTAACTATCCTTGAGAAGATAGAGTAAGTGAAGTGAACTTACCTGCATCCCGAGGAGTTGCCAGCATCTTGAGCGATGTTTTCTAGTTCAATGGTCAAAGTGAATTGAGTAATCATAACCTATTATACTATTTACTTGAGTTCATGGCTTTTGCCTTTGGAAAAAAGTGATCTCATCTCACACCTCGCTTTGGAGTTATGATGCCTGAAGAAGTTTTTTTCTGTCGACAATGCTTTATCACGTAAATGGGAAATGTAACAAAGTGACGATGGCTAGCCAAAGAGGAATTGACAGTGAACGACTTTAATAAGTTAATAGTTTAATTTAATAAGTTTTTGAGTAAACAAATCACAAGAACGCATTGAGACTTTATTAAGAAAGTATACGGATCAATGATGCAGCTGGCCTAAAATCCGCACCAAACATGGTAAATTTTTGCGGATGCACTACCACCTAGTGGACCTGGTGTGGTTTGATATCGTCCCATATATGGAAATTTTGCTTGTTATCATTCCAAAAATAAGGATCATTTTTCGCCAAAATTTGGGAACTCTTATCATTATGCTCCAAAGCACAGTCAGTGAACCAACGGCATACAAAATGTGCCAAGTGGAAGTCTGGGAATGGCCGACTTCCTGTGCATGGCGAGGAAAAGGACTGCCTCGGCCCTCGGGTTCTTCTATACGCACTTTCAGTGACTGCGGCGATATTCTTCGCCAATCTGCCATTGCTTTGACGTACGGGTGTTGGCGTTGTTTATCGAACCGGTTGTCCTGAGTTTGGCCACCAAACATTGTAGAGACGATTTCGCGGGGCCACCGTTTCCGTCTTAAAGTATGCGACACGTACGCAGCTTTTGGACGGACGAAAATTAATTTTCTTTATGAATTTTATCATTTGGACAGGCTGATCAAGTGCAACATGCAATGGTAATGTGATGGCTGGCAACATCGACCCGTCCAACTTGCTATGCCCCTTACGACAGTTAGACGATCCACGAATCTTAAATGGTTCATGGATATGCAATCCCATAAAGAAAACAATGTCAGAGAGTAGAAAGAAATTACCGAAATGAGACAAAAAAAAACTACACATCTGGGTCGCACGAAACTTTTTCGTTTATCAAAAGTTTGGTTGAGTCAATTGGTAGGTTCAGAAGGTCTACAAATGATCTGGCAATGAGCTGCAAATGATCTGACAATAGCGAACTACCTTGAAATACCACATTTCCAGTTCACACGGCTTTGCAAGGTTGTCATTGTCAGACAAATTAAAAATTGTTCACAAAAATTTCCGCAGATACTTTTACAAGCATCTTAAAAAAGGAAAGGGCTATAAACCTTCCTCTATCCTTATTGTTGTTATAGGTATAGACTTTTTCGTCGACTGCCAAGAAAATAACACCGAAACTCCGTTTTGTTCGTTAAAATTATGAAAAATATTTGGCTGTAGGAAATAAGGCCCCAATGAAATAAGGCCCCAAAAGAGAAAATGAAATAAGGCCCCAAATTTGGGGTCTTATTTCATAATGAAATAACACCCCAATTTCAACTATGAAATAAGGCCCCACTGCGATGAAATAAGGCCCCAAAACAAAATTAAATAAGGCCCCAAATTTGGGGTTTATTTCATAATGAAATTAAAAATAATGAAAACTACTTTTTATTTAATATTGTTGATATTTGATAAACTAATTTAGATTAAAGAAACTTTTTATATGCTCAACCTCGCACTCACCCCGTAATCTAACAGTAAATCCAAGCAGGGGGGCAGTATGCCCCCCCATACGCATCCCATATCGGAAGGATAACAATTAATAATAATAAAATAATTTTGGGGACTTATTTCATAATGAAATAAGACCCCAATTTTCATTGGGAAATAAGGCCCAAAAAAAGGAAATAACACCCCAAATTGTATTAAAAATCGTTGTTGTTGTTTCCTGTATAATTTGTTGGGGCCTTATTTCATTTTCTTTTTGGGGCCTTATTTCGCAGAGCCAAATATTTGTCTATAAATGAATTTGCAGATGTCATAACCACAAACATCTGCCAATAACTGAGCCAGGAAATGAGTCTGCAAATTAGGAATGGCAATGGCCTGACAATGATAAAATTGGGTGTTGAGACGATTGGCAGATACCTGACAGTTTCATTGTCAGATGGCGATCTGGAAATTATCTGACAATAACTTTGCTGCAAATATTGGTAGACAAAATGGCCAGTTCACACGGTTGGCAGAAATTACGGACATCTTTTTCATTTGTTGACCGAACAATATTGTCAGATCTTTCAATCATCTGAACATAGCTTAAGATATAGTGTTAAATAAAATTCACTTTCAGGTTATTCATTTTGATATGGCAATAAAGATACCTACATATCAAATAACACTTAGGGGAGAGATAGTCACCTTAGGACACTTTTTCGCTCTAGATCCATTAAAAAGCGGAGTATCCCTTCGGATCTTGAAAATTATTATTACATGTTGTTTTATCTTTGAATCTTATATCCAAACATATATGTATAGTTATGATATAACGGGTGGTTTTTTAAGAGGCTTAGAACTTTTTTAAAAAAAAAAAACACAAAAAATTCGAAAAAATGAATGAAATATTTATTTGAATCGATAGTTTGAACCTTGCAATTTAATGTTTAAAGATAATTTCATGCAAATGTTGACCGCGGCTGCGTCTCAGGTAGTCCATCCGCTGAGTCCAATTTTGGCATACTCTTTCACGAATGAATGCATGGATGTTGGCTTCCAGTGCGTCAATCGAAGCGGGCTTGTCCCTATACACATTAGCCTTGACATACCCCCACGAAAAATAATCTAATGGTGTCAAATCGCACGATCTAGGCGGCCAATTGACCGGCCCGAAACGTGAAATTAACTGTTCACCAAACTCGCCTCGCAATTGCGCCATTGTTTCGCGTGCTGTGTGGCATGTGGCACCGTCTTGTTGAAACCACATATCATGCAAGTCAAGAACTTCCATTTCGGGCAAAAAAAAGTTTGTTATCATCGCTCGGTAGCGTTCACCATTGACAGTAACGCTGCGATTCGCATCATCTTTGAAGAAATATGGCCCAATAATGCCGCCGGCCCATAAACCGCACCAAACAGTGGCTTTTTCGGGATGCATTGGTAGCTGTTGCAATGCTTCTGGCTGATCTTCACTCCAAATGCGGCAATTTTGCTTATTTACGTACCCATTCAACCAAAAATGAGCCTCATCGCTGAACACAATTTTTCGATAAAAAAGCGGATCCTCGGCCAGCTTTCCAAGAGCCCATTCACCAAAAATTCGGCGTTGTGGTAGGTCGGCTGGCTTTAGTTCTTGCACAAGCTGTATCTTAAAAGGCTTTACGCACAAATCCTTCCGCAAAATTTTCCACGTAGTGCTGTAACAAAGGCCTAACTGCTGGGAACGGCGCCGAATCGACATTTCGCGGTCTTCTGTCACACTAGCTGATACGGCCGCAATATTTTCTTCACTACGCACAGTACGTAAACGTGTTGGTGGTTTAATGTCCAACAAAGTAAATTTGGTGCGAAATTTGGTCACAATCTTCCGAATAGACTGCTCAGAAGGTCGAGAATGCCGATCATAAAATGGAAGCAGCGCGCGATGAACATTTCGAACCGAGCACGAATTTTGATAGTAAAATTCAATAATTTGCAAGCGTTGTTCATTTGCAAGACGATCCATGGTTAAATTGCAAACCAAACTGAAGCTGTTTGACAGTGACACAAGGTACTAAACACACGTCAGCTGTCAAAACGAGTGTTGCCAAAACCAAACCAGCTAAAAAATCACCCGTTATATATTTTTTATTTATTTTAATAATATCTTTAAGTGTCCCATTCTGCCCCTCTGGGGGGGCACCTTAGGACAACTATGGGGCAGTTTTGGACATGTCAAAAAAAAAACGCTCATTAGGAGCGGTTTCCTTCTTTTTCTTGTAATTTCTGACCATTAGTGCAGAGATAAACCTAAACAAATAAAACCAAAAACAATCACACTGAAATAGATTGTTCAAAGTGATAAAAGGGGGCAGATTAGGACATGCCCAAAAGTTCCCCTAGCGCATTGTCCAAAAGTGCCCCGAGGGGGATAAAAAAACTAAAAACTTCATATTTTTTAGAAAGAATGTAAATTGTTAATATTTTGGTTGAATAACATCGCTACACATATAAACATTATACTTGAACACTTTTAATTTGTAAATTGAGCATAATGTTAGAATGATATGCTAACGTCTAGGAATAAAAAAAATTACAACCGTCGTCTGGAAACACACTTTTCTTTTTATTTTATTTTTTAAAGTTGGTATCGTTTCAATATCCATCAGATGTTTGTTTGAAGTGGATTTGCCACTGTAAAATTTTATTAAAGCACCTATTAAAAAGTTTTTTTTTTTAGTACTTTTTCTTAAGTTGTCCTAAACTGTCCCCGTCCTAAACTACCCCCCTCTCCCCTACTTACTTAGCGGGCGCCCGACCAGTGAAGAGTCTCTGCCTTGGACACTATGCAACTCTGCGATTGCGGCCACGCTGCCTCCAATTTGCCAGACCAAGTGCGTTGGCATCCGCGATGGCTTAGGCTTTGAAACGGAGGTTCGGTCTTCCTTGTCGTCTCGAACCTGGGGGCTGGGATTCGAAGATGGAGCATTATTGTCCATTCGCTCAATGTGGCCGAGCCAATGAAGTCCACGTATTTTTACTTTTTGGACTACATCCACATCTCGGTACAGCTCATAGAGTTCGCGATTTGACTTCTCCTCCATTAGCACTCCCTCGCACACAACAACAAAACAACTATCACTGAGCCAACGTACCTATTACACCAACGAAAATCCACACGTCACAGAAAAACAAGAAAAATAAGTAACCAAGTATATAATATATGTGCAATCGTTGCCAGGTCAAATATTTTATTTTTATTTTTTTTATTCATATATAATTTTTTTATTGATAAATTTTGTATTGTTACATTTATTTTGTGTGTCGTTGTTTTGTAAATTAACGTCCATATTTGTAATAAGTTTTGTATCAAGTTTTATTTTTTTGTATGTAAAGTTTTGTTAGAACCCCTAAAGTGAGCTCATTCTAGGTAGGAAGTAAATGGAAAGTTAGGAATATCGCGGAAGGGGGAATAAAGTAAAATAAAATAAAATATAAAGCGTTTAGGGCAAGAAGGATACCAAATTTAAGCATTGTCAGATCCTTTTTTATAATTTTCAACATTTTTAAATCTTTTTTTGATTAACTTTTTCTTAAATATTAAAGCCATAGTTCGTAAATTCAATCAAATTACTTTAAGCCAAAAATTAAATGGTAAAGTAAACTAACCACAATAATCGATTCGTCACGTAAGAAAAAATTCTTTTACGGTGAGCTATAAAATAAAAATATGACATTTTAAATACATTTTCAGAGGGGTGACATAGGCAGGGTTGCCAGAATTTAGTTCGCTCTAACCGCCCAAACCTTTGAAAAATGTAGCCCAATATCGTTCAGAAAGAAGCCCAAAAATCGTTGAAAATTTTGGTATTTTTCAGACTTATTCTCACCGCGGTTTTTTTATGTGTAAACATCTAAGCGCGCGTTATTGGAATCTGGTGGAGTAATTCCACACATTTAACTTGCGGGGACGGAAATTCGTCACTGTGTTTTATCATTGCATCCATTTTTTCATTGCATACGTTTTTATCATTGCATACATTTATGAGCTGGGGCATATTAATTTCAGCTTTTTGTTGATGTGAAATAAAATTGTGTTTTATCATTGCATACATTTTATCATTGCATACGTTTTTATCATTGCATACATTTATGAGCTGGGGCATATTAATTTCAGCTTTTTGTTGATTTGAAATAAAATTGTGTTTTATCATTGCATCCATTTTATCATTGCATACGTTCTTATCATTGCATACATTTATGAGCTGGGGCATATTAATTTCAGCTTTTTGTTGATGTGAAATAAAATTGTGTTTTATCATTGCATACATTTTATCATTGCATACGTAATCTAGATAGATTACAGTCTCGAATGTACATATCTTACTTCAGCTACCACAATCCGATTGTATCTATTCTACCAAAACTAGCACATTACGAATAAATTATTGTTATTTCATAACATATCAGGAATACGGTTATTACAATTCCCTCTTTTCTCAATGACGTGTATCAAGCCACACACATACCGCACGCACGGTGTTTACACATACACATATTTCGGGACTGTTGGATACAGTCGCACTAATTGTTTTTACATCTAGTCTTGGATTTTATTTGACTCTTTTATTTCTGCTATTGGCTTTTGTGGCTTGTATCAAACCAAAAGGCCTGCAAAATGAATTGGTGTGCATGCAAATTGAACGACTGTTCGATGTCACTTGACTGCAAGAGTGCTGCCAAGTTTTAAAAGTGCGGGTTTGTTCGAAAATATTTCTTTTTTTAGTTTTGTGAAAGAATAAAACAAACAAAATTAACACACAATTTGTGAAACGATATGTAGCCAAAATCGTTTTTTAAGTAAAAAGATAGCCCAAAATACGACAAAGCGCCCAATCTGGCAACCGTGGACATAGGGTGTTTTGACCACCCCTCGAATGATGAGCTGATCGTGCTGAGACATCCATATTTGGGAAAGTTCACTACTTCCAGTGAAGGTGGGAAGTGGGATAAGTCATGGCCTCGCTGAATACCAGCGACAGCGCCCTCTCTGTGTGGAACTGTCCGTCTGCGTCTGAAAAGATATTATGAATTGTTAGTGTAGACACGATATATGTTTTGTATATAGGTATTGTTAGTGTGTGAGAAGAACCCTCACCATTCCGGCGAACAAAGTCGAGCTAAGCAAGTATACCCGTTCCGCGCACCCAACACTCCCCCCTTCTCTATTACATCCTATCCAACTATCATTTCCTCATCCTGTTTCCTGTCGTTTTCAAATCCCAGTGTCTTTAACTCCTAATATATGCCTATTACAACTTAAGGCCAACATCAGCCAAGCAGTCCGTGAGCTACAGCCCGAAACCATCCACAAGGTCTTGGAAAGTTCGAGTGACAGAATGCGCTACTGTGAAGCCAGCCGAGGTAGCGACTTGAACGACGTTGTCTTCCATAATTAATGGGATTGTTTGCTCCTACTAAATAAATTTTGTGAAAAGTAAAAGTTCATAAACATTTATGTTTAAAATGTTAAGGATGTCTAATACTATATCCGTTGTCATGTGTTCTTCAACTCGAAGACAGATGAAAAACATAACCTTCCCACCGCTTGTATTCAAATGAAACATAACATCCTGCCCTCCTGGCTTGGTAACCCCTGAAAACATAAAAAGTCCGAAGAAATAACTTTCAGTGAGAGCTTCGTACAAACTTCTCCATTCCTCTGACTAGACTCCCTGGGGAAAAACCCAGCTTCAATGTTAAATGGGTTAAAAATGAAATTCTGCTATTTATAAACTGATGCCAAACTTTCTGGCATTGATGTAGTATGGTTTATGGCGGAACAGTTGTATTTCATTTTATTTCGTCGCCACTGCAGAAACTCTTATGTGGTTGTGCCTCATTTATTTTTCTACAAATTGCAAGAATCCATCCCACATGACAGATAAATCCTGTTAGTTTAGTGCACTTTAAAGCAACTTGGTGTAACTTACATCAGCTTCCCACTATCGCTGTTTCACGACAAAATAATATAAAAGAAAAATCAAGGATAGCTATCTGCCATATAATTCTTTCGTAGGAGTATGGCAATGAGAACTTTATCTCGTGTACATAATTGCGATATCAGTCATGAGACAAGTTGGAGCTTTCTCTGTATTTCTTTGAACAATTTTTCGGGTTTTCAAAATGTTGGAAACAAGACACTCATGCCAAACTGAGCCAAGTCGGATTATATGAACAAACTGAAACAAGTCGAGTTGAAATTTATGTGATTAAATTATGGCAGCAAATAAAAGTTTTTCTTGTACCGGTTCGAGGCAGGGCGGGTGTTTCCTTAATTGTTCGATGATTGTCATGATATAAGCCCAAAGTACTTGAATTGGTAAGAGTTTGCATTTTATTCTTACAACAGCAAACTACCAACGTTTATAATGTGCAAAATATTTTGTCTTTCGTCACACAACCGTACGATATGCGCAAACTTTTGGGTAAAGTTGGCTAAAGGTTTGCCAATAAGTGACCTGAAATCGTTGGCCGGATTAGTTTAAATGGGTCTGTACACCGAATATCGATGCGGGTTACAACCCGTAATAGTTGACTTTATGGGGCAGTTATCCATTACATTAATTTATTTAATTTGGTGACACTCTTGTAGACATTATAGTTCAGGCTATTGGTGGGATTAATTACTGTTAGAAATGGTGACATTGGATATATCATAACATTAGATAAATAATTGAATGAGAGAAAGTTGGGCAGGTGAAGAGTATTCAGTTCTTTGGCAATTTTGGTCACAGTTTGGTTAGAAATACAGCCTTCGGTCTATACGATTCTTATTCGATCTATACCAAAAAAAAAAATGTAATTTCAAATTGATATTTTTGTCATATCAACTTCAATTTCCTGCGAAAATTTCAAAAATTGAATAAAAACGTATTTTTTTTAATATTAAAAATATCAGATTAATAATTTTCATGGCAGATTTACATTAAAAGCTTACATTTTTTGAAATTACGATTTACATTCCCATATCAATAAGCAATATCAAATTTTGTATGATGTTCTGTAATATAATGTTTACAAGATTTAATGTTAATTCTACATTACGCGTATTGTTGTGATGTTGAAAATGCAAAATTGATAAGCTTTAATTTGAATATAGGTACTTCACAAATTAAAAACTAATGTGATTTAATGTGTTTTTAATATTAACAAAATGTACTGTTTATGTGAGACATGTAAAAATAAGCCGAAGCCCCAAAATACCGGTACACTAAGGTGCAATTTTTGATATTACCAACATATTTGATATGAATAATGTAAAAAGGCAGTTGCTAACGAAATAAACGAGTCTGAAATTGAAACTGCAGTTGCACTTGCAGTGGTTTACTCGTAGTGATCGGTTTGTTTGTAGAGTGTTTCCGTGTTAACTTTTAATTTAATGTGCAATTTTGCAATTTGTGTAATGTTTAGTGTTAAAAAAAAAATCTGTAAAAACACAGTGATAATAAACCTCAGTTCGAGTAATTTCTTGAATTTGTGTTCAAAAAAAGAGCTAATGGATGAACATCAAGACCAGTTTATTTTTGCAGGCATTAGTGAAATAATAGGGGATGATGATCTCGGAAACCCTCAAAGTTTTCCGGATTCTTTGGAATTTGAATCCGAAGAATCCGTTCCGGAAGAATCGTGTAATATTGGAGCTGTTAAGGGAATTTCGATTAGAGACAGCTTTTACTGCTCTTTTGTGTAAGTTTTCATTACGTATTTTGGTAATCTTTGTAACTTTATCGTGTAAATTATTTAATTACAGAAAACCAGAAATTAACCCATTATGTAACCGTTATTAGGCAGTCTGGGCCTCAGAAATACTTATGGAGCTATCAATATGAATCGAAACATAGAGAATTTATAGATCACGATCAGTCTTACTCTGTAGGTTCCAAAAGTATCTCCTTGAAAATAATAGCTATTGCCGACTTTACAAGTACTCCAATTCATGTTTACTATTTCCCAGATGGAACATGTTTAATAAGAAATAAAATATTTTAAAACAAATTGTTATTAATTGTTTTATTACTGATGACGTACAAAGTCGTCTAAACCTATTTTAGGATTATAAAAAAAAAAAAAAAAAAAACAAAACCTTATTGCAAAATAAGTCAACTTAAGAATTAAGGTTTGAAATACACCGCTTGGACAAAATTAGAGCATTGATGTTTAAAGTAAGTAAGTAAAAATTAATATTGATTTTACATTTCTAATATAAAATTGATTACATTTATTTCATATAAATTACAAAAATTTTAATATCAAAACTTGAATTATCAAAAATAAATGAAAGCTATATTCATTTTACGTTTTTATCATATCGATTACACAATTTACATATCAAAAATCGATGTTATCAATATCAAAAGTAGATGCGTATCATATCAATTTCACATTTTTAATATTAAAATATTATAAAATTCTAATATCAATACCACATGAATTCAAAATCACTTGGTTCTTATCAATGAAAAATATCAATATTACAACTGTTTTTTTATTTTTTTTTTTTCAGTGTATCCATTATAATTGAACTAAAATACTTTAAGTGATTTTTTGAACAATAGTAGAATTCGGACAGTACAGACCTTCTTCATAAATATTCCCCTTGACATTTTTGTATTTTAACTTTCTCCATTACGTAGTAAGAGAAAGATATTGTTTTCGTACAAAATTTGGGTCGCAAAATTCTGTCCGTCTGTCTGTCCGTCCTTCCACAGGCCTACAGTCTAAACGGCTGCCCGGATTTCGTTCAAACTTCGGATTTGAAGTCTGTGGGCTTACAGTTCGGGGCAGTTTTTTTTTTTTTGTTTTTGCAAGGTAACCTCAATATTAATGGTACTGCCCATATAAAATTTTCGACCCAGTTTGATTTGTTCGAAAACGGCTCTAACGGATGGGCTAAAAATTCGAATAACGGTACCTACTTTTGAAATTTGGTAATACATTATATCGAAAAAGCTATGTACGATTATAACAAAAACAAAAAATAATTTCTAAGGTAATTATGGTCATTTCTAAATTAATGGCAAACTCAGTTTTTCTCTATATTATGGAATTTTGGAAAAAAACAAAAATTTACTTTTTAGTTTTCTTTAGTTACCTGAAAACGGTTTTAACCAAACCGTCCTTAATTTTCAGTTCGAATCGCCGAAAACGCTAATTTTAAGACCGCTCATATCTCGAAAACCCAATTTTCGACTTCGATAAGACTTTAAGAAGCAAGTAATGACTTGCACAATAACTGAAATGAACAAAAACTTATTCTTGGTTTGTAGCTTAATAGTTGACAAATAATATTTTTCGAACTAAACATTACAATTTTTGGTACTGTTTTGTTTGAAATTATTTACAATAGCCGATTTAACGATTTTTAATTATGTATTTCTCAAAAATTCTCAAAAATGACTGCCGAAGAGCCGACCGCTGTTCATATAATATATATTTTTAAAACTCGATACCGCATTTTAAAATTCAAATTGCAACAGCCATTAACCATTATTAATAATTATGCACCTTAAAATAATTCCAACCACTTAGGCCCGTTTGCTGATACAACTCATAGCGATTTAAGTTCTACTTAAATACCTTATGGGCTACTTTTTCTATGTCATAAACTGTCACATAAGATTTTAAGTGGAACTTAAATCGCTATGAGTTGTATCAGTAAACGGGCCTTAGAGTTTAAACAATCAGAAAATATCACTTCATTTGCGCCTCCCACACACGTCCATCGGGATATTCAGTCTATAACTGCTAATGCAAATTCTAAAACAAATCCCTGAATTCCTACAATGTATCTTTGTTTGATATCAGTCTATCGCAAACCCTACTTCACCTTAAAGCTGAAACGATCGTCACTAATATATTCCAGTGAAAAATAAAAGCATGCCCTAACAGATCAGAAAACACAAACTCCTACATCCTACTACGCTTGTCCTCTTATTCAAAAATCAGTACAGTAGGCGCGTAGCTCTCTAACCAGAACTGGCGACAATAATTGCCTGTTACTGAGAGCTTCAACTTTTAAAAACACACATTGGGTCGTATGAATTAAGCGAAGCAATTGCTTTTACTCAAGAGAAATGTCAAAGTCGAAGCATTTGCTACGTTTCGTATGAATAAAAAACAATTTGAGTTAGTTATAACTTTTGACATCACATTTTACCACTTTGGAAGTGTCTCTCGCGCAATCTATTCAGTTTAGAAAAAAAATGATATTAGAAACCTAAATATCATTTTTGAAGACCTATCCATAGATACCGCCCGCGTATCGGTTTGATGAAAAAAAAATTTGATTTTCAGTTCTAAGTATGGGGAACTTCCAAAATTTATTGTTTTTTCTATTTTTGTGTAAAATCTTAATGCGGTTCACAGAATACATCTACTTACCAAGTTTCAACAGTATAGTTCTTAAGATTTCGGAAAAAAGTGGCTGTTACATACGGACGGACAAACAGACAGACAGACAGACATGACGAATCTACCAATTCAACAACTTAATTAAAAACGGCCATTGACTCTTCTTACGATTGACATTTAAACTTAAACTCGACTCGACTTTCTGCGGATCGAAAGTTACAATCTCTAGTACTTTAAAGTCAAAGACGACTTGAAGTCGAGTCTAAATTTTGTTGTTGGTAAGGCCGATTGAAACCAACTGTATATGAATAATGTGTCAATCAATCTGGTTTCAGGAAAATGCACAGCTGTACAACTGCACTGCTCAAAGTGACTGATGACATACGAATGGCTTTAGACGACAACCTAGTTACATTCCTTACGCTATTAGATTTTTCCAAGGTCTTCGACACAGTCAACCATATCATATTAAATAACATACTCAAGTTATTATATGGGTTTTCAGATTCGTCTGCAAAAATCGTTCTCTCTTATCTCCAAGAAAGAAAACAAGCTGCGTTCTATATTTTTTCCGAGTTTATTGAAATATCGGCAGGTGTCCCGCAAGGTTCAGTTCTTGTTCAATGATATCCCAAAAGTAATTAAACATTCATTAGCTCATATGTACGCAGATGATGTTCAACTGTATCTCAGCTGTAAACCTGGCCAAACTTCTGAGGCTATACTAAAGTTAAATGATGATCTTCAAAGGATTTTAAACTGGTCTCAAGAAAACTTTTTAAAACTGATTCCTATTAAATCGAAGTGTATGATCATCGGCAGAATGGAATTAGATGTAAGTCGTTATCCGGCTATATGCCTAGGAGATAATCCAACTGAGTATGTTGGCAAGGCTAAGAACCTCGGCATTTGGTTTAATTCCAAGCTAAGCTGAGATGATCATGTAACTACCATAATTGGTAAAATTTACGGCTCTCTAAGAAATTTATCGGTATCCCAAAGCTACACATGTAATGAGAACAGACCATTAATCTAAGTTAGCCTTCTTTGACACTTGTGTGACAGCTCAATTAATGTAATAGAAAATAAGTCAGTTGTTCATCAGCCATCAGACAATAAAGGTTAAATTGTTAAGAGCATTTTTATTATCCCGAATACGCATTACATGGTGTCAGAAGTGGGATATTACATCAAACGAGTAATCTGTAAAATAATAAACCATCGTCGGAAGAAATTTATAATACCTACATATTTGGAATAGGAAATACAACGCTTCAGTCAAAAACAATTAAATTTTCATAACCAAGAATATGTCAAACGACCGATTACCACCAGAACTGGATTGCGGAAATCTGGCACGTGAGTGGCCAATATGGAGACGTAATTTCACTATGTACATGATCGCCAACAATAAAATGAAAGATCTAGAAAAACAAAAAATTGCAACATTTTTGTGGTTAGTTGGAACTCGTGCAGCAGACATATATACTACATTGTTTCCAGATGAAACAATTTTTGATACAATAAGTCTGCACACAGAAAATAATAATGCACAACGGGCAGAAAATGAACGGGAAAATCCAGATGCAGCAGCGGATAATGCAGACACACAGCAACGAACGGAAAAGACACTGGAAGTTGTCTTAAAGGCTTTCGACGATTATTGTATACCAAGGAAAAATATCGCCATGGAATCTTTCAAATTTAATAATATCATTCAAAAGGAAAAACAAAAATTCTCGGAATTTGAAACGGAGTTAAGAACGCAATTAAGATATTGTGATTTCAAGTGCAAGTGCGGGGAAAGCTACGAGGACCGAATGTTACGCGATCGAATTATTATTGGAATATTCGACAAAAAACTTCAATTAAAATTGCTAGATGGACGAGATGAACCGTTGAAAATTGTTATTGATACTTGCAAAATATACGAAACTGCAAATGTCAATAAAAACATCTTGGATCGTCGTGCACCATTTGCAGTAAACTTAGTTTCTGAAGAACAACAACAAGAATTATTTGAACCCCCGGCAGTGAATTTGCTTAATCGAGCCTGTTTTAACTGTGGTCAAGCATTCAGTTTTGGACATCTAAACAAATGCAAAGCAAAGGAGTTTATTTGTGAATTTTGTGGCAAAAAGGGTCATTTTAAGCGATGCTGCCGATCACGTGGGAAAAATCAGCAAGCCAGAAATCATCAACCAGGAGATCATCAACAAGCTGGAGCGCGTCAACAAACTGGAAATCAACAAAATGCAGCCAGACAACAAACTGGAACTTTAGATTGGAATAAGAAAACAGGTACTGTCACACAAGGCTCTCTTAATAGTTATAAATTAGTAAATACTAATAATTTTTATAGCATAAAATCAAATAGCGGATCAAGTAACATTAAGTGGGTCAAGCAATACCGGATAGATGGGAAAATTATTGAATTCAAAATAGATACCGGATCCGATGTCAATTGTATACCAATTCAATTTATCAAGACAAATCAAATGAAAATTAAAAATGAAATTAATAATTTTCCTGTTTATGATTATAATCGAAATAAAATTAAGATATTTGGAGAAGTAGATTTGAGTTGCTATGATTTAAATAATAGTTCTGAACAATCAGCAACATTTTTTGTAGTTGATAATAACCTTGAACCATTACTTGGGTTAGAAACATGCATTGAATTTGGATTGATCAAGCGTTTAGATGTGAGTTCTGTAAGTAAATTACCTAAATCTAAAGAAGAGTTTGTAAAGCAATTTCATGATCTTTTTGATGGCTTAGGCAAGTTTCCTGGTACTTGTTCAATACAATTAAAAGACAATTCAGTACCAGCATTGCATTATAAAAAACGATTTCCATTCAGCATTATGAATAAATTAAAAAATAAACTAAATACAATGGTCCAAGAGGGAATAATAACATCAGTAGATTACCCTACTGACTGGGTAAACAACTTACAAATAATCGAAAAACCGAATGGTGACTTAAGAACATGTTTAGATCCAAAACCATTAAATGCTTGTATTAAAAGGGAACATTATTTGATACCAACAATAGATGATGTAACTAGCAATTTGGCGAATAAACGAGTGTTTTCGGTTATGGATCTAAGTAATGGGTTTTGGCAACTGGAGTTAGATAGTAAAAGCTCAGATCTAACAACTTTCATGACCCCCTTTGGTAGGTTTAAGTTTAATCGGGTACCTTTTGGTATAAATAGCGCACCAGAGATGTTTCAAAGGAAAATGGTACAAACATTTGGAGACATTCCTGGTGTTATAGTTTATTTTGATGATATTTCAATAACTGCCACAAATGAACAAGAGCATGATGAATTATTATCAATGGTTATTGAAAGAGCAAGACAAAATAATATTAAATTTAACCCGTCTAAAATTCAATATAGAACAAATGAAATTAAATTCATGGGTCACATAATATCGGAAGGAAAAATAAGATCGGATAACAAACATATTAAAGCAATTTTGGATATTAAAAGACCGGAAAATAAAAAGGATGTAATGAGATTTCTTGGATTGACTAAATTTTTAGCCAAATTTATACCAAACTTATCTAAAATCACAGCGGAACTAAGAGGGTTGACTAGAAATAATGCTGAATGGAATTGGAATGAAAAACATGAATTGGAATTAAAAAATATAGTAAATATAGTTACATCGCGACCAGTCTTAACGATCTTTGATCCAAATAAAAACATATTGGTTCAAACAGATGCATCGAAAGATGGCTTAGGTTGTGTGTTATTGCAAGAGGGACATCCGATTGCATACGCGTCTAGAACATTAAGCAATACTGAACAAAAGTGGGCGCAAATCGAAAAAGAACTTTTGGCCATAGTTTTCGCATGCGATCGTTTTCATTTTTATCTATATGGACGCGATTTTGAGGTTCAAAGTGATCATAAACCATTGGAAACATTGGTAAAACGTGACATTGATGATGTCACACCAAGATTACAACGCATGTTTATGTTTTTATTAAAATATCCAAAAATGAAAATAACTTATACGCCGGGAAAAAATATGTTAGTAGCTGATTGTTTATCAAGGGCACAACTATCAGAAGTTGAAGAACTTAAAGGGTTAAATGCAGTAATACATTCAGTTACAAAAGGGGTATGCATTTCAAAGGAAAATTATGATATTTACTGTGAAAAAATACGAAATGACAAACAGTATAGTCAAATTTGTGAATATGTAACAAACAAATGGCCTAAATATTCTCAACTTGATGAGTTAGGAAAAAAATTCCATACTTAAAACTAGACTTATGCTAGCGAAGTCTCTTCTCATACCCATCATAGCCTATAGTTGCGAGATCTGCTGCTATGTCTTCATCGGATTATAACCTCTAAACAACCACCATATTTGTATAATAAACTTTACACAATCTAGTCGGTCTTTAACGTTAGTTCTCCCTCGTTATAATTATACATGCACTGAGCATCAATTTTTCGTTCATGCCATTCGTATTTGGAATGCACTTCCTCTTAGCATTAGAAGATCTTGTTATGCGAACTCCTTCAATGCAATGGCAGATATATAACTATACCTAATTATATTTATTTTAATAGATAAGACTAATTTAAATGTAAATAAATAACTGTTTCTTAATTGTATTTTGTCCAAATTTGTGTACTCATTACTTTGTATTATTATCCCTTAAATTTTTAAATTTTCCGAATTGTATCTTCATTTATAACTTAAAGATTATATTAGTCTAATGTAAATTATGTTTATAAATAATTAATAAATAACAAAATAACTTAATTTTACCAGTCTTAATGGCGACATATACCAACAATTTTTTGTTTGTGCACACCTATGGCACAGTAGCTTATAAAAATAAATACTAAAAAAGTGTACGGAAACTATTTGGATGTTCACGTATTAATATAATGATGATGATGATATAGTTATTATCGCCGATACCGTGAGCTCCTCATCGCTGAGGTGAATTCACGGCTTCCTTCCCAAAAGTCGACTCGAACTCTGAAGTTGAAACCTATTCTGAGGAAACATTTACAACAACTTGGAGAGAGCATATATCATACAAATAAAAATAAAGGTGCGTAGTGGAGTAATTGAAGTGCCACCTGTCTGGCAAGCACCGGGGGCAGTTATTGAAACGTTGTACGTCCTTGGAATATCCTCCTTTCAACATTTTGAGGAAATACGCTACACAAACTACATGATGCTTTTCGAAAAAAAGTCTTAAATTTTCCCATATCAATTTTGAAATTTAATCGGTTCCTCCAGCGATCGTGAGTGACTCATTTTAAAACCAAGTCTTTGCTATTCCCCCTTCTCGTCATTCATTATCCTTTTGGATTCATACAGGAAATTGACTGTCCTATATCTAGATACATACACTCCTGTCCTACTGTAATTTCCCTGAATTGAAATGCCTGCTCCTTCACCCATTACGTCCTTTTTATATACATTGCTCTCAATCAATGGTTGTGCTCAATAGTGGGAGATTTGAGGACCGCCCTTTAGTTATAAAGTACTCAGCAACAAATCCAATTTATTTTAAAGTTGATCTGAAATTTTCTACACAATTTGGCTGTCATAACTTCAATTGCGGTTGAAGTGTTGTGCAAAAACTTAATCTTTATAAAACCATCCAATTGCACATGACACATAACACATATCGAATAAGTCCAACTGCAGCAGACATTCTTCGTACAATTTTAGAGTTAGACGGGAGAGCAGTGGTTTAGTTTCACAAATTCTCAGCATACCTTCAATTTTCTGAGAAAGTTTATAAAGGGATGTAGTTTGGTATGTGTGCTGTGGTGGTGTTGCCAGTAAACTAGTGTAGTGTTCACATTTTTATTTTATTTTTATTTGGGATTTGTAGGGGATTTGTGGTAAATGTATATGTAAGCCGGGTCAGTGCGGCGAGCATGATTGTATTAATGTCATGAAATTCCAGTCCGCTTGACCGAGGTATTGGGATACATGAAAACTCCTTATTCAGAGTAAGGTCAAATTTAGATTGGAATAGTAGTTATGGTTTATTTTGTGGGGTATCACTTTTGAGCCTTTAATAGTCTTTCTTTCAAACAAAGATTTCCAATGAGTTGTGCCTGGTGATGGCAAAAACTTACCAACTAGGTAAACTTCCTTCGAAAATCCCTACTGCTCTTCAAATAAAAACTCTCCCCACAATCGGAAATAGAAAATTTATTCACAGGCTCTCCTTAAACTGTATTAAGCATTTTAGCCGAAAAATTAAACCCGACTTCAACTTCTGACCAGAATTACTATTACATTGACCAGCCAACCACAATTTCATATTCATATCACATCTTCAAGTCCGAACTGTGCCCCAAATCACGCATCATGTATGAAGCGACCAATGCATATGCACATTTACACGCTAACATCAGCATGTCGAAAACTTACTCCTCACAGTGCGGTACGTGATGTGGAATAGTAAAAAGTTCCGATTAATTTCCCAACAAGAGTTTGATTTATTATCTAACCTTCGACTTAAAGCGCCAAACCCACACCACAACCCAGCCATAGGATAATAGGGAGGCGAAAAAAAAAAATCCCCTGTTGCTTGCCCATCAAACCTTTGACTGTTTTGGATGAACCCATGAGGCCCTTGCACTGGATACCGTCATCTCCACCGATAGGTATTCTGAAGCGTTTTGTGGAAAGATTAATTGCTTTCCAATTGCTTTAGTCGCAGAGAGAAGTATGTATCGCATGGCGACAGACGACGACGACGTCGACGTTGAGGGCCAACAACCCTCCACAGAAGCACTGGCCTTACAGCCAGCCCCAGTCATGAATCAATTTCAATCAGACTATAATTAATTTTACTTTCAAACAATTTGCGGAAAGTTTTCTAGTTGTGCATGCTATCGAGCAAGTGCATGACAGCAGCGGTGCTATGGTGGCTGTTGCTTTATTTTCGATAATTTTGAAGCAGTTTGTGTGGATCAGTGTGTGTGCTGCAGATAGAATTCATCAAAAAGGACTGCATTCTTTACGGTTATATAACACTATACTGGAGACTGGATGTATTTATTTGCAGCACTTTGATGTCGCCATCTTTAAATTTTCACGTGAGCTGAGAACTAAAGGGACACTCTCCTCAATGAGAATGCAACTGTAATACGATATATCATAACGTAATGCACTTGGGAGTATTGGCGTAGGAACTGACTGTATATGTACTGTCTACAAGAATAATGTGAGTGTGGATTTATTTAATCGAGGTATTTAAATTTGGAAGATGTAACATTTGAAAGTTGGTCGCCATCTAAAATTAACGCTGATGGACAAGAATCCTGATAGGCAGACCGAAGTGATTTAAGCGTAGCTAGTCATGTCTAACTTAAATCGAATAAGGCAGCTGGAGCTGACGTCTGGGCCATAGTGCTTTCAAAGCGGGAGGAGATGATTTGGTAAAGAGCATTCAGCAACTGATCTATAAAATTTGGCCGGATGAATATTACTCAGCGTCATTTGTCCGATCTCATAAAAACGAGATCATTTGCCTGCGTCAACTTTTCAAGAAGCTTATAACGTCGCATGTTAAAAACTGTTAAAAACTTATATAAATCATACGCATACCCATCCACATCCTACACAGTCAAGGGTAAGACAAGCACTCACACATAACAACCTGCATTCATTCCTTTCTCTCTTTTACACATTTATTTGTTTTTTCCATTCATTTTAACATATTTTGAAATCAGTTACTCCTTGTTTTTGCAACCGTATTGTTCGTCAGAAAAAGTTTGCTCCATTTAGGCCCGTTTGCTGATACTGTTCTGTTCTGTGTCAACTTAATTTATTTTCATTTGTCAGAAAATACTTAAGTTGCACTTTGCTAAGATAAAAATAATTCGAAACGCAGCCAACTTTGCTGTATTGCTAAATATCAAATAAACTTCAAATGAGTTTCATTTTAAGAGCGCAAACGTGAAATTATCGTAATAAAGTTTCAGTTTAGTAATGGCAGACAAAACAAGTAAAAAGAGTGAGGAATCCAAACCTCTCCTGGAGTGAAAAAAGGACACTTCTTCAATGCGTTTATGAAGAAAAACTAATACATAATTGAAAACAAAAAGACAGACGGAGTCACATGGAAGGAAAAGGAAGCGGCTAAGCGTCTTGGGAAAGAATTACCGCTAGTTTTAATTCACAATCGGCATCTGGATGCCAAAGGAGTATTGAATCGCTAAAGAAATTCTACCAAGCTTACAAAAAAGAAATTAGAAATATTGCTGCAGACGAAATATTATCTGTGATTCAGAGTGGAGGTGGCAAAGCGCAACAAGTGACGGATCCCAATTTTGACCTCGCATTGTCAATTATGAATCCAAAGACAATAGAAGGCTTTGACAATATTCCCGATGGTAACGGAGTGGATGAGCTGTTCCTTGTAGCAGAAGACCAACCGTGTAGCAGTAGAAAAAACGTAAAATAAATGCGAGAAAATTTGATTCATATACCTTATTTCAATAACACTTATTATTATTTTTAGATTGAAGAAAAACGGAATGAAACAACAGCATCAGATTGGACAAAGTACAAACCAAGTCAATTAAAACAGCCGGTGCATCCAAAACTCAAGACTAGGCAAGAGTAAGTGCTGCAAATATGGCCCACCCTTAACATTTTTTTAAATAAAACCATAAATTTAAGTCTAATTCATTTATTATTTTTTCAAACAGTCTTACAAATTATTTTTATTTCAGTCAAAACAAACATAACTAAAAGTTAAGAACAAAAACTTAAAGGGACTCCATAATTCAGTTTTGAAAAAAGTGCGGCTAATATGGCCCACCTGGTGTTAAATATGGCCCAGGGTGGGCCCACAAAGATCCCATTATTTTGTTGTTGATTGCCGATATGACTTTCATCATGTCCTCCTTCCGCTAAGTCTTCCGTGGTTGTGGACTTTGTTAAGACATTTTAGCCTTAAAAAAAAGGAAAATTAAATTAAATACTTAAATAAATAAATCAAATTTCAATCGAGAAAACGTGTCAAATATGGCCTACTTGATCATATTACCAACACATGTGGGACACACTTTGATTTTTTTACTCATTTTAATTTTCAACACACTTCATAAACTTTCTTTTAAATTTTAACATCACACAAATTAGGAAAATATTTAACACTATTTAATTTTAGAAAACGCTTACCAATTCAACACAAAATTTTATGTAAAAACACTTAAGAAATCTTACCAAAAACTTACAACGAAAGTATAGAAAACAAAATGCCCCGTATATCTTTCACACCCGTTGCGCCACGCTCAGCACAAAAGACTGATGCTTGCTAAACCGATTTGAACGTGTTCGCAGTGAAACATTTTTTATTTCGCTGTGGGCTATGGTTTGTGAAATGCAGTGGTGGGCCATATTTCCCGCACTTACTCTATGTTTGTGCGGATATCAATAATTATCCATACATAGATGTTCCAATGTCAAAAGGATTTAAAAAACAATTTACCACCTCCGGTTCGAACCTGGACCAAAAAAAAAAAAAACAAAGTAAATGGTCTGGTAGACTTAGATCAGTTGCTTCAACGTTGCCCAGCAGCAAAATAAGTGAGCAATATTCACAGCTGTCAGCAATAAAAATGGAACTTGCTAAGCTGCAATACGATACACAAAAAGAAGAAGCAATTCAAAAGAAGTATACTAATTCAATTGAACATGAGTTGATCTTCTGGATCAAAATCAACGCTTTCAGGAGGTTCTAACGAAACACCGTTTTTTCTTAGTATGTTATGCAGAACACATGTGGCCACAATTACTTAAAAAACAGTTCTTAATTTTAGACGACAGCCATAAGCTAGTACGGGAAATCGTCTTTTTAGTATTCCGAACGATTTTTCGATAGGACCTCTTGTTCGTATTTGGGATTCATTATACAGTTGCTCTGCTGCGCAACGGGGATTGAGTAATGGTGTCATCAAATAGGTTGTTTGTGGGTAAGCGGAATCACCTATGTTTGAATTAATTTACATAATTGAGCATGTAAGTATAATAGAACTATTGTTTTACCCAAAATAACGCAGTCTGCAAAATCTGGACTCTCTAACTTGGCCCTTGCTCTGCTACTGTGAAATATTGTGGAATCATGTGTGGAACCAGGCCACCTGGCATCAGTAAACATCATATTTGCAGTGCATATTCCTTGGACATTTAATGAAAAGTAGCTTTTTCTGTTCCTGAATACTTCGCCTTCTAATCTACCTAAAAAAAACTTGAATTTTATATGGAGTAAAATCAATCAATACGATCTTACTAGGAGACTGAATTTTAACATGAGTTCCATCAACGGCACCTATAACAGACGGAAAATATGCAATATCAAAAAAAGCCCGCTTGACCTGTGAAACCTCGGCTGGTGTAGCTGGGAATTTTATATATTTTCGATAAAGCTTTGCGATTTCCGTTGAAACTCTCACCACGATCCTTGAAACTGTGGAAACATGCATCCCACCAAAATCAGCAATACTTAGAAGATGATTTTCAGTCGCATAAAATCGTAGAGCTATCAAAAACTGGTTAATGGGTGCGATGGAATGGTTTCTAGAGAATATAAAGTAACTAGCGTGCCCGGCAAACTTCGTCCCGCCCAATATTGACTTTTTGACGGAAATTATTTGAATTTGGAGCATTCACTATTCCACCAGAAATACATTTTTTTGATCAAAAATATCTTTTGACAAATGCGGTCTTACTGTATATAACGGGTGATTTTTTAAGAGGTTTAGAACTTTTTTTAAAAAAAAAAACACAAAAAATTCGAAAAAATGAATGAAATATTTATTTGAATCGATAGTTTGAACCTTGCAATTTAATGTTTAAAGATAATTTCATGCAAATGTTGACCGCGGCTGCGTCTCAGGTAGTCCATCCGCTGAGTCCAATTTTGGCATACTCTTTCACACATATCGGCCGGTATCTCACGAATGAATGCATGGATGTTGGCTTCCAGTGCGTCAATCGAAGCGGGCTTGTCCCTATACACATTAGCCTTGACATACCCCCACAAAAAATAATCTAATGGTGTCAAATCGCGCGATCTAGGCGGCCAATTGACCGGCCCGAAACGTGAAATTAACTGTTCACCAAACTCGCCTCGCAATTGCGCCATTGTTTCGCGTGCTGTGTGGCATGTGGCACCGTCTTGTTGAAACCACATATCATGCAAGTCAAGAACTTCCATTTCGGGCAAAAAAAAGTTTGTTATCATCGCTCGGTAGCGTTCACCATTGACAGTAACGCTGCGATTCGCATCATCTTTGAAGAAATATGGCCCAATAATGCCGCCGGCCCATAAACCGCACCAAACAGTGGCTTTTTCGGGATGCATTGGTAGCTGTTGCAATGCTTCTGGCTGATCTTCACTCCAAATGCGTCAATTTTACTTATTTACGTACCCATTCAACCAAAAATGAGCCTCATCGCTGAACACAATTTTTCGATAAAAAAGCGGATCCTCGGCCAGCTTTCCAAGAGCCCATTCACCAAAAATTCGGCGTTGTGGTAGGTCGGCTGGCTTTAGTTCTTGCACAAGCTGTATCTTAAAAGGCTTTACGCACAAATCCTTCCGCAAAATTTTCCACGTAGTGCTGTAACAAAGGCCTAACTGCTGGGAACGGCGCCGAATCGACATTTCGCGGTCTTCTGTCACACTAGCTGATACGGCCGCAATATTTTCTTCACTACGCACAGTACGTAAACGTGTTGGTGGTTTAATGTCCAACAAAGTAAATTTGGTGCGAAATTTGGTCACAATCTTCCGAATAGACTGCTCAGAAGGTCGAGAACGCCGATCATAAAATGGAAGCAGCGCGCGATGAACATTTCGAACCGAGCACGAATTTTGATAGTAAAATTCAATAATTTGCAAGCGTTGTTCATTTGTAAGACGATCCATGGTTAAATTGCAAACCAAACTGAAGCTGTTTGACAGTGACACAAGGTACTAAACACACGTCAGCTGTCAAAACCAGTGTTGCCAAAACCAAACCAGTTAAAAAATCATCCATTACTACGATCAAATCCAAAAAAAAAAATTCAAAATAACACACCCCGTACAAAATATATACGGAAAATGAATTTCTACAATTCTCCAATTTCCCTTTCGAATTTTCCATTTTTTTCGTCGTATGGACCTTTCTTAGGCCGTTAGGCGTAGACAAACACAACAAAGAAAAGATAGCTCAAATCCAAAGAGTATCCAACACTCTTTTCTCAAATCGGAAGTTCCGTTCTCGAGTTCCCTCATATGAGAAATTGTGTGGTAGGTGTTACCATCTCTGAGATTGAAAAGGAGACGCACGGAAAATTCAAGACGCTTAAATATGAATGGCAAATCGTTCTGAATAAGGGGAATCCGAGCAATGAGAATGTTTGCCTTTAAAATTTCCGCTCGAAACCGTCGCTTGGATGACATTTGCTTTAATATTTCACCATCAAATCAAACGCGTTCCGTTACAAAGTTTCGGTGCATTGACGTTGCGCAGCAAAATTATAACTGCCCGGAACATCCAAGGAATTCAAAAGTTCAACTAATCCCCATAAAGTTTTGTTTTCACGACAAAGAGTAGCATATAGTATGTCCTTCCTAGCGTTTGGTTTTATTTTTGAATGAGAAGTGCCGCAACCCGTTTTCCTATCCCGCCTGTTTTTTGTAAAGTACCAACAATAGGGTCCATAACTATCCTCTCTATCAAACTTTAAGTAACCATACCTATCCCAAAAATGTGTCAATCGTCTCAATAAAACTGTTCCGGAAAACGACAACACCGCCACCTATCGGGTCGAAAAGTATCCTATCTTTCAAGCTGGAATCAACCGTACACAACCACAAAATTTCATTGAAATCGATTCAGCGGTTTCGGAGATCGACGACAGCGCCACCTATCGGGTCCAAAATTTGATCTTTTAAGACTGCCTGAAATACACCAATTCGAACAAAACAAAAGAAGAATGATACAATTTGGCCAGTAAGGAAAATGTTTCCTTGGTTATGTTATTTGTGCCGGAAATCGAATGGAAATGTTATTTATCTAGGTACCTATTTCAAATTGATTAAAATCTAATTTGGAGTTTTCGTCGAAGAATTGTACAGCTAAATGAAATATGAATTACTGAAATGTCAAATTCAAAAAGGTTTGGACAACCAACGCCAACTATATTATTACAATTAAATTTAATGTTGTTGATACAAAATTGATATGCAGGGAAATCTGACTTCGGGTCCACATTTTGGCAAAAAAAAATTTTTAAGTGTTATATGGTGTAAATTTGAACCAAATCGGTCCATAAATAAGAATTTTCAAAAAAGCGACCCTAGCGCCCCCAATATGGTCTAAAACACACATAAACCATCCGGAGCACCACACAAACATATGGTGTGAATATTAGGGGGATAGCTTCAGTGGTTCAGCCGTTATCGTCGGTCATACATACGCACGAACGTTTTTATATATTAAGATAAAACGAAGTCAGAACAAATTATTTTAATACCTGTTATAGGGCCGTTCTAGAGCTTCATCGATTTGTTATAGAACATGAACAGTCATGTCTTTAGTTAAGCGAAATGGTTTGTAGAAGTCAAGGTCACCAAAGCTAAAAAAAATACTCATATCTATCGTTAATCTGACACCCACTTCAATGAGTTCCAATACTTCTACATCGTTTTCCAACAAATCTATTAATTTAAAGTCCATTTTGTTATTTTAATTTGTTTACCAAGAACTTTTTTTGTTTGCGCTACAATTCACTCCAATGTCATTCTGTACGTACCATAACCTTTAAAATTGTCCGAGTGTTATGCTGTTTGGAGTCGGTCAGAGGGGAAAAGTGATAGATGAGTTAAAGGAAAGTTTGATAGAAAAAGAAAAGGGAAGGGTTCAAAGAGATCATAAGAGTGTGAGACAGAAAGCGGCGTTGCGTCAAAACCAAGTCCAGACATATAATAAAAGGTATTTTGATCAAAAACGCCAGAAACCTAGGAAGTATGAGGATGGGGACATTGTTATGGTGAAAAACTTTGACTCGCATCCTGGTGCTTCCAAGAAGTTGATTCCAAAGTTTAAGGGACCATATCAGGTGATGAAGGTTTTTCGAAATGACCGTTACTTGCTTACTTACTTACTTAGGTGGCGCTACAGTCCGGGGTGGACCTGGGCCTCAACCAATACGCCTCTCCAGTTAGCGCGATCTTTGGCTAACTGCCTCCAGTTGCGCACTCCAAGTTGGTTGAGGTCCCCTTCCACTTGCGCGCGCCACCTAAGGCGAGGCCTTCCTCTACTGCGTTGTCCCTCCGGGTTAGAATCGAAGACTCTTCGGGCCGGAGCGTTGGTGTCCATTCGCTCTACATGTCCCAGCCATCTTAGACGACTGATGCGTACTTTTCTGACTAGGTCGATGTCGCTGTACAGCTCGTAGAGTTCGCTGTTAAATCTTCTCCTCCAAAGCCCGTCAACGCAAACGGGACCAAAAATCACTCGAAGAATTTTGCGTTCGAAACGACCAAGGAGATCTTCATCCGCCTTTGATAGCGTCCATGCTTCTGCACCATAAAGCAGGACTGGGATGATGAGGGTCTTATACAGAGTTTCCTTAGTATTTCTCGACAAGGCCTTACTTATCAGTTGCCGTCTTAGGCCAAAGAAACAGCGGTTGGCAAGTGTGATTCTTCGTTTGATTTCTGATGTGATGTCGTTATCAGAGTTTATAGCGGAGCCGAGGTAGACAAAGTCCCTAACTACCTCAAAGTTATAGCTGTCTATCGTGACGTTCTGCCCGATTCGTCGATGTCGTGTGTCCCTTCTTGTTGACAGCATATATTTTGTTTTACCCTCATTCACCACTAAACCCATTTTTGCCGCTTCTGTACTAATACTTGCAAACGCACCAGTGACAGCTCGCTGTGTTGTACCAACAATGTCAATGTCGTCAGCGTATGCAAGCAGTTGCACAGACTTATAGAAAATTGTGCCTCCGGTGTTGGCTTGTGAGTTTCGCACAATCTTCTCAAGAATGATGTTGAAGAAGTCACATGACAGCGCATCACCTTGTCTAAATCCTTTTTTGACATCAAAGGTCTCGGTGAGATTGTTTCCGACCTTTACGGAGCAGCGAGCGTTCTCCATCGTCATTCTGCACAATCTGACAAGTTTGGCAGGGATGCCAAAACTAGACATGGCTCTGTATAGCTCGTCTCTATAAACGCTGTCATATGCGGCCTTAAAATCGACAAAAAGATGGTGAGTATCGATCTGGTATTCTTGGGTTTTTTCCAGGATCTGCCGTAGTGTGAATATTTGATCGGTCGTGGACTTACCGGGCCTAAAACCGCACTGATAGGGACCTATCAGATCGTTGACGAATGGTTTCAGGCGTTCACACAATACAGCAGACATGATCTTATACGCAGTGTTCAGGAGACTGATGCCTCTATAGTTGGCGCAGTTTAGAGGGTCTCCTTTCTTGTGGATCGGGCAAACAATGCTGAGGTTCCATTCATCAGGCATACTTTCCTCTAACCAAATCTTGGAGATGAGTTGGTGTATGCACTCTACCAAGTCATCTCCGGCTGCCTTGAAGAGCTCGGCAGGTAAGCCGTCTGGACCAGCAGCCTTGTTGGATTTAAGCTTAGATATTGCTATCCTCACTTCATTTTGGTCAGGTGGACGGAAATCTTGGCTGTCATCGTCCAGGTTGAATGGATCGTTCTGCCTAACAGCGGAATTTGTGTCGTCTTCGCCGTTTAGTAGTCTGCAGAAATGGTTTTTCCATGTCCTCAGCACCGACTGTGACTCTACTACAAGGTTTCCTTGCTCGTCTCTACAGGTCTCCGTTCGGGTCTTGTTGCCATGACACGTTCTTTTTACCTTTTGGTAAAACTTCCGAACATTGTTCCTGGAGTAACACCTCTCTATATCCTCGATCGCGCGCTTCTCATGCTCTCTCTTTTTTCTCCGGAGAAGCCGATGTTCTTCCCTTCTTTTTTGCTCGTAGAGCTGACGAGCTGCTCTCGTCCTTCTATGCAGCGACGCTTCGTAGGCACTTTGTTTTGCTGCATGTGCTTGCCGGCACTCTTCGTCAAACCAGGGGTTTCGGGGGGGTGGACTGGTGAAACCGAGCACATCAGTTGCGGCGTTTTTGATGGCTTCTTGGCATCGGCGCCACTGGTCTTCGGCACTTGATGCTGGCAGCATAGGACTTCTCGAGAGGTTGAGGGATACGCGATCGGCAAAGGTTCTGGCGGTTTGTTGCGTTTGTAGTCGTCCAACGTTAAATCTCCTCACAGTATTTTCTCGTTGTTGTGGCGTCTTGGATATCCGCATCCGTACCTTGGCTACAACAAGGTAGTGGTCCGAGTCTATGTTGGCCGCTCGGAAAGTTCGGACATCTAGAATACTGGAGGAGTGCCTTGCGTCGATCGCAACGTGATCAATTTGGTTGACGGTTTGATGATCAGGTGACCGCCATGTTCCTTTGTGTATATTGAGGTGAGGAAACCGTGAGCTAGCTATGGTAACATTACGTCCCGCAGCAAAATCAATCAGCCTTAGTCCGTTTCCAGACGTGGTGTCGTGTAGGCTGTGTTTTCCGATTGTGCTACCAAAGATGTCCTCCTTTCCTATTTTGGCGTTAAAATCACCCAAGACGATTTTAACGTCATGCTTAGGACATTGCTCATATGTTTTGTCGAGGAGCTCGTAGAAACACTCTTTGGTAGCATCGTCTTTATCTTCTGTGGGGGCGTGAGCGCATATCAGGCTGATGTTGGCGAATTTAGCCTTGATGCGGATAGTTGTAAGGCGTTCACTAACGTGTCGAAAGCTCAAGACTTCTTGCCTAAGTCTGCCGCTTACAACAAATCCGCATCCAAATAGACGCTGCTTTTGTTCTCTGTAGCAGTCACCGTAGTAAATGTCACAGTTTTTCATCCTCCTTTTG
This sequence comes from Cheilosia urbana, assembly GCA_946477585.1. Taxonomy (NCBI): domain Eukaryota; kingdom Metazoa; phylum Arthropoda; class Insecta; order Diptera; family Syrphidae; genus Cheilosia; species Cheilosia urbana. The sequence continues at coordinate 115,992,370 of OX297853.1, read as the reverse complement.
CCCGGCCCATCCCACCGCACTTCCTGGATGGCGGTGATACCTGCTTTGTAGCAGTCTAGGGCCTCCGCTAGTTGTTCGGCTGCACGCGGTCTGTTCAGAGTTCGAACATTCCACGTGCAGATCCGAACGTCATTGTCCTTTTTTCGTTTTGCAGGGTCGTCAACAGTGAATCCGTCCTTATCCGAGGCTTTTGGTTGCTTCGCAACAATTCTTTTTTTTCCGTGGTAGGGTCGTTAACCCCACGCACAACCCCCAACCTGGAGGACCAGGCCCTTTCTGTAACCCCTTGGGCAAAAGGAGCCGGAATATTCCGGAGTCAGTAACCCGCTGCGGGGATGTGAGAGCTGCCGTTGACCCATTAAGGGCTCTTCCGCCACCATCTCTATTTCAACACCCTGACTAGTGCTGAAAAATCCTCAATGACCTCAGCTCCAAATACGTCAAAGTAGCTCATTGAGGTATCTGCCATGTTGACTGTTGACGCCACCGTTGATTCAACCATGTGAATTCATCCGCCGTACGTCCTCTTTCTGAGGGGCTCATGTAAGACCTCTGAGACTCGATCAGGCAGTCATTCCGACAGAGCATTATAGTGTTGCTATTTTCTTCGTGTTCAACACTCGCGCTTATAAGTTTAGCAAGTCATGCCCGGAAGGACAAGACCAGTACCCGGTGGCTACCACGCGGAGGTAAAATAAGCACAATTGATGTGTATGAACAGTTACAACGACTGGGCATCGCCAAGTTGACGCCAATCAGTGCCTACCCTATTCATACAGCACCCAACCACTTACTTACTTGCTTAGAGGTGTTGAAGGATTTAAGCAAACGCGTGTACCATACCAAGGAGTGTGGGCAGTGGGAAATATTCGACCTTGGTTTGGGGAAGGTACGGTGTCAAATAGCGTGCAAGTCAAAAAAAAAAATTAAAAGGCACTCCGGGAGTGCCGACAGAAGTGATAACTTGAACAATTACGTGTGTATTTTTCGAATCGTCAGAAAATATATTATTGTGTAGGAAGTACTTTTAAATAAAGTGTTTTTTTATTCATTATTATAAACTACTACTACTACAAAAATTATGTTACATTTTTCATTTTCATTTAATGCGGTATTTTACATCAAAAATAATACATATTATTTTACATACAAAATTGCAATCTATTGCTTAAAATGTATAAATTTACAGATACATGAAATATTAAATTTAAAAATTAATGGGTATTCTTTGAAATGAATACCAATGACACTTATGAAATTTCATCAACAACTTCAAACTCTTCCATCATCATCATCATTATTATCATTATATTTGAAAACGGATACTATAGGTTTATGGTAGGTAACTAAAATAGGAAACAAACAATTTTGATTCGAATCTATTTAAATATCTTGTAAAGATGGCATCAATTGTAGTTTTATGTCTAGTCGTGCTAAGATTGCGATCATTGCTCATCGTTAAATCAAATTTGCTATTTAAAAATTCAATTAATGGTAGATTTTTATCATCTGCAAAGTTGATGTTGAAATCCCCACTCAAAATGATTGGAATATCATCAAATCTCTTCCCAACTTTATCTCGAAGTAATGCAGAATTATCTTTAGCATATATAAGTAATTTTCATCGATGCTGTCTTCCAGCGTAATCTAGATAGATTACAGTCTCGAATGTACATATCTTACTTCAGCTACCACAATCCGATTGTATCTACTTGTATTCTACCGAAACTAGCACAGAACGAATAAATTAATAATAATTATACTGAAGCTTAATTGAATATGAATTTCTTTCCGAAAAATACAAATTTTACTTTTAAAAGAAAAAGAACGAGAAAAGACAACAATATTTTTCTGTCTTGCCGCATCGCCATTGATAATGCTCTAGATCTCGTGGTACGGCATCAATTGTAGTTTTATATTCATTATTTTACACAAAAATTACTAATCATATTTTACAGTATACACTAAGGCGACATGAATATTACAATTATTTATATTTATATAGAACTAGCTGACCCGGCAAACTTCGTTTCGCCCAAAGTTGTTAATTTGTTAATAAATTCCGAGCATGCACCAAGCACTTGCTTGACCAATTAAAATTCTATATTCAAAAGTTATATTAAATGCAATAGAAATAAATGATGAATAGCAATGTTTATTTTTTTCAATCAAACCGCAATGATTTTAACGTGTCGTCCTACCTTCCACTTTTAGGACGAAAAAGTGGAAGGTAGGACGACACGTTAAAATCATTGCGGTTTGATTGAAAAAATTTATATTTATATATATATTTATATATATATATTTATATAATATAATATCTGCATAATTCGGATTTGAAAGTTGGTTCAGTTAAAATTCTGTTGCGAAACATCAATGTACCGAAACTTTGCAACGGATCGCATTTGTTTCATGGTGAAGGATCTCAAATCAAATATCATACAAGTGATGATTTTAAGGGGAAAATTCAAAGGCAAACATTCTTATTCCGCAGATTTCGCTTATTAAGAACGATTTACCATTCATGCTCGGAATTTATCAACAAATTAACAAATTTGGGCGAAACGAAGTTTGCCGGGTCAGCTAGTAAATCTATATATATAAAAATGGTGTAGAAAATGTATGGTAATTCAATTTATATTATAAATTATAAAAATTATAAAAATCGAACGATCCGTCCCCGAGTTATGAGTGCACATACGGACGTCAGTCTTTTTTATATGTAACTGTACCCACCCGGCTTTGCCCGTACCTTTCGTATTAAATCTTGCTCACATTTCGCAAATTGCTTTATTTGGACAGCGTCCATTAATAATTTTCATTATACAACTTTGGAAATAGCGTTTGATTTTATTTTTGAATGGGACGTGCCACAATCCGTTTTCTTATCCCGCTTGTGTTTTTCAAAGTACCACCTATAGGTCAAAAACTATCCGAAATTTAAAACTGGAAGCAACCATATCCATCTACAAAATTTCAATCAACTTGGTAGCGCTGTTTCGGCGATCGGCAACAGCGCCACTTATCAGGTCCAAAAGTATCCTATCCTTCAAGTGGGAACGAAGAATATAAATCTATAAAATTTCATTGAAATCAGGTGAGTGGTTTGGGAGATCCATTACAACGCCATATAGCGGGTCAAAAATCCTATCTTTTAAGTTTGCTTCAACCTGAAATACAACAATACGAACAAAACAAAAGAAGAATCATAAAAATTTACCCAGTGGTTATCGAGTTATATCATCATCATCGAGTTTCATCCCGAAAGAATTATAGGTATGAATTAAGAAGATTATTATTAAAGAAAATTTAATTGACCTGAATAACGACATACGCCTACAACGCCACATGCTGAGGATTTTCCGACGATGTCAGTTCATTATCCGATGTCACAGTGCGAATTCGATGCAAAATATCGTCGGCCATAATACATCTTTGTATAATCAAAGTACCTATCTACTTCACTTCAAAAAGTTACTTAATGTAACATAGTAAACATAATTTATTAGAACAAAGTTTTTAGGTAGGTACCTATATTTAAAAAAAAAGAAGAAAAAACTTCAAAATTGTTGACAACAACAATTTGCTTGGAAAATAATTAAAATAATTGACAACAACAATTGCTTATAAAATTCAAAATATTTTTTTTTTATTTGAACTGTCACTTCTTGATTTCTATCCAGTTAATTTTTTTTCAAAGTGTATTTCCCCATACAAACTTTAATTTTCTAATTTGCCGCGCAATTTTTTTAATTTTTTCAGTTTTTCTTTTTTCCTAAACCTTCGCGGAGCAATTACGAACAAATCCGCAGAAGGAAGTATCCAATTTGGTCCAGTCGTTTTCGAGTTTTAAGCATCCGAACAAACCAAGATCCATTTTTATATATATAGATACCTACTCTTAGGGTGGCAAGTTTACCACAGTTTTCTATTTCCTGTTTCGGTAATTATAACACAAGCTACTGTGCCGTAAATGTGCACAAACCCAAAATCGTGGATATAATATGTCGGAATTAAGCCTGGTAAAATTAAGTTATGAATTCCCCATACAAAACAGGTAATTGAAATAATTTTGGTGACAATCAATTTGTCGCTACCATAAATTACCATAGTAACGTATTCAAATAAAAATCATCGTAGATTAAGCTATAAATTACCTACCCCTAAAAGTAAGCAATAGTACAAAAGTTTACAACTAAAAGTATGCAATCGGTGTCGGTGTCGGAGTCGGTGTCGGGGTCGGTGTCGGGGTCGGTGTCGGTGTCGGTGTCGGAGTCGGTGTCGGTGTCGGGGTCGGTGTCGGTGTCGGTGTCGGTGTCGGTGTCGGGGTCGGTGTCGGTGTCGGTGTCGGTCTCGGTGTCGGTGTCGGTGTCGGTGTCGGGGTCGGTGTCGGTGTCGGTGTCGGTGTCGGTGTCGGTATCGGTGTCGGTGTCGGTGTCGGTGTCGGTGTCGGTGTCGGTGTCGGTGTCGGTGTCGGAGTCGGTGTCGGTGTCGGGGTCGGTGTCGGTGTCGGTGTCGGTGTCGGTGTCGGTGTCGCGAGTTTGCTAGTTTTTGCCCATCCAAATAGTGCCCAACGCGCCTAAAGAAGTTATCACTTCAAAAAAAAAAAGTAATGTTCGTAAGATCAGGGGATCTTAGTAGGTCAGGAAGGCCGTATTATAGTATGACAGTTGTAGACTATTAAACAACTTAAACGCTTTGTGGCCTACTATTTCTTTCACATAGAATAAGTTGCACTTAGTCTGATTTATGACAAACTTTGATTTTGGTGCAAACCAAAAAGTTGCACTTAGTAGTTTATGTGTAACTTAAATCGCTATGAGTAGTATCAGCAAAAGGGCCTTAATTCTTAAAAAAAAGGATCGTTGTAATTCATTTTCATTATTTTATACGGTTTTTTTTTTAACATATAATGTGTGTTGTTTTAAAATCTTGATAAATAATAGATCGAACCTCCAAAACTATATTTGAAGTGAAAATTAATTATTTTTCCCAAAACATTCGACTACTTTTGTTTATAAAATGAGTCTTTAAAAAACAGCTAACGCCAGTATCATTACGAAAAAGTTATAGTTTTTTGTGTAATAGTTCCTTAAATATTGTTTTCCGCATTCAAGCCCCAACCTCATTTATAAAATTTATGTAGGTATGCACATCAATTTAAACAAAGTTGCGTAAAAACTGTTTGTTTTAGGAAATTTTGTTCTTTTTAAAAAAATACCGAAAAAGAGTTGTTTTTTTTTTTTTTTTTTGAAAAAAATAACCAAATCTGGGGGTTTTTCAGATCTATCTGGGGGGAAATATTTTGACCGTCTGGCAAGGCTGCCTTCTCCTCCGTTCTAATCATCAGTTGCCGGGCTTGTAGTGTTACCTCTGATAATTTTCAGAAAGAGTCCAAAAAACAATATTTTCAATATTTTCTTTCCTTTTTTAAATAAACAAACTCTTGAATTCATATTCAGGTTATACCAAATACTTTCGAGTTCAACTAAATACACGGAACAATTTTGAATTATAGCAAAAATATCCTACATTTTTAAAAGGGAGTCCGAATTCATTGATTTTTAAAAAGATGAGTCCGGAGTCCAGGCGCTCAAAAAGGAGTCAAAATGACTCTAAAGCGTTCCGATAGGTAACACTGTTGAACTCGTCGCTCAGCTGGCGCAAGTGGTAGTCACTTATTCATTTGACAAAAATGCAAGTTCATTTCCTGGCAGGGGAAAGCAAAAATGTCTTCCCAACTGGATTATATACGGAGAATTGACTGTTAGAATTCAAACTATTTAAACAAACAATCACTTAAAAGCAGTCTTATGATGAATAATTAGTGGTGTAGTTCGAAAGCTATCATTCCTACCAAAGTGACTGTGCCTACGAGTTTTTGTTAAAAAAAAAAAAAAAAAAGTTATCTCTCAAAAACAATAACTCAACTGAAATTCGACAAAAATTTCCCAACAGAAATTGTCAGGGCTAACCTCAAAACTAGAGAGAATCGTTGTTACTCCTCGCTTCCCCATTACAAAATGTACGCTGTTATTCCTTTTTTTTTCAGTTTTAATACAATTGCTATAACTATCTTTTTTCTTAACTTAACATGTTCAATCAGTAAATTTTGTTAATAAGAATAGTAAATAAGGAACAATATATAAATTTATCAAAGAGAGTTCTAATAAAAGGTCGTTTTTTTTACATCCTTGTCCTTATTTCAACAGCGGTTCACTCGAGCAAATGATAGATCATCTTCAAACTCCAAGTCCTACCTTGCACCAGCACTCAAAACACTGCTGACCACATCGAAAACCTCTAGTCCAACCTACCCGATGTCCAACTATCTAATGGAAAATAAAACTACTTGCCAACAGCAATTTGAAAAGCGTTCTTACTCACCCCGGCACAAAAGCACTTTGCAATATCAACAACAAAAGCTTTAAGCGCACTTAGAATTACTTCAACTAAATGGTTGTTGAACTGGCATTTTTTTTTGCTCCTGCTTTGTAGCCACTACCACTCCCCTTATCGATAATAATTATTTTTGCATGCTTCCATGGAGAGAAAATGCTGCGAACCTTCGTTAACTCAAACTAAAAGCACCACTTCATTCAGCTCAACTTCTTGCACCGAAGAGAGTTGAACCGTGGTATAGGTATAGTAGAGCACGATAGCAAAAAATAAAAAATAAAAATATGGAACGGAAATAATTATGCCATTCCGTTGCATGGCTTACATGCATAAGCGAATGAACTCCCGCCCCCATCCCAAAACCAAACCATCCTTCAAAGCAAAATTCTTAAACGCGGTTAAAGTTCGTACAGCATTTGCAACAACCCGCCCGCCACCATCTTAGGAAGAATAAACACAACCAAAATAAAAAAATAAAAAAGTGCGAAGGAAAATAAACTTCCTTCCATATCGCGATGGAAATGAATTTTCCTCCTCAAAAGTGCCAGAAGGAAGCACTAAAAAAAAATTACAAATTTGCCTTTAATTTAGTTCAGATAAACATCTTATCTCGGTTATCCTTTCTTCCCATAAGTCGGCCGCAATTAATTCGTTGGATCCTTAAAGCTACATGCGGATGATGTATATCTAAAAGATGGCGTTAGATGTATTCAAGAGAAAAGCAAACAAAAGCGCACACAGAAGGTGAAAGGAATTTGATTGACACCTATATTTCGAGTAAGGAAAGGACCTCTCGAGGGTGGGTACTGGGTAGGTGCAGCGTAAGCGTGCAGTAGCATTTCTTCTTCCGTGCTGGTTAAGCTTTGTGCAAGTGCATATGCATATACCATATAGCTATGTTGCGGTGCTGCTAAGTATGATGCTTGCCCAATAAACTATGTCACGTGGGGATGTGCTCATATACGATACGTACACTGGCACAGATAGAAATGGAGAAAAAGGAGCATTTCAAAGTTTCCCTTTCGTTTTGATCCTTTTTCGTTCGTATATCTAAAAAGCACATGTGTTCCTGTTCATGTGTCCGACAACTAAGTGATGAATGTGAAGTATCCTAGAAGAAGATACTATAGGTATCTCGTTGCCTAAGGTTGCAAAATACACTTTCTAGTGAATAGCATGCTATATTATGGCACTTCCATCCGCACACATACCCTCCTACAGTGCACGAAGTAAGTTGCCCAAGATTGTCCTTTTTTGCCTTCGTTTTATCCCCGTCTGTATATCGCTCTCCTAGTATCCAGTGCTGGCCTTTGTGTTTATATCCTTAAAATAAAAAGTTCTCATTTTATCTTTTTCACTTTTTTCCTCGAGGATATTCTACCTTATCTTTTTTCAACTACGAACGTGAAGTGAACTCCCTTTCCTACACATCAAGATGATAGTGTGTGCACACAATAAGCAGTTGAAAAAGGACTAAAATACCGTAAATGAATGAGAAAATTCTTAACGTGCCCCATCGACCTCTTCCACGCATCAAACTCTTACGAAAGCAGTAGTTGTAGTGAAATGGGCTATGCCATCAGTAAAGGAATAAGAAGAGGAACAAACAAGCAATTAAAAAAAAAGAAGCTGAATCAAAGAAATGAGGAACTATGTAAAATTAAAAGGGGGGCGAATGGAGAAAAAGTATGCCATGGAGAATAGAGATAAGCGTTTTAATTTGTGTGAAAATTAGTTGCAAATAAGCGTACGATAAAAACGGGGTAAAGATGTTTAGCTAAAGCTTCCCCCCCTTCCAACAGAATACCGTGTCCTTTGTGCCAAGAACGGGTGAATTGATGAGATGCTGTCTATGAGTGGAGGACTATGCGTCCTCTCTATCTGTTTACAGAGTACCTACTCCTTCTTCTTCGAGTTTTAACTCATTTAGAATATGTGATAGGAATCTTCTACAAGATAGCCAAAGAGTGGGGGAGGGGGTGGAGGACATTTAAACTGTGTGAATGATTCCTTAACGATTGCTATGTGATGTGGGGTTTAATTGGGTTGTTGTATGCGCTTAAAAGATGGCCAGTGAGTAAAGTGTATCAAGGGTTCTTTGCGAATCCAATGAATCGGGAAAAAAGTAGATGGGTCTTCACATCTACGATATTGACATTTACGATGGGGGAATCCTACTTGTGCCCGTTTGTGGCAATCAGACTGGTGTACAAGTCAGATGGAATGATAAGATGAGATCTGATGTTTTTTGTTTGCAGTCGAGGGAAAAGGAATTTAAAACGTTGGCCGCCGGGGGTAGTCGAACATCTTTTGGATGCTTTGCTCTGTTGATCATTTAAGACATGAGTCTTTAACAAACTCTGTAACAGAAGAAATTACACCCAGGTGAGACTTGTTTACGTAAATTTGAAAATAATGCAAGAAACAGATTAACACAGCGACATCAACAGCAACTTTGACAACTTTTTAGAACCACTATATTTTAATTATTTTGAACACATTAGCACAGCAACATCGACAGAGACATCAACGACAAACTGTTCAAAGGTGCTCACAACGAGTGCAAACCGACCGCCAACGATATTGTGATGTGTCCACTGACAAGGTGCGCCCTTTAATTCCGTCACAATTTCGTAGGAGCATTTTCGAAAAGGAAGGAATTAATAAAAAATAAATTTCATCCTGGTATGCGGGCTACCGTTAAAGTCATGCGTAGCAGATTCATCTGGTTTCCATCAATAAGGATGTTCGTTCGTGGTCAAGAAGTTGCATTCCGTGCCAACGTTTTTCCAAATCTGAAAACAAGTTCGACACTATTCATTTAGACCTTATTGGACCTTTGCCATCTTCCGAAAACTGGCGTTACTGCCTGACCATAATCGACAGATACACTCGCAGGCCAGAAGCAATTCCCCTTGCTGACATAAGTGCAGAAACTGTCGCCGATGTGATTTGCTGGGAATGGATCCCGCACTTCGGTGTGCCTTCTACGATCATCACATATCAAGGCAGGCAGTTCGAGTCAAGGTTGTTCGAGGAGCTGGGGAAGTTTTTAGGGTTCAAGAGGACCCAAACTACAGCATGTCACCCGCAGGTCAACGGTATGATCGAAAGATGGCATGGTTCCTTAAAGGCGTCCATAATGTGCTATCAGAATCGCCGGTCGAAAAGTCTCCCCTGGATTCTTCTGGGTCTGCGAACGTCACTGATGCGCTGAATCGGTTTATAGTCAAATTCTGAAGCTGCCTCATGTATTTCTAAAACCTACCACAGTTGCGCTTCAAACTGACTTTGTAAATAGTTTGGGGAGAAATTACTGCATCCATGCGCGCGCCATACATCACTGAATTTTGTGGATCTTACAAGCAAAACAATAACAAATTCAGTCACGTATTACTGGACCACGGATGCGGTAATTCGGCACCTGAAGCGACATTTCGAGAAGCTGCGACCTGTTCCGTCGCTGAAAATACCTTCATATTCAAGGACTTATAGCTTCAGCCGAGTACGTATTCGTATAAGTAACGACACGGTTCTTGCTTCGATCCAACAGCACTATGGCGGGCCTTTTATAAAGTCGTCGAGCGAGGTAAGAAATATTTTTCGATCTGGATCAAAGGCAAAGCGATCAACAGCGGTATCGACCTCCTCAAGCCGAAATTCATAGAAAACCCACGCGATGAGTCCGGTCAGCCGTTGGCCATTTTGCAGCCAGAGGCTTCAGAGCCATCTAATAAATTAACCTCTGATAATAACAATGGTCGTAAGAAGAAGGCATCATCTGTCGACACCCAAGTTGATCAAAATGTGGGTCAATCATCAACAACCCGCTCGGGCCGACGACCTGTCGATGGACACTTTACTCCGATAAACATTAAGAACATAATTGAATTTTAAGTTTTGACTCCAATTTGACACCCCTACAAGGACAACATTGCAATGCATTTGTTTAGATGCGAGAATGTCAATCTCCTAGCTTCAATTTGGACATTTATATCCAGAAACAGAAGGCTTTCCGGATCAAATTCAACAAAAAAAAATATACCTGAAGTACATCGACAGGGTCCAAGCGATTCCCTATAGCATTATCTGTAAGCTTGATGCACATTGGTTGCTCTTTTTGTATGGAGTTTCGCGGCCTTTTAGGGTAGGTTAGGTTGGTGGGCTGGCGGGGTGTGTTCCGGGCCACACTCAGGTCAAAATTGACCCATTGTGATACCCGTCGGGGAAAAGGTTTTACCCCTACTCGTATTAACCTATTCTGCCTGTAAATTAATTAATTACTTACTGTGTCATTGCATACAAACCATCTTGAGGATTTGATGAAGTTCATGATTTTGTCCTTTGGTGTGCTAGATAGCTCGTTCAGATTGGTGAAGAAGAATTTTCCAAGGAATCTGTACCTGGGTGTTGAAGACTTGGACAGTGAGATAGGAAGTGGGTTGTTTGCTCTATAACTCCCTCGACACCGCAGCATCGACAAAGTTCTTCCTCGGTCAGACGCATTTTTTTCATGTGGTATCGCAAGGTGTTGTGCACCGTTAGGATACCTACAAGCGTAGAGAGACTCCGGTTATTCCGCATGATTCTCTCTGTTCTGGATTTACAGAAAGATGGCCATAGCTTCCCTGTGTCTGATATCCATGGATATCCATCTAGCGTTTGCCTCCGTCTAGCTTTAGTGTACAGAGGGGCATGTTTGTTCTAGAGCATTAGCCGAGCCCTGTCTTGTCGGTCCAGAAATCCAAAATAGTAATACCTTGTGCTGTGTTCCAAGACATCTGAGCTCTTCCCGACAGGTCTTCACAAGCTTCAATTTTATTACTGGGGTAGTTAGAGCTTTTATAGTTGCCTGGCTGTCGATAAAGAAGGTGATACCTTCCGGAGGCATTACCTTTATCGCAGACTCACGGGCAGCTCTTGTCACTGCCATGACTTCCGCTTAAAATACACTGCAGTGGTCTGGGAGGCGTAGTGATGTTGAGATCAGCGGTTCATAGAAGATGTCTGACCCCACGCCGTTTTCCATTTTTGATCCGTTGTGCACACGGAATGCATTGCGTGTTAGGTGCAGGTTCATCTCTCCATTCATCCCTGCTGGGGTAGGCGCTAGAGAAGGGTCTTCTGAATTCCAAATATGGCGTCATGTAATCCGTGTTAGATACATTGCCAAGGTATTTCTGTAGGATCGTTGAGTGACCATCTTCATCGTGTTTCCAGTCTATTGATTGGCACTTGTTGCTGCCACTGACTGTACAAAGATATCTAGCGGAAGCAGGTTGAGGATAGACTCAAGCCCGGCGGTTGGAGTTGATCTCATCGCGCTGGTGACTCCGATGCAAGCTAGTCTTTGCACTCACACTTTTGTGATAGCCTTTAGGTATGTAGCCTTTTTCGTTGCTGGCCACCATACAAGACTGCCATATGTCAGTATTGGCCTTACAATAGCTGTGTACAACCAGAGTTTGATCTTGGGAAATGGTCCCGATGTTTTTCCAAAGATTTTGCTACAGGTGTTTTGCTATTTTTGCTTTCTTGATTCTTTCATCTATGTTCATTTTCCAATTTAGTTTCTTATTTAAAAGGGTGGTTCAATTTTAAGGGATGTTGAATGTGAACCACACCTAAACGTCAAGTTTTTTTCTACATTTCATTTGACATTTCTCAATTTTAGACTAACTCAATCGAGCAACGCGTTAAAGTTATTCAGGCTTATTATGAAAATGGGCGTTCAAATCAAAATGCATATCGTGCACTTCGTGATATTTTCGGTCAATTTAATCGTCCAAATGTGCGTACAATCGGAAAAATTGTGCAAAAATTTGAGCAAACCGGGTCTGTAGGAGATGTGAAAACACCAGTGCAGTACTGCAGAAAATATTGCTGCTGTTCGCGATAGTGTGGCTGAAGAGCCGTCCCCCTCAACTCGTCGTCGTGCGCAACAATTGCACCTGTCACGCTCGTCGTTGATAAACATTATGCATAAAGACTTGCATTTGCGCGTTTACAAGATGCAATTGACTCAAGAACTAAAGCCTCTTGACCATTTCAAGCGTCGTCAATGGTCAGAATGATGGCAAGAAATGGCAACAGTGGATGATCAATTTTCGAAGAAAATCATCTTCAGTGATGAGGCACATTTTCACCTCAGTGGATTCGTCAATAAGCCGAATTGCCACATTCGGGCGAATGATAATTCAAGAGTGATTGTCGAAAAACCAATGCACCTACAAAGAGTGACTGTTTGGTGCCGGTTTATGGGCTGGCGGCATCATCGGGCCGTATTTTTTCCAAAATGAGGCCGGTCAGGCAGTTTCTGTGAATGGTGTTCGCTATCGTAAGATGATAACGAACTTTTTATGGCCCAAATTGGAAGATATGGATGCGGACGATATATGTTTCAACAGGATGGTGCCACTTGCCACACACCTAACGAAACAATGGCTCTTTTGCGCGACAAATTCAATGGCCGTATTATCTCACGTGGTGGCGATGTCAATTGGCCGCCAAGATCATGTGATTTGACATCGTTGGACTTCTTTCTTTGGGGTTATTTGGAAGAAAAGCTGTACGTTGATAAGCCAGCGACAATTCAAGAGCTAAAGGATGAGATAATTCGGCACATTAACGGCATAGAGCCTCAATTATGCCTCAACGTCATCGAAAATTTGAACCATCGGATGGAGGTGTGCCGCCGAGGTCGAAGCGGCCATTTGGCCAATATTTTGTTCCATACATAATTGAACCATACCAATATAATCATAATAAAAAGGAATGACAATAATTTCCTTAATAATTTGTGTTTTATTCAAAATCAACATCGGCCCTTAAAACTTAACTACCCTTTAGTGTTAGTCCCAGGTATTTAGCGTTTTCAGAGATTCTGAGGGGTGTACCGCCAACATAAGGCATGACAAACTGCGGAATTTCGTTTTGTTAGTGACCAATACTAATTCAGTCTTCTGGGGATTGACTGATAGACCGCATTTCCTGGTCCAGGAGTCAATGATGAAGAGGGCTCCATTTAATTGCTCGGCCAGTGTTGGTAGAAACTTGCCGGTTGCCATTAGCACAACATCATCCGCGTAGGCAGCTATTTTTATGCCTGTATGTCTGAGTTGCATTAGTGCCGATTATTCATTTTTGCTGGGTTCGAGTCTGACAGCTGCTTTTAAGCTCAAGATAAAGCTGAATGCTATCGAAAGAACAACCCCGAAGTGGACAACTGGTAAAACACGTTTAGCGGCCAAGCATTTTTGTTCAAAGTGGGTTTCACTGAAACCTTTTTATCGATCTATCAAACACAACTATTTTAAGTCTTTTACATTATAGACTCAAAATGGCTCAACAAAAAGGAGGAATCATTTTTACCAGTTATATGACAAGGGACCTCATAGCGAACTAAGTGTGTCGGCTTCTACAGGACGTCAATTTAACCTAATCTAAGAAAAGAACGAAACAGGTTTCCAACGATTAGTATACCTACGGTGTTTATTGCGGACTTACATTTTTGCAAATTCAGCAAACTTGTGCAGGATATCCAAGTTAGGAGTATGACAACCTACCTGCAAATGTAAGTACCTCCTCTGAATTAATATTCTGAAAAGTAAATGTTGTGCAGTAAAAAGTTAAACAAATTTAATTTATTTTTGTAATATATTTATTTCATTTCATTTAATTTTAATAATTTAAAAATTTATTAAAGTTTCTCGTTTTTCGCTATACAATATATGTATATATATATATATGTATGTACCTATGTGTATAAACGCACATGATAAATATATAGATATATGGATATATGTATCTACCACATTCTAAAATTTCTGAGCAATACTTAATAACATTATGCAACGCATTTAATGCATTTAATGCATTTGTATGAAATATGCAAATAAACATTTTGACATTTCATTTTGTTTTGCTTCCTTTTTTTTTTTACTCCATAGTATAATATAAATAAACCTACACTTCACATATCAACATCAGCAGAATGCATAATAGTTTATTTTATAAGACAATGCATTTGTTAAATTGAATTACTTTATTAATATTTACGCTCATTTATTGTTACACATTTTTATTTGCAATATCTAATAATTTATTTATAACTATTATAATATTATTTGCTCTCTTTTAAACGAAACAAAAACCATAGTACGAAAATTTTGCAAATTATAAAAATGTATTTGACTATATATACTTATTTAAATATTTTCTAAATCGATTGCAATTACCTAGAAATATTCAATACTAACATCTAACACTGTTCACTTATTCTTGGTTCGTAAATATTTTAAACACACCTATTTTATTCTTATATTGTCATACAATAATAATAATTATAATATATTTAGTTTTCTTATAGGTAAATATGTTTCAAACATATAAATCAGTTGAAGTCGAAACTTCTTGAATATACACATTTTCATACAGTTGAGATTGCTGTCTGCGAACACCTTAATTAAATATACTGTCGGTCAATAGGGCTTGTCAAGAAATTATTTACCATTAAACATCGGATTAGTACGATTTACTTCATAATGTCAGGGAGTGTCTTCCGTATAAAATACAACAGCGAATATCAGTCGCGCACCGAAAGTTCCGTACATATTTAGAGCTAGAAACTGCGAATTTTTTTTTTTGCAGATGATGTAAACTACATGAAACATGAATTTAAGCGCAAGGGTAAGGGTAGAGAACACGCTCTAACGACCGAGAGTATTTATATAGTGATTGAATGTTTTTTTGTAAATATCCTTTAAAATAGTAACTTTTCGGCAAAACATTCTTCTGCAGGTATATAGCTACGAGTATGATCTACAAAAAGTATATTATCCATTTTTTTGTCAATCAACTTTTTGTGCGAATGAAAATGTTTTTTTCATCAAATTACTTATTACTCTAAAACTAGTCAATGTATCGCTACCATTGGTCTTTGTCGTTTAACTAGAGGCTATACCGGATGTTTTGTGCAAATTTCAGCCTTCTACGTCCATTATTTTCTAAGATAGACCTAGATACAAAAATGATCTGGGTTTGGACAGACGAACAAAAGCGAAACTAATAAGGTTCCGTTTTTTTCCTTTCGGTACGGAACCTTAAAAAGAGGGGGCCACGGGACTTGAGACTTAAATAGGGGCGATTTGGCAACGCTAGACAGATCAACTATTTACGAGGCAACATTTTCTTCATTTTTCACTTTTTGTTTGTATTTTTTTAAATTAAGAAATATCGAAATACATATTTAAACCATCGCAGTTTAAATTCGACGAGAGATTTACAGCGCTCACCTAAAATGTCTGTGACACAAATATGGTTTCGATACCATCACCATAGTGTCGAGATGAACAACATGTCTGTCAGGGTATACCACGGTGATACCAGGCGAGCAAATAAATAAAAACAAATTAAATTAAACAAAAATAAATTTCTTTAAATGGTATTGCGACGATCAATTATCAATTAAGTGTTGATCAACTGTGAACGTGCAGCAATGGTCGGTTGACAAATCGGTATTGTGAATGTCCATCTCGAACAATTTTATTGGTAGTTGTCAATTATTCTATCAATCATAATTTCGGAGTTGATTAGGACGGCTCTTAAACGAGAATGTTGAACATCATCGTTTTTAATTGTTATTGTTGTTATTACTTAAGGGCCTTGTATATATCTACATTTTGCCATTCGAAAATACCACTGATGACATATTTTTCAATCAATTTTTACAGATTTGTAACACTCGTAATTATTGTTTGCGAGATCCTTAACGATCACCCTTCAAATCAAAAATATTTTAGAACTGTCAAAGTTGAGTTTTCATTCACAATAACTTCATTTTTGGCGTTATGTTTAGAGGTTATATATTTATCAATTATTTTACGCAATACCAACATCAATTTTAATTGATAAATTTTTCAATCGTCAACCGATTGATAGTTGATCTTCGCAATAGGGCTGTAGGGCTTTTTGCGTGG
The DNA here is from genome assembly GCA_946477585.1 of Cheilosia urbana. Taxonomy (NCBI): domain Eukaryota; kingdom Metazoa; phylum Arthropoda; class Insecta; order Diptera; family Syrphidae; genus Cheilosia; species Cheilosia urbana. The sequence continues at coordinate 115,975,994 of OX297853.1, read as the reverse complement.
TAAAGCCATCCCCTTAGCGAAGACAGCGCCACTCCCATGAAGCGGAGTATATGGAAAACGCCATAGTATTCTTATGTGGTTTTCCATTGGGACAAAAAATCAATCTTTTTTTTTTTTGATCTAAATCACTTTTTGCGTTCCATTGGGACGAAAAATCAATCTTTTTTTCGATTCGGATCACTTTTCGCAGATCTCGATATTTTTTCAGATTCACGCATACCAATATACTTTGTACAGCTGTTTAACGTCAGTTTAAGAAGTTTCATTTCGAGGTAAATGCGCAAAGTTTCGTGAAAACCAAAATAACAAAATACATAAATAGCTATGGATATAATTGCGGAGGAATTATTATCTTCATTGTCTCCCTCGTCATCTGAAGACTACAAATCACCAATAATACTTCATTTGTATCTACAAGAAGGAAAACATTTTTGAGGGTGATATCCATTTGTGATTTAGCCAAAAACGAATGCCATTTGAACAGCTGATATTGTTGTCAATTAACGCACTAATCCATTTAAAAAAGCAGATCAATCTCGTTGCGCGTTCCATGAGCACAGTAAAATCCGAGATCTGAAAAAGATTTCTGGTGGTCCCAATGGAAAACCACATTAGATACCATATGGAATATGGTGTATGTACTAGGTGTGTGTCATTGTTTTGTTTGTCCGGTCGAGCAAAGCAACTGTCAAACTATACTATGTTGTACAGTGTGCCACCTATCATGGTATTGACGATACCATAGTATAGATACCATGGTATCGAAACTATATATGTGTCGCAGGGTTATTCAAATTAGGCAGCAGCTGAATTCTGAACGGTAGAGAAAATGTATATAAATAGTTATTTATATTATTATTTATTTTATTATAAATGGTATTTATCCCCAAACCAGGCAACAAGCCTAGTGAATTACCTAAATCATACCGTCCCATAAGCTTGACATCGTTTCATTTGAAAACAATGGAAAAAATAATCGACTTTCATATCAGAGATTGCTTAACTCGCAGCATACCTCTACACCCCTACCAGTATGCCTATCAGAAAGGCAAATCAACCGAAGGCGCACTCTTAAGTTTAACTAAACAAATAAAGAGTGCTTAGAGTTGCAAAGAGATCAAATGCTTTGCTTGATAGAAATATAGATGAACCGACCATCAAATGGGTCAAAGCGATGCTTGTAAGCCGGAAAATAACGGCTTCGACTGGATCAATCACAGCATCTGTTACAGCCGTAAGGGGCTGCCCACAGGGAGGCGTACTTTCACCTCTACTGTGGTCCTTGGTTATAGATAACCTATTACGTAAGCTGAGCTCCGCAGGTTTCAATATCATGGGCTATGCCGATGACCTAGTCATCATTGTAAGGAGTAAAGAAGCAAATGAAGCTACATCAATAATGCAAAATGCTCTTAAGATAGTCCTGGATTGGTGCCGCACAGAAAATCTTTCTATCAATCCAAATAAGGCTATCATAGGTAGTTCCCTTCAACAAGAGAAGATATTTAAATCTAAACCAAATTTCAATCAATGACATACTCATTGAGTATTCCGACGAAGTCAAATACCTCGGAGTTGTCCTAGACAAACGACTGAATTGGAACTCCCATATAAAGTATAAAATTACCAAAGCTACTAATGCTTTATGGGCCTGTCGCCGTATGTACGGTAGAACCTGGGGGATTACACCGAAGATCACTCACTGGATCTACACAGTCATGATTAGACCCATTATAACATATATGCTTCCATAGTATGGTGGAACAAAGTGATCCAAAAGAACACCATTTCAAAGCTGAGCAAGTTGCAACGCCTTGCATGCCTGGGTCTTTCCAGCGCAATGCGAACTTGTCCTACAGCTGCTATAGAAGCTTTAATAGGATTAACACCCCTCCACATACATATTAAAAAAGTGGCTATACGCAGCTCAGCAAGCCTGGCACAAGGGGAAGAGATAAACTTTAGTGACCATCCGGAGCTATTGACCCTTATCTCGGAACTTCCGGAACTTGACCTGCGCGGTAACTGACCGACTACCAAAAACTTTATGCTTCGAAAGGAAATTCTCCACGGAGATCACTAAAAGAGAAGCATGGGTTAGCAATAACCCACCTAACTGCCAAAACGGCCTAAAGTGGTATACGGATGGTTCCAAAATGGAATCGGGTTTGGGAGCTGGCATACATGGGCCTAACCGCAATGTATCAATACCTATGGGGAAAAGCCCCAGTGTATTTCAGGCGGAGCTCCATGCCATTAAGGAATGCGCAAACCTCATCATTTCTTCAGGTATAAAAGGTGCAAACATCCATATATTCACTGACAGTCAGGCAGCTATAAATGCCCTTAGCTCACCAATAATTTCTCAAAATCAGTCATGCACTGCCTAAATGCCCTCCAATCTCTCGGCTCCAGAAACAAAACCAAATTATGGTGGGTTCCCGGACACGAGGGTATTGAAGGAAACGAAAAAGCTGACGAGCTTGCTAGGAAAGGGTCGGAGACCCCTTTCATAGGACCAGAACCTTTCTGTGCCGTCACCAAATCAGCAATTAACTCTATCATAAAAAGCTGGGAACACAAAATGTGTATCAAACAGTGGGAAGAAATCCCAGGCCTTAGACAAGCCAAAAGGGTAATCTTACCATTTAAAAGAAATGCCAAACAAATTCTAAACCTTAGAAGGCACGATATCAAAAACCTTGTAGGCTACCTAACTGGTCACCACGGTCTGCGATATCATCTAAACAAAATGCATATAGTCAACTCCCCGGAGTGCCGGCTATGTCTCGAAGAAGACGAAACAGCTGAACACATTTTGTGCGAATGCCCAGCTCTATACAGTACTAATAGAAGGAAATTCTTCTTCCGTGAATTATTTAGTCCAGAAGAACTGAAGAAGTCCTCTGCTGAAAACATTATCAGCTACATTAGGGAAGTGGAAACTCTACTAGCCTAAACTTTATTTTCTGACAACCTTCGGCACAATAGATCTTTTAGGTCAAATTGCCTCTTTATCGCCCTGGCGATAAGTCAGAAGTTATAAAAAAAAAAAAAAAAAAAATGTAAATAGTTCATGATGACACCCTTCTCTTTATGTTATAGGGCCCATGGTGTCGATTAGTACGTAGACGCACTCCTGTCGAACGGGTACTATGACAATGCTTAATAAAACCAACAGACCTTCATACACCAAAGTAACCAGTTTTTAGTACTGCCGCAGAAATAAGATTTCAATTCCATTCGATTTATAGAATATTGGCAACAAAATACAAAAATATAAAAAAAAAATAAGCTAAACTTAATATCGGTTAACCTCCTATTCTTTTCCAAGATATAAGATTCTATGTACATTAAATGGTTTTCATACTTTACCTCTCAAAATGGGAAACAGAGGTCACTTTCAAAAATCGTAAACCATTCCTCAATTTAATTCACTTGTTCACCATAGTGTACACACGACTAAACAACCACTTAGAGGAAAAGGGGGTTATATTCAAAAGTATGGTCTTATTGCGCATCTACCTCATGTTCAAAGTCAATTCTGCTTCGTATGGGTTGATTCTTCATTCCCATCACTGGAGCATTAATCACCGTGAGTAAAGTTATGATTGAGCTTGTTCAAAGGAGAACTGGCATCTTCAATATACCTAAATCTTGCAAAAGATACCACCATAATAGGTTTGTAAAGAAAGGCTTTTGTTCTGTTTTTTATTTGTGATTTGCATCAGTACAGCGGGTCTACAATTATCTACCGAGGTTAAAGTTAGATTGATGGACTGGTGAGGAGGAGGTCAGTTGTTGTCAGCACTTGACTGATCAAAAGTTTGCGCCTATAGAAGTCTTTATTTAAAACTCCCGCTTATCTAAAATCATTTCTGTGGAAAGTTGAAAGAGTTAAATGGTCATGACGACCGATACGAACCCAAATTCAACAAAACTGCACATAGTTCACAAAAGCGGGTGCTACTGAACTAAGAGAACTTTACAAATCAGTCCAAAAACACATTTAAACTGATTTGAACGCCCCCTCGTGTGCAATTTCAGAAACTGCGGAGATTTTGTTTCTTTGAAGATGAGCGCTAACCAAAATATATAACTTTCTTTAACTCACCTCTACCAGCGCGTCATAACTATGATATCGAATGAATTGCTTTCTTTTTTGACAGTTTTCCGAGGTGTTCGCAAGCCTATGTAAGGTATATTATTTATTTATATTCAACTGAAATTTTCAGTATACACACAGCCATATATATTATATATATATATATATATTTATAAATAGTTTATTTATATAAATCGTTTAATGTACAAAATTTGTTAAATATTTTCATATTATTCTTCTTTTAACATTTAATTTTCAATCTATTATAAATTGCATCTCAAGACTGTTTTTTTTTTTTATTAACACATTCATCTATTTTTAACTAGCAAAACTTAATAAAAGTTTGTGTTTGAAATAACATTTGTAAAAATAGCTTGTTCATGTAAGTATGTAGATATCCCAAATATTTATAGCTTTTTTTGTTCACATTTTATGTACCTAAAAATTAATTATAATAAAAATATTTCTCGTGTAAATACGTTTGTGTTCTTATTTTGTTTCGTTTAACATTTCTGCTGACTAACAAATTAAATATAAATAAGTTTTGTTTCTGAAAATATATAATTTTTGTGTGTAAATATGTTTTGTTTTTTCTTTTTAAATAATAATACAAAATAATACATAAACACTTAGGAGATAAATCATGTAATAAGGTTAAATGTAATGCTTAAATATAGAGATATGTCTTAGAAGATGGAGACAATTTTTAGTTTTCTGTAGTACATAGTATCATGCAGAAAGTTGACAAAATTAAATTCTATCGAAAAACTATTTACAAGAATAGAGTCTTATTAAAGAGAGCAGTAAAATTAAGTTAGTTCAAATTACACATAGGTTTTCGTTAGATTTAAACATTTAGTGATAAACTTACTTAAATGTTTATTAGAAGAGTGGTTTCTTGTATTTTTCCTTTTGTGTAAAATATTTTTAGTAAACATTTAGCTTACGAGTGTAAAAAATTGTATGGAAAAAGTGTTTTGAATTTATATTTTTGTTTTCTTAATGATAGATTCTGAATCTGAGAAACGATTTTATCTATTAAATATTTAGTTTCATCTACGTTTAGATTTTAAAGAGTTGTTACCATTTGTTTACAAATGGAGAAAGGATAATTTATAGGTATATTTATTTGCTTGGTATTGAAAAATTAAAAATTTATAGTAGAAAATGTACATAATACTTATTGTTTTAGTGTTTTATTTTTAAGATTTTCTTTTTGTTATTCGAAACCATTTCATATAGTAGCTTTATTGTGGAACAGTTATTAGCGAGAATTGTACGTGCATTCGGTGGTGTTAGCCGCTATTTCTTTCACTGCATTAATAGATTACACTTTTTTTTTGTCGAACTGTTATTTCAGAACCGAATTTTATGACATATAGATAGAATGGAAGTAGATGTTTCGTAGAGGGGAAGAACGTACTTTTGTCTTATAAATTTTGTCGCATAATGCTAAATGTTAACAAAATACCGAGTTGTTGATTTAAAGAAACAACAAAATAACGATGATGCATATTAATTGGTTAAACGTATTTTGTCTTACCCATTATGTGCACAATTATTTAAGACAAAAAAAAAAAAAAAAAATTGTGGCTCTTTTAAATATTCTCAATTAAGTTACCTTAGAAAAAAACATGGTAATTTTCGTTAGTTTAAATGAGCCCAAATAATAGAAGAATAAGAAAAGAAATACTACCTAACAATGATATACGAAAATAGTTATGGAGAGTACATTATTATTACCCGAGTACTTGAATCTTGAAAGTTTAAAAACGAATTCTAGTTGTCAAAAATAATGGGAAAGCAAGAACTTTTAGCTTACAACTTTTTAAAAATCTCAAAATTATTTGGTTAACAATTTGTTTTTTGAGTGATCGGCATACAAAAAAAAAAAATGCTCAGATATGTTGTTGTGCGATCAGAGAAATTGCTGGTATAGCGAATTGTGAAATGAGTGTAATTAAAAACACTCTCAAGTCTTAATTGACCGTAGGTATGTTAACCGAAGCTGCATCTCGTATATTCGAGTTTTTTTTTATACTACCCATAGCATTGGTCCTCATTTGCATCAACGCCAAAATGTGTATTTCATAAAGGGAAAGCAGAAAACTGTTATGCTATTTCGAATTGAATGAAAGTACTTTGTACTCTTTTACTCCGATGTCTGAAATACAAGGCAGCATTACTGGCTTAATTAATTAATGGCTCACCAAAAGACTTTCAACGGTAAAAACATTTACTCAACTTTACCACCATAAAATTTCGGCCGCTGGGCCCTCCTACTTGAGATAATTTTTGCGACTTCATTGAAATTATTCAGTTGCTTATTTTGTTATGAAAATATCGTTTACGATCTCCAATGCAAGATCAGTTATTAAATGTAATGCCCAATTCACAATTCGGCGTTGCACGCGTGCGTGCGTCGGCGCACTTTGACACGCTTTATCTAAATTTTACGATTTTAAATGCCAAAGCGCGCGAGCAACAATTTTGTAAAACAAAATGCTGCTTTGAAGCGAATACGCGTTACAGGGAAAAGTTTGACAAACTAAAAGTTCTGTTTGTTTTTTGGCTGAAAAATACAAATTTAGAGCAGAATTAAAATTTCAAGTCTACTCCCTTTTTTCTTGGAGGTGTAATTTTTATGCACGAATTGAAAAATATTTAACAATTTATTTAAGCACACAACAACCTTAATAAAGATACAAGACCCTTGATTAATATTTTTGCTCCAAAAAACCTAAAGAAATTAGTAGTTGTCCTAGAAAAAAAAATGTTATTCCTCATTTCCACACACTGAATTAATTAATTTTGCTTTGAAAAAACATCATATAGCTTTTTAAAAGTTGTGTGTAATAAACATTAGCGAATCTGTGCCACTCTATCTATAACGGCACATTCTATGACTTCAAATCGAACAATTCGAAATTCTAAAGTTGTCAAACGCGCGCGATAGTAGAAAGTAGCTCTACTCAGGCGTCGCGTTGAACTTTACGATATTTACGATCTAAAGTCGAGTCAACGTCTGAAGTGGTATTTTGTGTGGCACCATATGAACGCTTTGTTTCTTCATAATCTGTCAACGCACGCGCGCGTCAACGCGACATTGTGAATTGGGCATAAGGCATAACAAGATTCATATTTTTTTTTTCAAGATTTTTTTTGCTCCAAAATATGTACGTCTTCTTACGTCAAATTCATTAAATTTCAAGATTTTCGATATCAAGAATTGTTTTAAATCCAACAAAAACTTTTTTATTGCAGAAAAACTTTATCTATTAATTCCATAGGTATACATAATTTGAGTCGAACTAACGTATCCATCAGAGAAACATGAATTTTAACGAATTTGATAAAATAACTGATGTAGGTACCTAATTATCATGTGTGTTTTTTTTAAATGTTTTAGGTGTAATAACAGCGGATAGAAACTTCACATACACAATCTCAATAGATTTTATATTCAATATTTTATCACTTCCACATTCCTTTGCAATTATTGAAAGAATATTTTTTGCTGTTAATTTAAATAAACAAACATTCGTAATAGTTGGAGAACTGAAACAGTTGAAAGTTTAATCTTTACAAAGGATTTGTAGTGCTTTAACGAAGCAATTTTTTCTGATATAAGCAATGAAATTCTAAGTCATTTGAATACAAATATGTATAAATAAATATATTTTCCAATATTTAAAACAGCAAAACATTTATTTATGACCAACGTTTTTTTTTCGAAATTCATGTGTTAAGTATGTATAGATATACATATGTCGTATACTATATAACCTACTTATAATTCTGTCGAAAAAATAAATATAAGTTTTATTTTTAGTACTTCAAAATTGAATTTTATAGTTTTCTCTTTTTATATTTTGAAAAAATCTTGAAAAACATTTTTTTTTTATTTGGCTACACAACATTTTCAAATTATTTATCTGGCAACACTGCTGATGAGCCCATTCGCCACATTGCGTCAAAACACATTTTGGAGTCAAAGCCACTAATTCAACATTTCGGGGAAAAAATTTCGAAATCCAATTTTCCGTTCCCACTGAAACTTCAACATTTCAATTTTCAAATGACAGCTAGTGCCAGAATTGGTAACTTTTTTTTTCTGTTTCGAAATCAGAAATTAAAGAATGCAATAAATAATGAATGAATAAAGTAATACATAGACAACCACTTCCTTCTCCTTTGTTTATAGCTTTTTTGTTCCATATTTATAATTTTAATAATGTTGACAGCTGTTTTTTTTTGTCAGCGGGCTGAAGAGCCTTTGAATGACGTGCGGAATTTGTAAAGAGGTTTGTTCGATTTGACAAGCTTACAAATAGATAATGCAGTCGCGAAGTTCAGCATTTCGCTGAAATTCAACATTTGGAAATGTTGAAAAATATATGGTGCAATTCTTCCAAAAATGCACTCAAGAACTCGTTTTAATACGTCCACGTCCATACCTTCACCATATTAAAATCTTGACCTGAGGTACATTTGGGGCACCCTTTTTAACTCTAATTTTGGTTGTCGCACCATGTTCGCTATAACTTTTTATATAAAATTCACATCTCTTCATCTCAAGAATTTGGTAATGATTTTATCAGTCGAAGTACTTCTAACCTCTACATCTGCATTTATCGCAGGTTAGGCTCGACGCCTAAGTTTTCGGACAGCGTACAAATATGTCGGTTTTTAATGTTGTATACTGGCATTCAATTTACAACCGCTTGCGCTGGCCCAAAAAATGCTGTGGTGTTTCGAGGACCTTCGAAATACTATTCCTTAAAATTTGACTCATGACAGACCTAGCAGAGCAACAACAAGTTGATACTCACAACTATTAGTGCACTTGGCAACTGGTGTTCATTGCACATAATACAATGGACAAAAATTGTAAGCGAAATCCGTAGCTCACTTTCACAGTCAAAACTGAATTGTCTTTCCAAAGATGAACGACTGGAAGATCGAACATCTTGGATTGATTTTTTTAAAAATCATTTCCTTAAGGAAGCCGACCATGCACAGTAGTGTTGTTTGAAATAGCTCTATTTCCAACCAAAGGTTTTGTTCCCTAATCTTAACATACGCTTAGAAGACGCATGAAAACTGCTTTTGGAGACGAAAATTATTTAGGGTTTACTGGGAAAAGTAAAGGCCGCAATGTGGTGGATGCTTGCTCTTACTGAACAGGGGTGATATTTCCTTCAGCTGGACAATCTAAAGGCCGTGATGTGGTGGAAGTCTCCTCTTTCCGAGCAGGGGGCTGATTTGTCAAAGGAACTTCAGTCAGTGTTAAATTCGTTGTCTCAGCTGGTTCAAACATGTAGTCAGGGGAGACATCAAGATTTGCGGGTCAAGGACCTGTATTTTTAAAGCCATGGCATGCGTTTTGAACCTTTGCTGTTTTCGCATATGCTTGTCTAAACAAATATCCAGTTTTGTATCTTCGAGAACAAGAAGAATTTTATCATCAAAACTGGCCTTTGCGTGAGTTTGGAAATGTTTTAGCCATTTCACAAACAATACGGATATATCCCGAATCCTGTGTCAATCCCAGTGTTTTAGTGGCATAGTACACAACTGTGACGTTGTTTCCTTGTTCAGTACTAGTGACACAACCACTTGCTTCTACCAGCTGTTGCTAAAATTTTTGGAGGCCTTTGTAGGCTGGAAAGAACTCATCCATAATATAAATTATATTTGGAGTATAGTTATTGGCACTCAAAATCTTTTGATTAGCATTAAAAAAAACTTTTTAACTTGTGGCATTTTGAAAGTCACGGCTCTATGGCTACGGGCGAGGTTTCAGGTTTCCTGAATGTCTTTATTTATTCTTAGAAAACTATCTAGCCACTCCTGTCCTATTTTTCCTTTATCTACGTTAAACCGATGAGTAAAACAATTGTTCTCTCTCAATATTCTTAGCTTAGCCTGAGGAACCAAAAATGTTTAAGCTGCCAAGAACCATCCCATTTTGTTTCCCTGAATTCGCATGCATATAGAGACATATGGTCCGCTCAAGTGAGAAAATGACGCATTTCAATTTCCAATGGCTAAAGAATAGCCGTGGATGTTTGTCTGTCGTTCTGCGCTTCCGAAATTCGCTTACGTTTTCGTTTGCGCGACCGTTGGCTGCTTATCTCTTCCCAGAAAAAGCCAATGCACATTCCTCTGCTGGAAAATTCCATGAGTGTCGCATCGTCTTTTTCTGTGTTTGGTTTGACGCAATCTCTTGCTGGCAACCTCAAGAAGTTCTTGACTTCTTACTACATATATATCGTTTTGTCCATAATTATGGTATATAATTTTGTCCACATCGTAGTTTTGACAAAATTTTCTAAATAAACGAGAATAAGACTCTGATTTTATTGCAGACAATTAGCTAATTTCCTAAGTTCTGTCATAAACTATCGAATCGATATAACAAATATATAAAAGAAAAACTGCAGAAAACTCACCAAAAACACGATAAAAAGTTTAGAAAAAAAAAAATGTATTGGCTGCTTAAAATCTTTTTTACTTTTTTGGCACTAACTCACGTAGGGTTGCCAGATTAAAAAATACGAAAAGGGGGACATCGTGAGTTTTCTAGGGGGACAAGGGTTCAAAAAGGGGGACAAACATTCCTTTTTTATTTTTGAACACCAGAGTCAAAAAAAAAAAGTGAAATAAAAATAAGTTTCATTAGATAAATTTTTTTTTCCCAACACTGGTTATATGAACACTCTTTTTTTGTTGGTTTTTTCTTTGGGTTCGGTCATTTTACCAAAGTAAACTTTGGTTTCAAAACAAAAACTGAAAGAGAGAAAGATTACGGTACAAAACAAAAATGTGCACGAGAACAACTTTAGCATGTGCACTGAAATGTAATTCGTGAGTGGTTGCATTCATCTTTGAAAGTTTTCTTGCACTTCAAATGGATGTGTTCACAGAGAATCTTGTTAAAAATAGAAAAAGAAAGTATTTTCAAAGTTTGAATTTAATGTTTTCTTTTATTGAATTTTGACTTAATAAGGGGGACAGTGGGTTGTACAAGGGGGACAAACAGCATTTTTGTATTAAAAAAGGGGACTGTCCCCCCTAAAGGGGGACGTCTGGCATCCCTAAACTCACGGCATTTAATGGAGCTGTCATTTTGACAGGATTTTATCATCCACGTCCAAGTTAGCAGTTAGTGCTGTAAGTGTATCACATTTCAAGGTAAGATTATAGTACTTATGTCATTTTATCCATACGTGTCACTACAGAACCTCATTCTTAAAACCTTTTGGTGTTCGCGAACTTAGTTTTCAGTACGAATTGAGCGGACATACTCCTTGCCCTCAGAATTGAGAATCTGGAGCACATTGTTACACCCGGATACTTTTTATATAAATAAATATTTTTTTCTTTCTAAATAAAGCTGGGATATGAATGTTATAACCGCGCACAAATAAAGGGTGTCCGCCAAAGAATTTTCGACTTTGAATTTGAATAAACGGCGAGCGGGGTATCGGCGGAGGGGGGAGGCGTATTCATTACACTTACGCGTCGTGCGGATTTTAGTAGCCATGGATCGTTGGTCGGCGGAGCATCGTGCGTTTGCTGTAGAGGCATATTTTAAAAATAACGATTCTCCCGTGGCTATTCGCAAGACATTTCAATATTCGGCGTATACGGGATTGTCCTAGTACGCAACTTATTGGCAAGTGGGTGCGAAGTTTTCGTGAACAAGGACCTGTAGTGGGACACGGGCCAGGTGTATCGCGAACTGTGAGAACTGACGAAACAATTGAAGCAGTTCGTCGTGATGTTATTGCAAATCCACGTCTTTCACTAAGAAAAAAAATTCCCAAACCTATTCGTCTATGTTGGAAAACTTTTTGGAACCTGAGTTGGAGAACAATGAATGGGTAAACGGATCGACATGGTTTCAACAGGATGGAGGCATCAATGAACATTGTAAGGCGCATTTTAACCGAAAAAGTCATAAGTCGTTATGGTGATATCCCATGGCCCCCCAGATCGCCAGACTTAACACCTGCGGACTTTTTTTTTATGGGGATTTCTTAAATCTAAAGTCTACGTTAACAAACCGCGAAATTTATTGCAACTGAAAAGATATTCGCAACGAAATCAGAGGAATTTCGCAAGAAACTTGCAAAAAAGTTTTCACAAAAAATATGGTGTTTCGTTTAAATGAGTGTGTTCGTCTCCGTGGTAAACATTTAACTTCAATTATTTTCAAAACATAAATCCGCATTTGTATGTTTTATTTTAAAATAAAAACGATTATATAAAAACCTGTTAATCTTTTATTATTTAATTTTAAATTCGAAAATTGTTTCGCGAACACCCTTTACATGAGGATCTGTGGATATAAATACCAGGGGTCAGATTCTGTAAGGCGAAACGATAAAAAGCCTTCGTGCGCACGAATGGTTTGCCCTATGATACACAAGCAAATTTCTTCTATGGTCTATAGCAAACGTCAGTGATATTTCCCGTGATGGCTTCCCTACCTACTAATCTCAGAAAAGCCTCGCTTTGAGGTTCTGGATTCTGGCTTACCTTACATAATTTAAAAGGAGGTACCTACATATCTACATTAAACAAACAAAAAAATACCAACATTTCCCCTGTTAAAATCAGGCTTCCACACACATGACGACGCATAATTCTCTGTCACCAAACAAAAAAGAAATCTAATTGTTCCATAATTCTAGGTTTTTCTACAGTAAAAAGCTTTTATGTTCCAAGTACATCAATTACACAGAAAGTTTAATTCTTTTTATTAATTCGCTTTTCTTTATATTCAGACTCATCCTTTGTCATGTTCCTAACGAATTTCAAATTCACACATTGACAAATGGCGTTCTTTTATTTATTTAAGTTTACTCTATGAGAGTGGCTTTGGTATAATTATTATATTTATTTCCTTTTTATATATAATCTTTTCTTTGTTTACACCTCTGCAAACAACAACAACAACAAATGCTGTCAAATGTCCTTTAAAAGGATCATTCGTTGAATAAAACAACCAAAAGTAGATTAAAAACAAACAGACCCACTTTACAAAAGAAAATCGACAGCGAATTCGATTCGGAACTCCCATATACCACGCCGTGTATATCTTTTCAATCTAACCTGAGGCAAGGTGTAAAATGTTCACTGACATGGGCAAAGAAATAAAAAAAAAAAAAAAAAACACCCATCCACACACAAAACGAGCTCGCACCATAGGTTTTATGATTTTTTTCTTCGCCCTTTTCAATAGCATAAGGGAAAATCTTTTAAAAAGCCCGACCTTCCAAATTGTAGCGGAGGTGGAAAAACGGTGCTCCTGGCGAAAAACACTCTCAAATAGAAAAAAAAACAACAACAAACGAACGCGGCGTGAAATAAAGCAGATTCAAGTTTTTTTCCTTCTTTTTTTCATCCCATACTCGTATTTGATTTTGACTTTGGTAAAGCTAATCTCCTGTTCACGGAGTGTAAATTCCCACAATCTGGCTCTCCGTTAGAGCCCGTTTCACACCAACAGCAACAGCAAACCTCAGTTTTTGTCATTTATACACACAAACATACCTACAACGAGGACGAGAGATTTCGCATGCATTTGAGAATCCGCTCATCTGGGCGATGCCCCATCTAATCCTTATTTTTTCGAGTTAGACTCTTTGTTCCGGACTTTTCGGCATGAATTAGAATTCCGCTCGACGTTCCGAAGGTCGATACCTTAATGTCGAATTTCCCATCTAAGCTGATTGCCTGGGCCATTAATTTGGCATGTTCAATGGTGGATTCACTTAGTCTGCAAAGAGAAAACAAAAAAGGTTGCAAAATCAGTGGAAATCTTTACCAAATAGGAAAATACGATGTTCGGGTTCACGTGATTGCGTATGGGTAAAAAATATTAGCTCCTTCCGTGTGTATGGGTGCAATCGCATGGAAGATGGAAATGAATCCAAGCGGGCAAATGAAAAGCCCGACGAATTTAATTTGATTATAAGACTGAAGAAAATGTGTTTTCCGTGTACCTGTCATTGTGTGGAGTACGAATGGTGGTGGTGGAGGTGGTGAGCATCGCCTTTGGCAGAGGCATCGTTCCTCGTTCGATGTAATGGGATCGAATGGGGTTCGTTTGGTGCCACATAATGACGCAGTCGAATGATGGTGAGCATGCCACAAAAGGAAGTCATCAATTCCCCGGCAATGGAGTGTCATTAAGTTAAGAAGGATTTATTTTTGGTTTATAGATTCTTCGAATTGGGGTAAAGTTAAGGAAGGTGGATGTGGTTACTGGTTAGTGGGGACGCTGTGATAAACGCAGGTAAGCCGTCTGCTTGTTATACATTGAACAGGTTTCGGTATCCCCAATTCTCTTCTTGCGGAAACTATTATCACTCGTGTGATCTTATTTTCTGTTTCACCATATTTTATTGACTTTTCAAACAATCACTGGTGGTGAATTTGTGGTGTAGGTAGCTGCAGAAAGACATTTAATCCTAACAAAGTAAACATTTGATTGTTTGAGGAAGACCAGTTGAGTGCATTGGAGAGTGGTGAGAGTGCTGAGTGCACCAAGTAAAAGATATTTTATTCCTTTAGTTAAGAATAAAATAAATAAATAGTTGGGCCTAGGCCTAGCTTCTTACAATTTAAAATACGAATGGAAGGGATCTACAATTTTATGCGGACTCCAAACGGCTAATTGAGAAGCTCAAGACAGTTATACCCTCGGATGTTTGTCAGACGATTGCGGAAGGTGGCGCAGTGGAAAAAACCCTAAGTTGGAATTTGGATTTCTGCGGGATTCGAACCTCGACCCCTTGGTTAGTAGTCCAACACACTAACCACTAAGCCACTGCGCCTACGCCTCCACAATTATTAGGACTTGGAAAATTTCAATATTTTTAAAATAAACAAACTCCAATCCACAACAGCAACATTTTAATTTCAACCACAATCTAGCGTTAACGGATTATCCGAAATACACAGCCCATGCATTCGTTAACGTTTACGTAAACCGTTCCTTATGTCATTTACATAGTTATCCTCGGCGTAATGTGCATGAGGGTGTTTCCAACCCTTCTTCAGTTCGAGGATACCTATTTATCTATTTTTTTGTCCGCCCTTCCGGTTATCTTTTGCCGTCCAAGGACTATCATGTCGAGCATCTTAGGGACAGAATCCATTGGGGATTGGGGAAGTTAAACTTTGAGACAAATGCCTACTTTGTGTAGTGGTGAGGCCTCTCAAATAAGGATAAAGTCTACGCTTTGCCTTTGACAAGGAATTCGAGTAACTCTACGCAAGCATAACTACCAAAAGTCATCCACAGAATCTCACACAAAGAATTAATTTCACATGACTTTGATTTTGCTGCCATGTAATTTAATTGTCAAAGATGCTGTCATGATGAAGCCATGCTACCTTGCAGCAAAGTCCACAAATATATACCTTACTCGAATAAGTACTTCATTACATGCCAATCCTCAAGAGCTCCCATTCGGGAGAAAACCGCACACACCACAGAGGTACCCAGGCAAATAAGAAAAATAAAATACGAAATAAATACTCGTACATGGTAACATGAGAATATGCACACTGCAGGAGTGCAGGTTGTTGTTTACTCCTTAAGGGTGCATGTGGCATGTCCTGTTCCTAACCTACAATCAGATTTGTAGAGAAGAACGAGCATGCGAGTAAGTGCAATACAATGTTGCATTATGCCTCCTCCGGGCGATAGGAAATTACCTACTGAGATCTGCCGCCCTGTTTCCCCCCGAAGGACACATTTCAATTGATTTATCACAATGCCGGGTTGAGGGTTGTTGAATTTATAGCGTTAGAGAGCAAATGTCTTTAATGCGAGTTGTAAGTAAGCACTGAACTTACATTGTTTTGTGTCTGCCCCCTGTACGACTGCAATCGCCCGCCGCATGCCGCAATGCACTATGCAATAATAATAAAGATTCATTGTATAGGCGTTCGGGCTATATATGGGTGGAAATATTTGTCGGGTGTGTGTTTGGGCTGCATGGGGATGCAGAAATGAGTGAAGGCAAATGATTTTACGTTTGTTCTCATTCAAATGTTGTCTTGTATATTGGTTTGTTTTGTGTATAGCCATTGTTGTGCTCTGTGATGAAACTTCATCTACGATTGTATATGTGCAGAATGTGGTGAAAGCTCTTCAATTTCAAGGGTGATGCTTGTAGTATGTCTTCATACTAATCATGGTATTGTGTCATGAATTTGTGGTATTTTTCTATGTAATCCTCTTTATTCATGATTGTGTATGGGTTGACTAACAAATGCTTGACGCAACTGAAAATGGAGCAATTACTTGTGTATTTACGTAAAGTGTATAAAAATACATAACAGATGAGCACGGTTGGAATGTAACCACGTAGGCCTTTGAATGATTTTCTTTTGTTTACCCTAAGACAACACAATACTTATGAGAAAGCACTCCACACTTTCTGGCAATTGTCCACGAACACATGGTACTGGATTGTGTGCAACTTGCGTGTTATTGCTACTGACCAATTATTTAAGTTTGCATTTTTGGAAAACACCGGAAAACTCAATTACAAATATCCCAGTTAATTGAGCCATCGAATCATTTGAAAAAAATCCCGCTTAATTGAGCTGGGAACTCAATAAAGCGATTTTTTCAAAACTTCTTATATTATTATTATATTTTTATTTATTTTTTTATATAAAGATAAGTTCTATTGTGTTTGTCGCCAATGTTCTCTGTAATGCGTGAACCGATTTTGATTCTGGAAATTTCCCATGAAAGGTGACGTTAATGTCATGGTTTGTAAGGATATACGGCCTAGGTAGGTATTGGTTCATGAGATATACGATTTTTAGTCTTTTTTTTTATGGTATGGGTGATGCCACTCCCCTTTGTCCAATTTTGACTAATCTTCCCGGGTATACTCCTGGGCCAATATCTACGATTGTGTGTAAATTTCAACTCAATCGATTGGGTGGTTTTCGAAATATAATATTTTGAATGCATTTTTTATATGGGAGGTTCAACGCCCCAATAACTCATGAACCAATACACCTACAAAGACCGTATGTACTTACAAATTTAGTTAACATTCGACCAATCTGAGGAGTATTCCTGTGAATATTGGCCAAAATTGGGCAAAGGGGCGTGGCACCGCCCATACAAAAAAACTTTAAAAATATTTTTCTGTTACAAGGTTAATAGCTTATGTAATTGAAGCTACTATTTTAACTGGCAAATTCAAAGGCGAAGATGTATGTACCACGCATCCCAGAGATTCCATCTGATATTCCATTTGAATTTAAACGACAACAGTTTCCAGTTTGCCTTGCGTTTGCGGTTACTATTAATGAGGCGCAAGGGCAAACCTTAGGAGTTTGTGGAGTGAATTTAGAGTATCCAGTTTTCTCACACGGACAGTTAGTTATATGTAGCCTGTTCGCGTGTTGACAAACCATCGGTTTTGTGTATTTACACTGAATATGGAAAAACCAAAATTGCTGTATACCAAAAAGCATTAAAATGCAGAGAATTTTAAATGAATTTGAATTTGATTTTTGATGTGTAAACATCTAAGCGCGCGTTATTGGAATCTGGTGGAGTTATTCCACACTTTTAACTTGCGGGGACGGAAATTCGTCACGGAAATGCGTCACTATGTTTTATCATTGCATACATTTTATCATTGCATACGTTTTTATCATTGCATACATTTAAGAGCTGGGCGTATTAATTTCAGCTTTTTGTTGATGTAAAATAAAATTGTGTTTTATCATTGCATATATTTTATCATTGCATACGTTTTTATCATTGCATACATTTATGGGCTGGGGCATATTAATTTCAGCTTTTTGTTGATGTGAAATAAAGCATGTTTTCCATATATGATGGTCTCACATTTCTTCCCTGTGACGGATATCTCGAGGAAATTCGGTGCCAAATCTTTCGTGAATTACCAGGCACGCAGAAATCACAGCTGGACAACAACTAACAAAAATTTCGTTGACCAGCACCTCGACAATATGCAATGCAAGCCGAATGAAATTCCAATGACACTTTCATTTACTGTGTAACAGTTGATGTCATTTAACTTGCGGGGATGGAAATGCAAACGGGTATTTGTTATTTCATAATATATCAAGAATACGGTTATTAAAATTCCCTCTTTTCTCAAAGACGTGTATCGAGCCACACACATACCGCACGCACGGTGTTTACACATACACATATTTCGGGACTGTTGGATACAGTCGCACCAATTTTTTTTATATTTCTATTTTGCACTAGAAGTGTGCAGGGGGTCCGCTAGTAAAATACTAAAGCACACTTATTATTTATATTATTAACCTACTAATTCTAATAACTAATTCGTTTTAAAAGTGTCATAGTTTTCGTATTATTGAATATTTTTTATTAAGTTCTTGACGTCTTACAAAAAGTTGTTTCAAAAAATAACAAAATTATTTAATATTTTTTTTTTAAGAAAGATGACCACTTTGTTTCGACTTTTAAAAAGTCTGCCATATAGAAATATACGAATATTGTTGGTTTTTGGAAATATTATTTAATTGATTTTTTTTTTTTCATTGTTTTTATATATATATTTGTATACATTACAAAAATGTATGAAGAATTTATGAAAAATGACTGTGCAGTTCTTGCTGAATTTGTGTTCTTCACATGTTGGATTTCTACACTTTTGACAGTTTTTGTTTTGTTTTCTTCTTCGCTTGCTTTCTGTTGTCTCACAGATTTGACAATAGCCTGCACATAAGGGTTTAAACAAAAAAAAAAAAACAATAAGGAAAGAAATTACCTCGAAATTTAATATCCACTTTCAGTAGGTACACATTTCTTTTCAATTCATAAAATACTTGCCAGATAAAAATTATTGTAAAGTCTATTCAAATCTTTACATATCTAATCTAAAGTAAAAATTGAAAGCATGTCTTTTACAAAGTTATCTCATATACAATTTTAATGAGTGGTTCTTGTAGATGACTGTTGCCAACTTTAGTGTTTGCGTTTACCAAATTTACAAGTTTAATTTTAAAAATGATTTAGAATTAAAGCAACTTTCATAAAAATTGAACCGAATGAATGACTCGCCCTTTATGAAGTCAAATGCTATTCGGTTTCATTCTTCAGTATATAGTTCGTTTAATAAAATTAAAACTCTTTTGCAAAACGCGTTATTGACGCAAGTATTTATACAATTGGAAATCAGCGTCTTCAAGTTTTTCAGCTCATCGGAAGAATTCTTAAAAAGGGGAGACTGTATTTTGTCAATAGACACGCTTTTTGGAAGATGCCTAACAGCATCTCGGATTTTGGAGCCGTCGTTCCACTGGTGACCTGTTAAGCTACGTAACGCACTTATGGACACAATCAATTGAACAACACGGCGAATACAGAGTCGTAGCCTTGGACATATCAAAGGCATTTGACCGAGTCTGACATAGGGCCCTATTAGGCAAGTTAGCGTCTTACGGATTACCACAACAACTCTGCGGATGGATGTAAAATTTTCTTCTGGGAAGATCGATCCAAGTTGTTGTAGATGGTGTATTATCCAATTCGTTTGCTATAAACGCAGGAGTGCCCCAAGGATCTATTCTTTCTCCAACCCTATTTCTTCTCCACATCAACGATTTGTTTGGATCGACAAATAATAATATCTACAGCTTTGCAGATGACAGCACTCTTATATCCTCCATCTCGATCAGTGGGCCTGTGAATACGGCTACATCACACAATCAGAGATGTGAACAAATTAATTCTCTGAATGATGATCCCTCAACCTCTCGAGAAGTCCTATGCCTCCAGCATCAAGTGCCGAAGACCAGTGGCGCCGATGCCAAGAAGCCATCAAAAACGCCGCAACTGATGTGCTCGGTTTCACCGGCCCACCCCCCCGAAACCCATGGTTTGACGAAGAGTGCCGGCAAGCACATGCAGCAAAACAAAGTGCCTACGAAGCATCGCTCCATAGAAGGACGAGAGCAGCTCGTCAGCTCTACGAGCAAAAAAGGAGGGAAGAACATCGGCTTCTCCGGAGAAAAAAGAGAGAGCATGAGAAGCGCGCGATCGAGGATATAGAGAGGTGTTACTCCAGGAACAATGTTCGGAAGTTTTACCAAAAGGTAAAAAGAACGTGTCATGCCAACAAGACCCGAACGGAGACCTGTAGAGACGAACAAGGAAACCTTGTAGTAGAGTCACAGTCGGTGCTGAGGACATGGAAAAACCATTTCTGCATACTGCTAAACGGCGAAGACGACACAAGTTCCGCTGTCAGACAGAACGAGCAATTCAACCTGGACGATGAAAGCCAAGATTTCCGTGCACCTGACCAAAATGAAGTGAGGATAGCAATATCTAAGCTTAAGTCCAACAAGGCTGCTGGACCGGACGGCTTAACTGCCGAGCTGTTTAAGGCAGCGGGAGATGATCTGGTAGAGAGCATACACCAACTCGTCTCCAAGATTTGGTCAGACGAAAGTATGCCTGATGAATGGAACCTCAGCATCGTTTGCCCGATCCAGCGCTTACTGGAGAGGCGTATTGGTTAAGGCCCAGGTCCATCTAGGACATGTAGCGCGATCTTTGGCAAACTGTCTCCAGTTGCGCACTCCAAGTTGGTTGAAGTCCCCTTCCACTTGCGCTCGCCACCTAAGGCGAGGTCTTCCTCTACTGCGTTGTCCCTCCGGGTTGGAATCGAAGACTTTCGTCCCAGCCATCTTAGACGATTGATCATACTTTTTGGACTAGGTCAATGTCGCTCTACAGCTCGTAGAGTTCGCAACGCAAACGAGACCAAAAATCACACAAAGAATTTTGCGTTCGAAACGACCAAGGAGATCTTCATCCGCCTTTACGTTATTTCCCTTACAATGAACAGATATTCCCGTTGCTATTGATCCTTAATCGATCTAAAAACCTACAGAGATACTTTTTTTCTCGCCAGATATTTTCCTGAAGTTTATGAAACATACCCTTATAGAGGAGTTTTGAGTATTTCTCGCTATTGCTCTTAAGTGTACAAAGAACTACTCACTTGATATCGATTTCGTAGCCCTTCAAGTCGAGGACAGCGTTTCCAATTGCAGTTATTTGGTCTTCTTTCTTGCCCGACAAACTGATTCCCATCCAACGGAGCAGCGGTAGCGATGATATAAAACAGTGAATAAAATGCGACTCGATCCGGTGCTTCCTTGGACGATCCAAAACCGAAATACCATCCACCTTGAGGTGACTGATCGGACTGTTGCGTATACACTTGGAGATGGTCTTCAAAGTTCTGGATACATCGTCGAAATGAACTACCCAGTTGCATATCTTGAGTGTGTTAAGTAATCTGAAACATTTACGTGAGATAACCTGGAAAGAACACCTTTTTGTTTAAGAGCTCACCCAAAATGCGAATGCAGGTGCTGGAAAAATCCTGTAATACATTTGTCGTCCAATATCAGTGGCGAAGAATGCGTGCTTCCCAAACCAGACCTAGCCGGCGCTGATAAATCCAACTCTCGCAAGCAGGGAAAGCCGCCGATGTACGGCAGCAGTTGCGGTCCGCGAAGGATTGCCAAGTCGGATACTGTAACCTGTGCTCCGGACAGCTTCAACACAACAACCGAACGACATTCGAAGGCCTTCGAAACTTTCGTATCGCTACGGATAAGCCCAATTTGCAAACGGCAATTGGCCAGACTTAATTCTCTAATTGAAGTTAGCGATAAAAATGCTCGCATGATCGACAGTGTGGATGGATTCTGGGGTAAGAGAAAGCTACAGTAAGTAAACAGAGATTAAAAAGTTTGGAGCGAACTCACCTCAATTCTGAAATTCCATCCGTCCAGACTTAGGAGGCGCAGCGTCGAGCAACTGGTCAACGCTCGAGCGCACATTGCAATAGCCGAATCCTCTAAGCTGAGCCTTGGTGAGCCGATGCTCAGCATTTGCAGGCAAGGTGATTCACTGGCACCCAGCACCGATGGAAGAATTTCACTTAAACGCGAAGAACCCTCTAGCTTGAGGGTGTGCAAAGTGTTCGACAGGCGAACAGTTTCACCAAGGCACATGGAATCTTCTAAGGACAATTGTGCCTTACTTAAATCTAAGCCATGCAGTTTCGAATAAGACTCGCGTGCGGCCAAGAGAAGGTCGTGCAAGGTTCCCGAATTGTGGGGTCCACCATCGCAGGCCGGAGTGGGATACCAGGTTTTCGATACCACCGAATCACAGCTTCGCTTGTCCACTGATTGCTCCAATGGTTGGCGTGGTAGGGTTGCCGATCGGCCCAGTGTGGTTGGAGGAACAAAGACACCTCGGGGCAGCGATGAGAAGATACCCGGAGCATAGGAACGCGGCGATGGAACACCGGGTAGGGAACCCTGTTTGATGAGACCAGACGTCCCCGTACTGCTGCCACTGCCAGAGCCTATAATGACGGTCACATTAAATCAAATACAATAAATGAATGTTAACAAACTCACCCATGCTTACGCCACTTGATGAGGGCGGGTCGTCTCTGGCGCCCCAACACGAGGGCAATGACAAAAAGCTGAATGGCCGCGCATTGAGCAGCGATGACAGCGCCGATATTGCACCCCGTTCACATCGCAGATGCGGCAGAGACAGTCTTGTCACATTCGGACACTTCTCCAGGGTAGCACAAAGTTGCACTAACTGCGATGTACTCAAGCCCAGATCCAGAAGCAGGAAACTGAGCTTCGGCTGCCGTGGGATGGCTCTACAAAGCGCCGCCACTACAGACTGTAGCTTTAAAATAGGTGGGTCCTCTTCAAGTAGCGTAAGGACCAACTCAAAGTTCTCAAGACGAGGCTTCAAAAGCAGCTTGGATACACAGTTCGCTAAATAGCTTATTTCACAGTCCTTTACTTCAGTTTCGATGAGCGATGACACCCTTAGAGTTGACACACTTTCGTTGATTGATATCGAGTCGAGGAAGACCTCAATAGCGTTGCGGGAGTCCAGGATATTGTGCTTTTCAAGTTGATAGATCAGTTCCAGATTCTTCAGAGTGCAGGTGGGGCTTTTCAGAGCCATACCCCAGCCCATCAAGTCGGTAGGCACCGATCGCACTTGCACCCACAGAGGCTTCGCTTCCAACGGTGAGATCGGAGGATGTTTCGATATGCCAAGAATATCACAAAGTGCTGCCAGATTCTCCTCAGTGCTCCCACCAGCTATGGCCAATGAGAATACTATCTGCGGCGTAAGCCATAGCGGTGTCAGGCGGGAGAGTAGTATATGCGCACGCTCGCCCAACAGTCCCATTGCGAACTTGATCACTTTCAGTAGATCGGCGTCCAGCTCATCACCGATGGACAGTCCTGTTATCTCTGCAGCTAGCAGGCCAGGTCGGCTAACCAAGGAAGCGATGTAATTTGCCGCCAAGAACTCCATCATTCCAGGACACATGGGGTTGTACACATACTCTGCCTTCTTTTTTGCAGATTTCCCCAGCAAAAGGCTCTTGTCCAAGCAGCCCATGATGTTCGACTCGGGACATGAACAGTACATTCGAATCTCCGCCATTGTGATGCACGATCGTTTCATCTTCAAACAGAACAGGGCCAGTCGTCCCAACTCGGCAACATTGGTCGCCGATGTTTCCGGAGCTACACAGTTCAGAATCGACTCAACCACGTCAAGCTCTTCGGTGGGAAGATCACCAGCTGTGGCTTCATAAATGGCTGCAACAGCCAAACAACCCAGTGGTGTGCGAACAGCTTTTCTCAAATTTGCACAAGCCTGGACGGTATTCAGGAGACGTGAAGGTCCACCCCATTGGCCACCACCCAACAAGGAAGCCGATCGACCCCATGTTAGGCCCTCATATGTAATGTGTCGTTGTATAATGGGTAATAGTTCAGTACAGTTCGACGAAGAGGTCGTGATGATTACTCGAGCTTCTGGAAACAACTTGCCATCGAGCAAGTCGTGTACGTCGTTTGTATATTGCCGGCCCTTGCGCTTGGGTGTTCCGATCTTCTGATTATCATACCCGTCGAGAATGAACAGAAGCTTTGGACCAAGTGCCTCTAGCGAGTTCCAGGCGGCGGTAAATCCGCCGAATCCACTTGCAAAGGGGTTAAGTGGTCCTTTCGGTAGGAGGTCCTAAGAGGGAAGTTGGATGTGATTAGTCATAGGTCTGCAGATACGTTTTGTTTTCAACATACCTTTTCAACATAGTTCGAGAAACTTCTCTTCGCTTCGGACAGGGGAATAAACAGCGCCAGTGCAACTGGTGTTCCCTTTGCCGGCCAGGGAGGTTCCTTTGCCCATGCATGCAGGATACGTAGACAGAGATTACTTCTAGACGCCCATGTTGGACATTCGATGAGAACTCTACGTGGGGCTTCCAGGAATGGTCCTTCCTTTGTCTGTTTAGAAATGACATGTTAGTAATAAGTCGCTTACATTTAAAGGGGGTTGATTTATCCATTGAACTTTGGGAAGACATGCAGATGTAGCTAAACAAATAATGTGTTGAGTGGCTAAAAGCTAGTAGGGCAACATTTAAGCTATTCAACAAACAGCGGGCGTTATTTCCTAAAGAAATATTTTCTTTCGTATAATGCACACGCCTTGTATACCTACCCTAGCGTAGTGCTGTCATAAATAACCATTTTCATGCGCCTTAAGTTAATTTAAAGTTAATATGGCTATCTATCCATATTTATATAATGAGACTATAGCAAGTTTTGCCTGCTCTCGCATGACACAATAACATTTTTTTTTAAGATGTTCCCTAAGACACCTAAGCCCTAGGCTATGTCGTTTTTTGGTATGCCTACTTTTCGTATGCACTTTTGACTAAGCTCCACTTTTTTTTTCATCAAATTAAAAAAATATCAGGGAAAATTGTTCTTGATAGTGGTCCTTCTTTGGTTTAGTAGCCACACACGCATATTCATATGACATCTTTAAGAAAAGTCCGAACTACGAAAGTTCAGAGGTTTTTTCTTTACATATAAAATGTTCAGAAATAATAAAAAATATTCGTATTTAGGTAGGGGCAGGTAGGTCAAAATCTGAGAAACACTGCCAGATAAAGAACCAGTTTAAAATAGGATATAGGAAAAGGAATAGTGTTAAATAAAATTAGGTTTTTGGGTATCTGATATGGCAGTAGATATTAAATAGCAATGTTAGCTTTTAAAAGCTAGTAGTGAATGAACTACTACTAATACTGGAGGGGGAAGGGTGCAAAGTAATTGCCTATGCGGATGACGTTGCCATCGCTGTCTCAGGAAAACACCTAAACACGCTTAGAGATCTCATGCAGAATGCCCTCTCTAAGCTCTCTAAATGGACCAAAAAATGCGGTCTGGCGGTCAATGCCCAGAAAACTGAACTGGTCCTCTTCACAAGAAAATACAAAATTCCCAAATTTGTACCCCCAAAACTAAACGGCACACTCCTGGTGCTCACCAATACGGCTATACTCTGTTCAATTCGTATTTTCAGTACAGGGAAGATAGGCTATTTGCCTTTCACCCTAACTATTATGGATTTTAATAAGCTGTCTCCATTTTAAAGCTCTCACATGGTTGCCATAGTGAGCACTATAAATTGGCATAATTCTCTCACAAATATCGGTAGGGCTACCAAGTACCAACTCTTTATAAAGAAAAAATGGTTTAACTGCATATTAACAGATCCTTCATAAATACAAAATAATTAAAGGAGTACCTAAAAACTGTATGGCAACATCCCACATAATCAAATTCATTTATTCGCTCTCAAAAGCTTTAAAAAGCACTAAAACCGAAAGTTCTGTGAAAATATCCATAGAAAAACCCGTAAAGATATTTTTGCAAATAGATTATGGTAACACTCTTCTGAGGTGCTTAAAACACACACATGTTTATTTTCTGCGATAAAATAGCAACCGAATGCACACGAGAATATCACCCTCGTCGATCGTCGTCATCCTCATTCTGCTCGCGACTCTCTGGCAGACTGGTCATGGTGGGATGTATGCGCCTTTGAGGAAAATTGGGTGGGTTTTTCGTAAATGACAACAACAAATTCTTTGGAATCATCAGTGGTTTCGCTTTTATTTCAGTGGCAAATCTTGTGTTGAGTGCCGTGAGAGTAGCTACAGGCACCACTGGTAGAAAAAAGAGCTTCCCATAAGGCCTGTACTGAAAATACGAATTGAACAGAGTATAGCTATTTAGGCCTAGTTTTAGACAGCAAATTGAGCTGGAAACCCAATATCCTGCGGAGAGTTCAGAAAGCCACCACGGCTCTGTACTGCTGTAAAAAAGCCATTGGAAGCAGATGGGGACTCCAGCCTCGAATTACATACTGGCTATATGTATCCATTATCAGACCTATACTCACTTATGGCGTTATTGTATGGTGGACTGCCCTCGAAAAGGCCATCCATCATAATCACCTTAGCCGCGTCCAAAGAACGGCATGCATATGCATAAGTGGAGCCCTTAGAACCACTCCAACAGCGGCCATGGACGTAATGTTCCACTTGCTACCGCTGGACATCTATTGCAAACAAGTGGCAGCAAATGCAGCCACTCGGATGAAAGCAATTCAGTTGTGGACCAGTTGTCAAACTGGTCACTCATCTTTTCTAAATACATTGGAATGCATTCCAAAAGATACTGATTACACCCTTCCTCAGTTTCAATTCGAAGTCCAGTCCAGGAGTGACTGGGAGAACGAAATAGTACCCTGCAAGGAGTCTGTCTGTTTCTATACAGATGGGTCCAAAACTGAAACAGGAGTAGGGGGGGGTATTTTCTCTTATGATCTAAATTGTAAAATCTCATTCAGCCTTCCTAATCACTGTAGTGTATATTTCAGGCGGAGGTCATGGCGATCAAAGAGGCCCTGTCGTGGCTTCGGTATAATGTAATATCTGTAAAGGATATCACCATCTTTACCGACAGTCAAGCCGCGATTAAATCCCTGGATTCTGTCGTCTTCAATTCAACAACTGCCCTCAATTGCCGACTATCTCTGAACGAGATGGCGAAACAATTCAAAATTCACCTTATATGGGTGCCGGGCCATAGAGACATTCCAGGTAATTGCATCGCCGATGAGCTCGCCAGATAAGGCACTACTATGTCGACTCTACCAGAAAAAAGGAGTCTCTATATGCCTCTTGCTACTTGCAAGCTCCTAATTAAACAAAACGCATTAAGCGCTACTAATCGCAGGTGGTCTAGCTGCTTAACGTGCCACACCTCGAAACAGATCTGGCCTCAGCTGGATTCCAAGCGGTCAAAAAGTCTCATTACACTGAAAAGACCCATAATAAGCACTTTAGTAGGTGTCATCACGGGACACTGCATCATAGGGAGACATGCTCTCAGATTAGGCCTCCCTTCAAATGATTTCTGCAGAAGCTGTATGGACGACGAGGAGGAGGAGACTATTCTTCACCTTCTTTGTACGTGTCCAGCGCTGTCACTCCGTAGAAAACTATACCTCGGAGAATATTTCTTCGACAATCTCAGCGAACTCGCAAACATAGGTATCAACTGCCTCCATCGCTTCATTCTTAGCTCCGGCTGGTTCAACGGGTAGATAAGGAGTCGATATCGATCCTGTGGTAACACAATGGGCCTAATTTGGCCTAAGTGAGGCTGCACTTGAGGCGGCCTGCCACTCTAACCTAACCTAACCTAGCTTTTAAAAGTTGAAGCTCCGACACTCAGAGAAAAAAATAGTTACTTTTGTAACTAAGTAAGTAATTTATTCATAAGTAGGTACAAGATTTGAATTTAAGAGCTAGTTTTGTAAATATTTCCATTGTCATTCTACGAGTCCCAATGAAAATTGTCGATTGACTATTTTTACATAAAAATAAATTAAAAATAATTAAAAATCAATCATTTTATTTAGTGACTATACAAAACAGTTTATTGTGACTATTTTGATATTAAAACATAGTATAAAGTAGTTTCTTCAAAATAAAAATTAGCAATCGATTCTGACTATTCTATAATAGTTTCCTACTATGAAATAGTTGTATTTATTTCATTTAATGCATGATGGTATACACAACAACTATACCACATAGTTAAAGATGACTATGTGTATAAACCTTCTGTGCTTAAAAATATAAACCTTAAGTGTTAAAAAAACCGATAAAAATTAGACAACTGTTACCTGTGAGCCAATCGAAAATAACAAGCTGGAAGCTGTATTTTATTTTACGGAATCGGGATCTTGAAATTCTCTATAAAAAATTTGTTGGTAAGTTTTTATCACAGATTTTAATATAATTATTAACTACATAGCTAACTCATACATTTTTGTATGGGACAGAAGTGAAGCTCTAACACGATTTTGTACAAGGTAAAAACGTCAGCAATTGAACAAATGTTTCGTTGTTTATGGGAAATAATTGCTTATAAATACTTAGGGATGTACAGGAGGTAAGAAAGGGGATAAATATCAAATAAAAAGTATTTCTGCCATATATCTCCTACATATAAAAATTAATTGCTGTGCGTTAGTCGGGTAAAGGCTCCAGAACGGCTCGACCGAAATGAATGATTTTGTTTTGTTTTGTTCGTCTTGAATCGGGGAAGGTTTAGGAAAAAGCTGTAGCTGTATATTTATTTTTTCAGTTCAATTCAATTATTATGTTCAGTTATAATCTTCTATATGTTTTAAAACTATAATTATTTCGGGGTGAAAATCGATATAACTCGATAACCACTGCGACAATTTGCATGATTCTTCTTCTGTTTTGTTCATATTGTTGTATTTCAGGTTTAGGTCTTAAAAGGTAGGATTCTTTTGAACCAAATAGGTGGCATTGTTGTCGATCTCCGAAACAACTCACCCGATTTCAAAGATAGGATACTTTTGGACAAGATAGGTGTCAATCGTATCGATCTCCGAAACCATTCCTCACATTGTAAAAGGTTGGCATCAGGTTGATACTTTTGGAACCCGATAGGCGATTCTGTTGTCGGTCTCCAAAACCACTCAAAAGATTTCAATGAAATTTTGTGGATGTATGTGGTTGGTTTTGGGTTGAAAGATTCTAATGAAAATTTGTGGATGTAGGTATATTGTTCGTTCTCGCTTGAAGGATAGGATATTTTTGGACCTAATAGGTGGCGCTTTTGTCGATCTCCGAAACAGCTCTACCGAGTTAATTGAAATTTTGTGGATGGGTGTGGTTGCTTCCAGTTTGAAAGATAGGATAGTTTTGGACCCTATAGGTATAGTACTTTGCAAAACATAAGCGGGATAGGAAAACGGGCGGTGGCACCTCCCATTCAAACATAAAATGAAACGCTATTTCTAAAGTTGTATAATTAAAGTTATTAATTGTCATTGACATTGTCTAAATAAAGCACTTTGCCAAATGTGTGCCGGACTTAATACGAAAGGTACGACCAAAGCCGGGTAGGTACGGTTTATACGTCCGATTGCGAGACAATTTGTTAAACTGGAAAAATCTGAGGTAACTCTGTTAATTTAATTCATTTTACACTTGTTTTACTTTTAATGCAAATTAAAATCCATGGATATGGATCTAAAGTGCATTCGGTAGCTAGCGCTTCTAAGGTGGGAGGAAGCATAAGTAGTTGTTCCGCAAACATAAAACCGTCATCGCACTCAAGTTCCTGTAGTTCGAACTCAACATATGCCACAGATTATCTAAGTAAGACTTTCATTTTTATAATTGTTTGTATATTAAAACTCTTATGAAAGATGTAATAAAATGTAAAATGTCTATTAAAATGATTTAAGGAAGATGTTTGTTGTAGTTGATTTATTGGAGAATTTTCATTGAACTAAAGAACAAAAAGTTAATTCTGAAATGACAATCAAAACACGCTTAACTGAAACCCGTTTAATTAAAAAAACCCGCTTATTTAAACTTTATAATTAATCCCCTTGTATTTAAAAAAAAAATTCATACAAATAACTCCGCTTTATTGAAACCCGCTTAAGTGAAAAGCTCGGATATCTGAAACACAATTCCTTTAAAACGTTATAACTTTTCATAGAAAAAACTCCGCTACGTTGAATGCATCCTTTTTCTGCATTATTCACCATCCACATTCCACTTTACCTCTGACAATGACATTATTAAATTTTTTCTGGTGGAGTAATTCCACACATTTAACTTGCGGGGACGGAAATGCGTCACTGTGTTTTATCATTGCATACATTTTATCATTGCATACGTTTTTATCATTGCATACATTTATGAGCTGGGGCATATTAATTTCAGCTTTTTGTTGATGTGAAATAAAGCATGTTTTTCATATATCTAGGATGGTCTCACATTTCTTCCCTGTGACGGACATCTCGAGGAAATTCGGTGCCAAATCGTTCGTGAATTACCAGGCACGCAGAAATCACAGCTGGACAACAACTAACAAAAATGTCGTAGACCAGTACCTCTACAACATGCAATGCAAACCGAATGAAATTCCAATGACACTTTCATTGACTGTATAACAGTTGATGTCATTTAACTTGCGGGGATGGATTGCATACATTTATGAGCTGGGGCATATTAATTTCAGCTTTTTGTTGATGTGAAGGAACGAAATTATTGTTATTTCATAATATATCAAGAATACGGTTATTACAATTCCCTCTTTTCTCAATGACGTGTATCAAGCCACACACATACCGCACGCATGGTGTTTACACATATTCCGGGACTGTTGGATACAGTCGCACCAATTTTTTTATTATTATTACCAATTCGTTTTGATGAGAAACTTGTCCAGGGTAAGCTTTACTGAAACTATTTTTCAGTTATCCCAGGTCCGCTTAACTGAAAAACCATGTTATTTGAAACTAATGTAAATGTTTTTGGTCATTTCACTTAAGCGGGTTTGACTGTAGTTGTTTATACGAAAATTATTAATTGACAATGAAAATAATCATAAATAACTATTTTTTAACTTTTTAAAATCGAAAATCTGATTTTCGAGATATGAGCAAGGAATCACTTTCCTTATCAGTTATCACCAGCCAGGCTGTTAAAAAGCTAATGAAAATAGAGTCGAACCTTGTGAAATATTGTCATAAAGGGATCAAGGATTTTGTAACACAGCACGCATGGTATCACTAACTGGGTTCCTTGAATTGAGCATTTGAGAGATCAGACGATTTAGCTAGCTGTTTAATAACAAGCTCATCCTTCTGTGAGTATATTCTATCTGTAACGCTTAAGCTTAAAGCAGGTACAAATTACAAGTGAAGCGCAGATTAGATCGACCTCAAAGAAAAGTAAACTAGCACATTTTGGAATCCGGGTTCCAGAAATCATAGAAACATGGATCACTCTGTTTGGTTAAATTTCCGTTTTCTATCATTTACCATATGTATTTTAGTGTTCCTTGAATGATAACTGCTAGTCAGCCCAGCAATGAAAATTCTGTTCATGTATTTTACAAATGTTGTTAATATAACAACTTTTTTTAGATGTTTGGGCTACACAACACAACTCGTCACAATAATTGGGTTACTCAAATACGAAGAAGATTCGCTTTGCTATGTTATGTTGCAAACTTTATTTTAATTGCTTCGGAATTTCCAAATAGTTATATATAACGAATGTTGGTGTCCACAGTCCACCCACACATAATATTCAGAATTACGTAAACAAAATATCTTGCACAACTTGCTCATGAAGAATCTAAACAGACGGGAAATAAACTAAAGTATTATAAATCACGCTATTGCCAAGACGATGTGCAGATATGTGCTACATAGTTTGTTTAGGGAAAAGTATATATAAATCTTCAAAGTGTTTTTCAACTCAAGCTTGTAGGTGTATACCATTCTGCGCGAAACGCTTAAGATTTCTTAGAACTTAAAAGTCACACTACCCAACACGATAAGCATTTCTTGGAATTTGTGTCTTTTTGCACTCGTAACGCGGCACTATTTCGAAGGAAAACCAAAGTTAAACTTACAAAGCAACATGATGAGAAGATTTTGCAAAGCTTTGAATTCACGCACTGACTACTGAAACATGATGTGCATAACTTGACAGTATATACTTCTATGAGCCCTAGCACAAATAAATGAAGTTTGTCTAGAATAAAGGTTTCGTCTTCTTGAACGCAAAGCTTAGCTGAAACTCTTTGTTACTTACGAACTACACAAACAGGTTGTTAATAATTAAATTCACTTTCTTTGAAACCTCTAAGATATGCGTTCCCCCAAAACAATTAATTGCCAACTCACTTGTACTCGTATATATAACTGAATTCCAACTCATCGCAGTACTCGGCACTCCATTTGACACAAAGGAACAAAATTCGTTTTACCGTCGCGTGCTTCCAAGCTACCCCATCCCTCCAACCCAAAGCAACCGTCGAAACACACAAAAACAAGTAAACTCTCTCAAGTGTTAAATTGAAAATATTTGTTGCTTCTGGTTGTGTTGAAATCGATAAATTGCCTAGAAAAGAGTGAACACTACCGTTTCATGCC
Source organism: Cheilosia urbana (assembly GCA_946477585.1). Lineage (NCBI taxonomy): Eukaryota > Metazoa > Arthropoda > Insecta > Diptera > Syrphidae > Cheilosia > Cheilosia urbana. The sequence goes on along the minus strand of OX297853.1, from coordinate 115,943,397 downwards.
GCTGCTCCATCATTCGGATCCTTGCACAGCTTGGAAAATATTTATAACAATTTTCAGGGAGCATTCTCACAGGGACACGAGGTTACTCGTCTTTGAAGTCTTTGGCTGATGGGTGGTATCGGTATCTATGGTACTAAAACGAAAATAATGTGAGCATTGTTTTAATTAGAAAGCGCAAACAGAGAAAAAAAAATTAGATCTCTGACGTAAGGGAAGTTCGAAGAGCTTCATGATAAACGGATGCTTACTCCGCACATTGCAGCTGTATATCAGGTTAACATTTTCACCCATCTCAGCAATTTCAACAATTTATGGTAGCATAAAGGAAATTTATGGCAGCGGTTTTGGGCCAAAGAAACGTAATAAAATAGAAAAACAAATAATATGGATACAAATCCAGATAGAACCAAGAAGCAACCCCCATTTAAATTTATGATAGAGTCTAAATTAGTACTTACACTTTAAAGCCCTTTTGTTGGGCTGAGTGGTTGTGGTTGCTTGAACTCTATGCCCGTAATGGGTGTGTGTTTGAAATGGTAATCGCTGCGACTTGCCTTTGACCAGTATAGAACTTTCTTGGGTCAAATATTGGCAATGATTTGCACACTTTAAATTGGTTGATGTCCTCTTCCACTTTCCACTTGTGCGCAATATGTGTACCTAAACCAAATTACACCTACCCACCTTGAATGGCAGAATCGCCCATTTGTGACGAATTTGAATTCGCCGGATAGATCGTAGAGTTCGCTGTTAGGTCACGACTTCTAAGGAAAATGGAACCGACAATCAATGGAGTAATTTGTCAGCAAAGCGACCGAGGACATCTCGGCGTAGAGTTTTCTGTTTGTAATATTAAGACTGATGCATCTATAGTTTGTGTAGTGTTAAGGGTCTCCATTATTTGCAAACGATTTTGAGGTTTAGATATCGCCGTTCAATACAGTTACGTCTGCATGGGTGGTTTATCCATATACCTATTCATCCTTAGTCCTTTTATATGCTTTCACGTTTTCATGCTCATCTCCACAGGTCTTTGTTCGGCTCCTGTTGCCTTAACACGTCCAAACTAAATGCTGGGAGCACTTCCAAATATTGCCCCAAGTTTAACAACTATCAATTCCCTCGAAAGATATATATAATGATAGATGTCAGCTAATCAACCACACAGATTACGGTGGCTAAGTTTGGGCGATGTTATTAACATAGATCCCTAAAGCTTACCTCTCTATAAGCATCGACTACAATTAACTGATGTGCAGCCTAAAGAAAGCTCCTTTAGATATCTGACAATCTCTTCATTCATCAATTGCTGCAGGGAAATATTAATTGCCATTATATGATCTCCTAAAACTCGATACATTCTCAGTTCTGTTCAATGTGAATCAGTATTTAGAATGTTGCACACAAATTTAAATACCGACTTCCTTTACATTTTAGTTTTCGACTTGTAATAAACCTCATAAATCTGTAAGTCGCAATTTGCAAGTTGCAACCTAGTACCTAGGAGCTAGGACAAGAGTTAAGAGCTATCCTATCAGATATCACATATCACACTTTCAACCAGAGGTAAGAGAGACTGAGATCCCCATCTTCGACCGATTAACAATTATTTCTCTACAAGCTAAATTTTACGCTCCCAAAAAGTTTAGGTGCGCTAGTGTTGTTGCATATAGAAATTCGTATTGACAAATGTCAAAAATCCTCTCCACCAACACATTCGCACCTAATCGTTTTACCTTTCACTGGGGGCAAAGCCAAACGGATAGGAATTGGCGTACACGGATAGGACAACAAAATGGCGGATTCCTGGCAAAAATTGAGGGGGCCAGCGGCAAGAGGATTGTGAGTTGTGGTGGGGGTCTCAGTATGATTTGTTTATGCTTTCTCCCTCTCTCTCCTCTCTCTCTCTCTCTCTCTCTCTCTCCCTTTCTCTCTCTCTCTCTCTCTCTCCCTCTCTCTATCACTCTCCCTCTGTTTTTTAGTTGGCTGACCTTAAGAAGAAGTCCCTTAATCGCGTTCGTGATAATCGACTCCTAGTCCCAGTCGATTATCATGAACATGAAATAGGAGGGCATTCCGTCAGAAAGAGCACCGCTTCGATTGATAAGCACCACAAATGTAGCATCCACACCGCCGATTCAGTAAATCATGCTACCCTCTCGGTATTTCCCAATATCAGGCGACAACGACTTTCAAAACTTTTTTCAAACTTGTGATTGATTGATTGTTGCACTCTCGAATTTTTGTCAGACATTCGCGAGAGTTGACACAGTGGAAAAAAAAAACTTAGGATGGAATTTGTGTTTATTCGGTTGTCGAGCCTGGGAGCCCTCGCTTAGTAGTTTTAGACAACAACCACCAAGTCACTCAGCGCCAATCGCCGATTATACGGCCATTTTTTCGACTCTTTGACGTCGGGAAACAATTTGACATTAGAGTGACTTTCAAGCCACGATTCGTAATTTGTCATTTGCAAAAAAAAAAGGCGATCACACGTAAAAAAAAGTTTGGTCATTTGTCCTAGGCGTCATTAAAGTGCGCTCACATGGTTATTTTTTTCATCATTTTAATGGCACGAAATTCATTTGGTCCGACATTTTCCTAGTCATTTGACGCCGAAAATGTTACCTCAAAAATGGCGATCACACATAACAACAAAAAAATGGCGGCTTTGTGACGTTCTCACGTACATAAATCTCAAATATCAATTTTGTTTAATATCGTTAGAGGTGTTTTCGAACAAATTAAACTTGTTTCAAACGGTTGTATTAAAAGTACCGTCAATATAGGCCCAACGTGAAAAAGTGTCCCGAACTGTAAGCCAAGCCCGCATACTACAAATCCGAAGTGTGAACAAATTAAGCCCAGCCGTTTAGGCTGCAGACCTTAGAAGCAGACGGACAATCGGGCAGAATTTGCGTTCCCCTGTCATCGTATTGTCAGAATTTTTTTAAATCTCGAGTTCGAAATATTGTACGAATGCAATATCTTTGGCAAAATTCAAGAATCTAGTTTTCTTAAGTCGACTAGATTGGTCTGGATAAGATGTAACCTTAACGCAAAAACTGGATTGGTCGGGAACGTCACTTTTTCTACGTCAGCCACATACCCGAACTGTCAACTTAGTACTCAGTCACGAAATTCTTGACTACATTCGTCGGCTACCCCTCCATAAACGTCAAATGAAACAGCTGCCCATATGACGGATTTCAGCCAATCACAAGTAAGATACATCTAGTCCGACAGCTGTCAGACTTACTAAACTTGATACTTGAACGTCCCCTTTCTCTTACTACGTAGGCACCCAAGAAAGTTAAAAATACCTATATTTGCTTATGTGCGTACATCCCTTAATGACATCTACAGTACTACAGTCTATACCCTCAAACAAATGGATAAATCAATTCCCGTTGCTAATGCAACAACTAGAACAAGCACAACACTAACATAATGCATAACTATCCGCATCCGCAGTAAACTTACCTGAAGTGATATCAATATTTGATCAACAGTCAGTGTATCGTTAATGCCGTGTGACTGTGAGTTGAGTCGCAGCTCCGGCTCCAAACGTGCGGGGCATAAAGCACCTGGTGCCACCGGTATCGCCCATGGTGGTATGATTGGCTCCTTCAGCGATAAATCCGTATAAAATGTCCGCAAGTATGTGCTGAGTCGTGCCTAAATTTATTATTAATGTCACTTTTGTTATATTCTAGAGCAAAAACAAAGTAGGTTTATATGGGAAAATATTGATATCCTCGTGGCGATTTGTGTCACTCACGACCAACAAATTTTACGAGCTCATCACTCATCACAAAGGAATGATAAATGTGTTCAACAGCAGGAAAAAATTGACAAATAAAAAATGCTTCCTGGACAATAACACATGAACAATATTAATATAAATACATACTTGTGGATCCCGACGGGACTCTGGAAGACACACTGGTGGACCTGGTGGCGAGGGACATTCAAGGGACGCATACGAACCGGAAAGTTCACAATCGCTGCGGCAGGACGACGTCTTAGGTGGGAAAATCTGCAAAGAGAAGAAAAATCGTGTTAAAGGACATTTCATTAGTATTTTTGTACACAAGAAAGTTCTGTTTTATATAAAAGGAAATAGGATGTAAACTTGGAAACGACAACAGACCCGACGTTGGCTAAAGCGTGGAAAACAAACAAAAGCTTACGAATATAGATATTGTCTCATCTTTGAGGAAGGAAACAAAAAAAAAGTAAAAAAAATCTCGAAGAGAATAGCAGCGGAGACATGCCTTATACATAGATACCGTGCGTCGGTCGTATATGGTTCGTTTGTTGTTCCTCGTAGCTGGAGTGTGATTGTTTTTGGCGCTAACACAAATAAGAGGAATAGTTTTATTGTTTGCGACTCCACGTAATGTATGTGGATTCGACGAATCCTTGAAACAAGTCAAATTGAGGAAATAACCAAATATATCGCCTAACAAGGACAATGGTCACATATCTAGGTATACTACATCTGGCAGCGAGATGAGAATACAGGGTATTGTCACATTGCTTGTGGGCGACATTATTTGCGATTGATAGTGATACTGCTAGCGGAGTTGTGGCACGGACGATGGCGGCAGCTGACTGTACTCGAAGTGCTGAAAGGACCAACTTTGGCATGATACAAATTTGTGACATAGTTTTTATTTCATCAAATTTATTTTTAGTTTTGACAAACAAAAGGAAAAAAAAGGAAGAAGAGAAATGGGTTAGTATAGGGCACCGAGCACCGTTGTTCGTTGAGTACCTATTATTTTGTTGTTGCTGTTCGAGTTTTATAATCATTGTTATCTGTGCTAGATATGAACTATTCAATAACATCTTTGGCTTTGTGCACCTTTCTTTATACTAAAAGCACTTTTATTCTTTCATACTAAGATGCTAAAAATCAGCAAGAAAAGACTTCAAATTTCAGGTCAAATATATCGTCAGTTTCACGCAATTTTTTGCTGAAGTAACTTTTATTAACAATAACAGATGAAGCCACTTTAAATTGAGCCCCATTGGACGCACCAAAATTGGGTAATCAAGGACAAGGGTCGGTGTCGAATCCTGACTTTCATTATTCAAAGTTGAGGAGGCACATTCGTTTCCATAAATCTTAAAAATGCTTTGTTACTAAAGTTATAAATGACTTCAAGGATTTCTTGTCGATAACGTTCCTTTCCTACTTTATAATATGCTTTATACTTATTAATACTTTATGTTTACTAATAATGCTATAGGGTCAGCATTATTATACACGGTATAATGAAGTAATAGTGAATTATTCATTTTAGTCCGTTTTGTTAAAGCAAGCAAGGTAAAGGAAAATGGCTGACAGTTATTATTGGTATTTACAAAATTAGTTTTTTAAAGCTTATCTTATAATATTTAAATTTAGTTTAAAAGTACTGGAATTCCATTCAGTGAATTTGAAATATTCTGGGCTATCGTGAACAAAATTCCCCCCGAAACATTTCTCATTTTTCAAAAATAGGTATCGGCAATAAATTTCGAAAAAGGGAAAAAATTCCCCCCGGAATAAATTGGTATCTTGAAGAAAAATTCCCCACGGAATTTGATCGGGTTCCCCCCGGAATATTTCCTTTGTAACGGGTGATTTTTTAGCTGGTTTGGTTTTGGCAACACTGGTTTTGACAGCTGACGTGTGTTTAGTACCTTGTGTCACTGTCAAACAGCTTCAGTTTGGTTTACAATTTAATTATGGATCGTCTTACAAATGAACAACGCTTGCAAATTATTGAATTTTACTATCAAAATTCGTGCTCGGTTCGAAATGTTCATCGCGCGCTGCTTCCATTTTATGATCGGCATTCTCGACCTTCTGAGCAGTCTATTCGGAAGATTGTGACCAAATTTCGCACCAAATTTACTTTGTTGGACATTAAACCACCAACACGTTTACGTACTGTGCGTAGTGAAGAAAATATAGCGGCCGTATCAGCTAGTGTGACAGAAGACCGCGAAATGTCGATTCGGCGCCGTTCCCAGCAGTTAGGCCTTTGTTACAGCACTACGTGGAAAATTTTGCGGAAGGATTTGTGCGTAAAGCCTTTTAAGATACAGCTTGTGCAAGAACTAAAGCCAACCGACCTACCACAACGCCGAATTTTTGGTGAATGGGCTCTTGGAAAGCTGGCCGAGGATCCGCTTTTTTATCGAAAAATTGTGTTCAGCGATGAGGCTCATTTTTGGTGGAATGGGTACGTAAATAAGCAAAATTGCCGCATTTGGAGTGAAGATCAGCCAGAAGCATTGCAACAGCTACCAATGCATCCCGAAAAAGCCACTGTTTGGTGCGGTTTATGGGCCGGCGGCATTATTGGGCCATATTTCTTCAAAGATGATGCGAATCGCAGCGTTACTGTCAATGGTGAACGCTACCGAGCGATGATAACAAACTTTTTTTTGCCCGAAATGGATGTTCTTGACTTGCATGATATGTGGTTTCAACAAGACGGTGCCCCATGCCACACAGCACGCGAAACAATGGCGCAATTGCGAGGCGGCGAGTTTGGTGAACAGTTAATTTCACGTTTCGGGCCGGTCAATTGGCCGCCTAGATCGTGCGATTTGACACCATTAGATTATTTTTTTGTGGGGGTATGTCAAGGCTAATGTGAATAGGGACAAGCCCGCTTCGATTGACGCACTGGAAGCCAACATCCATGCATTCATTCGTGAGATACCGGCCGATATGTGTGAAAGAGTATGCCAAAATTGGACTCAGCGGATGGACTACCTGAGACGCAGCCGCGGTCAACATTTGCATGAAATTATCTTTAAACATTAAATTGCAAGGTTCAAACTATCGATTCAAATAAATATTTCATTCATTTTTTCGAATTTTTTGTGTTTTTTTTTTTTTTAAAGTTCTAAACCTCTTAAAAAATCACCCGTTATATTTGTAGGTGGAAATTCAAAACCTAAGCAGTTTCTATGGGAGTTTGAATACTTTTGCGTTCTTTTTTTTTAATTTGGTTGACTTGAACCATGAAAATAGAAGTGAGAATTGGTATACTTTAAACAACAGAGAGCAACAATTTTTAATCGAGAAAGTAGGTACTTTGTTTAAAGTTATTTTTTCAAAATGTACCAACAGGTGTAGCTAAGCTCAACTAATCAAAAACAATTATTGGAGATGATGGTCAAATGTATTCGATGAAAATCTTCTGCAAAGAACCGCAGATGTGCTCAGCTTGACGACGGTTTTCGTCTTGAGTGGTTTTTTGATTGTTGATAGTTGTCTGAGAGAAAATCCATCCAGCAGATAGATACTTGAACATTTGTTTATTGAGCCTGTAATACCTGCATTTGAAATCTAATAAAGTACAAATATGTAATAATTATGTTGCAACTCTTTTTTCATTTCTACTAACATCGCCTGTGGTAACTTTAAGGGATTGGATTTATCTCTTAAAGTTCTTCTGTTCGGTTTCATTAAATTTTTTTTTTCTTGAATTTGTTCCTCGAGCAGCAATCTTAAACGCTGCGCTGTCGACTTACTTTGTAGGTAAACTTAATATAATTCGTTTTATATTTTACCGATTCGAACAGTTTCTTCACTAAAATACGTATAAATCCAATTCGCGTTTTTGCAATTGGTTAATTTAACGAAACTTATTGGTTTAAAACAAATATTTGAAAAATATTCCCAAATATGAGCTTAATTGACAATTGAATAGATCACAATTGACTGCGGTCAATGCTTTCGAACATATTTTCGAAAAATTCCCAGGGAAATAAAGTCCCATGGAGATTCGCGGTAGGAGGAATATTTTCCGGGGAACCAAAAATGTTCGGGGGGAATTTTTTCCCCTCGGAATTGCCGATAGCCCTGAATTGAATGCCATACAGATTGCTAAATAGTTTAATTCTTTACTAAACCAAAACTTCTCTACGATGATTCAGCGGGCACAACAGGGCCGGTCCAGCAAGATATTTTAATGCACAGGGCGCCTAGTTCTGGGAGCGCAGGAAAGAAAAATCAATTTTATCTTGCGCGACCAAATACTGCCATTTGCATTTTAAACAAAAAGCTGCCTAACTCAAAATATCGCAAAATAAAAAATACCAATAGACCTATTCATTTCTTACCTACCTAATCTCAAAATATTCCACCCCGTTCGTGTCGTATAGGTATATATTTCTTGCACATCAACTTACATTTTCAAAGAGAATCTAGTTCGAAAATCTCAAAACACAAAGTTCCATCTCGTATGTGCATCATGCAGGTTTTATTTCTTGCACATTCACTCGTAAAAATTTCTTAGGAAAAAGTATGTCAAACACCAAAATGCATTCCTACGGAATCGTTTGTGTTTGAAGTTTTAATTGAACGTGCAGGTTTTTGATTCTGCACATTATGTTATGGGATTTCTCATCTACGAAAACGAGTAACAAGTTTCTCTTTCAGTTATAAAGAGAACAAGTAGTAGCTTTGTATATGAAAATAGAGTATTCTTTCCCACTGCAGTGCCTCTGAAAGTCTGCGAGGGATGAACTTATAGTGGAATTGTTCTTGCGCAGGCGGCTGTGCATACGAATTGTCTTTGGCTTTTGACTAATGGATTTTTTTCTGTTTTTGAAAATTAATTACTGGCCACTTCTATTGTAAAAGAATATCCCTAACTATACCCTATAGCCTATACGCACTGTTCCTATTAGATATACTCTGGTGCGGATTGAAGTGCAAATATTTATTTATTTTCTAAATTGTGTTTTTCTTTATTTCCATCTTCCAATATGGACAGAGAAAAGGCTTCGAGGCAGAATTTACAAAAAGGCGAAGGCTTGTTGAGGCCTATAATAAACAATAAAGCAAAAATTTCCTCAAATTAGAGAACAAGTATGTACCTAACTAATGCAAGTAATTTAAATAATATCGATGTGGTACAGGTAGGAGAGGAAACACATTAGGGCCAGGGTTGCCAGAATTTAGTACCCTTTATGCGCCCAAACCTTAAAAAAATCTAGCCCAATATCGTTGCTCAGAAAGAAGCCCAAATATCGTTGAAAATTTTGGTATTTTTCAGAACTATTTTTACCGCGTTTTTTTTTTACTTCTACGCCTTGCATTTTATTTGACTTTTTTTTTCTGCTATTGGCTTGTGTCAAACCAAAAGGTACGCAAAATGAATTGGTGTACGTGCAACTTGAACGACTGTGCGATGTCACTTGACTGTAAAAGTGCTGCCAAGTTTTAAAAGTGCGGGTTTGTTCAAAAATATTTTTTTTTTTAGTTTTGTTATTGAATTAAACAAACAAAATTAGCACACAATTTGTAAAACGATATGTAGCCCTAAATTGTGTTAGGCGCTCATGGAAGAAATTTCTATATTTTTTTAAGTAAAAAGATAGCCCAAAATATGACAAAGCGGAGAAGGGGTATCTTTTGTTTTAACGGATGTTTTTTTTTGTTTAATGATCGCAACAAATGGGAAAATTTCTCGAACGAACTTATTAAAAACATTTGCATCAACATTTTTTAATGGTCCAATGCAAATTCAGGATCATCATTTTCCAAAAACAAATAATGGAAATTTTTCAATTTCAAGTTATCAACGAACATTATTCAATGGCAAGGTAGTTCCGAGGACCCAATAAAAAAAACGCATTGAAAGCCTACCTCCAGGTAATGGATATTTGCATGTGTGCAAATTCAAAAAAAGGGCTCTTTCTGTAAATCCTGCACAGGGCGCTAATTAGGCTGGAGCCGGCAGTGGACACAAGTCGATAATTATTATGATGTCATATGTCATGTCCAGAAATTAGTTATGTATTCTTCTTGCTATGTTATTGCTGCCTATTCGCGAAGCATGTTGGTCTAGTCAAATTATAATATAAGACTAGCTGACCCGGCAAACTTCGTTCCGCCCAAATTTGTTAATGTAATGAAAATAATAATTCCGAGCATTCACAATGCTTTTCCTAATTTATGTAATTCGGCCAATTAAAATTCTTTATTCAAAAGTCATATTAAATGCAATATAAATAAATGATGAATAGCTATGTTGATTTGTTTCAATCAAACCGCAATGATTTTGACGTGTCGGCCAACTTTCCGCTTTTTCACTAAATTGACAATATGAGAAACATGGGAAATCAAGATTGATGCCACAAATGCACAAACATCCATCCATTATCCTTGTAATAAATTATTTGTCATAGTGAAAGCGATACGCACGGGAAATTGAAGTCGCACGTGATATCCACATTATGTAGAGGTAGGCCCGGAACGTCTAAATAATTCAAAAATTCAACTAATCTCCATAACGTTTTATTTTCACAACAAAAGGTATTATAATGTACTTCCTTTGCCCGTACCTTTCGTATTAAATCTTGCTCACATTTCGCTAATTGCTTTATTTGGACAGTGTCCATTAATAGTTTTAATTATACAACTTTAGAAATAGCGATTGATTTTATTTTTGAATGGGACTGAATGGGAAAATATCCCGCTTGTGTTTTTCAAAGTACCACCTATAGGGTCAAAAACTATCCGAAATTTAAAACTGGAAGCAACCATATCCATCTACAAAATTTCAATCAACTTGGTAGAGCTGTTTCGGAGATCGGCAGCAGCGCCACCTATCAGGTCCAAAAGTATCCTACCCTTCAAGCGGAAACAAAGAATATAAATCTACAAAATTTCATTGAAATCGGGTGAATGATTTTGGAGATCGTGAAACAAAGCCATATAGTGGGTCAAAAATCCTATCTTTTAAGTTTGCGTTAACCTAAAATACAACAATACGAACAAAACAAAAGCAGAATCATAAAAATTAACCCACTGGTTATCGAGTTATATCATCATCATCGAGTTTCATCCCGAAAGAATTATAGGTATGAATTAAGAAGATTTTTATTAAAGAAAATTTAATTGAACTGAAAAACGACATACGCCTACAACGCCACATATTGAGGATTTTCCGACGATGTGCACTAAGAAATTCAGTTTTTGTTAAAAATAATAAATTAATTATTTTATATGTATTTTATCAATATAATAACTCCGATCGAAGCATCTGTTTTAAACGATATTTATTTTGTTTACATCCTCGTTGACGATATTTGCAGCACGCATTCTGTCAATGTTATGCCAACGCCATAAGGTTACATCAAAAAAGTTTGAATTGTAAAAGCGCTATGGTTACATTAGATATAATTTAATATGGTGGCTTAGTATTCTTAAATTTTCTAATTTTCCGCGAAATTTTCTTAACTTTTTCTTTCATAAGATTCTTCTCCTGACAATAACAAACACAACAAACAAAAAATTTAGCGAAATCGGTCCAGCCGTTCACGCGTGATGCCGTGACCAAGGGAAATAGGGATTCATTTTTATATATATAGATTCAACATTGGCACATTTGTTCGAACAGCTTGACTCAATGCGATTCGTTCGAAGTCCATTTCTCGCTCCTATTCTCGATTAAATGCGTCAAATCAAAGCTTTGTTGCGCATTTCATCTGACATCTCCAGTTCATTATCCGATGTCACAGTGCGAATTCGATGCAAAATATCGTCGGCCATAATATCATCTTTGTATAATCAAAGTACCTATCTACTTCATTTCAAAAAGTTACTTAATGTAACATAGTAAACATAATTTATTAGAACAAAGTTTTTAGGTACCTATATTTAAAAAAAAAAAATGAAAAAACTTAAAAATTGTTGACAACAACAATTTGCTTGAAAAATAATTAAAATAATTGACAACAACAATTGCTTGTAAAATTCAATATTTTTTTTTTTTATTTGAAGTGTCACTACTTGATTTCTATCCAGTTAATTTTTTTTTTTCAAAGTGTATTTCCCCATTCAAACTTTAATTTTCTAATTTTCCGCGCAATTTTCTTAATTTTTTCTTTCATAACATTGTTCTCCTGACAATAACAAACACAACAAAAAAAGAATTAACGAAATCGGTCCAGCCGTTTGTGCGTGATGCTGGGACCAAGGGAAATAGGGGTTCATTTTTATATATATAGATGTGTAAGAAAGCGGGTTCATGGTTCTTGCGACTTAACTTGGCTCAACAGGGCTAAATAAACTATGACTTCATACTAGACTAAAGCTAAGATTACATGTCGTGTCATTTTTCATGGCAAATTTTGACATGCTGACGTCATTATGACGTAAACACTTATCCTAAATTCATCACTACGTGTGATCACCTGTCAAGCGTCTTGTCATGGTGACTGTCACTACATAGTGACATAGCTAAAATGTCAGGATCAAGTGAAAAATGTTATTTATCGTGTGATCGGCTGTCACTCGCTGTTGGGACTGAGTGACCAATAAAATGCCACGGATTTTCAGTGTTATTTCTGCATTGTCACACGCCTCTCAATTGCTAAATTTTTCCCATTTTGTTTTTGTTGTCTGACATGGAAATGAAGGCTCTTTCGAATTTGGAAAATCAGTGGGCAAGACGTGTGTTGTGTGAAAATAGATTTGTAGTTAAAAATTTAATAATGATATTTTCGGGGGACTGTGATGTTTGCGCTCGTTTTGGATTCGAGATCGAACTTTCCAAACCCTCATCATCGCAATAGGCACTACACTACAGTCGTTGTCGCTCATTTACTCAATAACAAAAGGAAATACAAAGTTAATATTATTTTCACATGCACAAAAGATTGCAACTCCTAGTTCACAAATATTCACAATAGTTTTTTACTTATATTTTAGTAATATTTAAGCGGCACTTAAATCCTTTTTTTCACATCCGGACGTCCGTCCCCAAAAATTAGAATGCTATTACTTGTAGTTATGAACCTTTTTTTACGACCACCGTCTGTTCATAATTGTGCACAGATATATTTATTGCTGTATTTTCCGCGAAGAGTTTAATTTGAGTACAAATAATAATAAGGACATTATCTTTCAAGATTTCCAGCAACCCTCGAAAAACCCAACATGGTTTGGTCCTGTGTTATGAAGTAGAATGTTTGAGTAATTTTTCTTAGATCGTATTTTACTTTGGATTGGTACAATCAAAAAAAAAATCCCAATCTGCAATCTCAATCTTTCGAGGAATTGGTAGCACTTTCCGAATATCGGTTTCTTTTCAGATTGACAGAAAACACGTTTCTGCAGCTACACGTATTCCGATTTCCAAACACAGACAAACAACAATAAACAGAGAAATCCAGTTTTTTTTTATTCGATTGGACAAAATCTGAAACTTGATAACGGAGTCTGATAACCCAATCAGTGCTGCCAACTGTGGCATAATTATGCTTTTTAATAATTCCGATGCCTGATTTATTGAGGAATAATTTTTAGTGAAAAGGCATAATTTTTTATGAAATGTTTTGTACAGTAGATTCATACAAATACAATTTGAATTTGATAAATCTGGTGCATTCTTTGATCAGAGACGCATCACTTATTTTTTTTTTTACAACTGTGCATAATGGTTATTTTGAAATTATTTACCTGACCAACTCACCAAAACCAAACCTTGGATTAGAGAGATAAAAAAGGTGGAATTACCTATCGATCGACCAACATTCTGTTAACAAATTTGTATCACATAGTAGGTTCGTTGCAGTTCCTTTGTAAAATATGCAATTTTAATCCCTTTTAACAAACAGGCATATTTTTTTTTTAAAGGCTTGGTTTTTGTTTTTGAGTTTTGGCATAATAACTTCGATTCCGGTTAGCATCTCTGATGCAAATTAAAAATCGCAAACAAAATTTAAGAAATATTTTTGTTTCAACTGAGCAAATTGTGTTTGCAATTTTTAAATAAAAACTACATGTGTATTAAATCCAATTATTTAACTGAAAAACCAGTTTGCCTTCACCGGTGAAATGCGGAGTTTTTTTGAAATGAAAACGCACTGCATCATAAATGTCATGAGTATGTATATTCATGTTGTCACTTGTGTTCCGCAGTGTGATCGCCGTCAATTAACATTGTCGCGGCATGACAATTCTATTTTGTCACGGATTTTGGGACAAAATTTCACTCGTGCCAATAGAAAGAGATAATTTTTGTGACGTCAGCATGTCAAAATTTCCCTGATTATAGTGTTCACTTTTCAACAATGAAACCAGAAATCCCTTAAAAATGCAAGTAGGGTTGGTTTATTGCAAATATTTGAATAAATTGGCAAGTAATCCGAACCAGTGGCTGCTTGACGTTACTATGTAGATGTTAGATGATGATGATGGATATAATAGCATAACGGCACACACACCAACGAGTGCATGTTTGCAGTTACTTTAAACACAACTTGCATTGCATACGCACATCAGTGTATGGATCTGACACGGGATTGACAATGTGTTCCAATTATTGTAAACTTGCCTCATAACTATAACTAAATGCATCTTCCTCCTGTTTGCCTCTTTTTCGAACTGGTTATATTTGTTACTTTGAAGGTATTGGTATCGATTTTTAATTGGCTGGGGTGACCTAGTTTTGAGAGTACATGACTATAGTTTAGTTTCTATACTGAAATTTATCAAATGTATCTATTATCGGAAGGGTAGTTTCGTTTCGATGTATTAATAAGAAACAAATCTTAATGCGGCTCGAAGGACCAAATGTCTACGATTACGGTCTGCTAAAAGACGATTTTGTTGTCGTAGCAGGGTGATTTTCGTGGTATTTTCAAAAGCGATTTGATTGTTGTTTTAAGAGTAGTTTTTTTTGTCTATTTATTCTATCATTTTAGTAACCTGGCTTAAACACAAAATACTGGAAAACAAATTACGCACAGTATTGCATCTCTGCATCTCTGCATCTCTGTCTTCCCTCAAAAACAAAATTAAGCGATTATGTTGTGCTTAAGGCAGTGAAAGTGGTTCTTAGCTATTGCCTTCGTCTATTTTTATTTAAGATGAGCATGGTTTTGGTTTCGAAGGATTGCAGTGCAGGATGCCTTTTGTATTCAAAGCAATTTATCTGATGATATTTTGGAAAACATTTTCTTGGTTTCTGTTAGCATTCTCGTTTTTTACTATGGCCTAATCTAATCATTTCTTTAATGGAGTGCTTTTACTTTCTCTGGTTTCTAGACAGGTATCTATAATCTGTGTCTGAAACCGAACCGTAGCAATAGAAAGCAACCCTTAAAACCAATTACCTATAAAAATAGGATTTACTTTACCGTTCTGGGAGATAAATTTCCATGAATCATTTCAATCCAGATAAAATGAATATGCGCGTTTTAAGGACACACAAAAAGGAGACTCCCCCAAGAAATCAAGTGCCCATCAAAAGAATTATACTCTGTCCAAGAAAAATTGTCAGTAAGGGGAAGCTTTTTTACAAACAATGGTGCCTGTACCTGTAGCTTCTCTCACGGCACTCAAACACAAGAATTGGCACTGAAATAAAAACCAAGCCACTGACATTCCAAGGAATTGTTGTTGTAACTTTCCTGAAATTCGCATACAGCCCACCATTACCAGTCTCCCACACAACCGCGGGCAGAATGAGCATAATCGTCTTGTGTTCGCTTGCTATTATCATGAACTAAAATAAGCAGTGTGTGTGAGTGTGACTGAAGCACATCGGAAGAGTGTTACCATTTGAACAAAGAGAGCATGTCCTTAGGGGTTTTTCTATGGATTTTGTCAAAGAACTTTCGGTTTTGGTGCTTTTGAGAACGACTTATTATGTGGGGTGTTGCCATTCGGTTTTAATTTGCTTGTATTTCTGAAGGATCCAAAATTTTTTTTTTGCCACATCCTGTTACTCGTCCCCAGTAAAGATAATGCCTTGAAAGGATTTTATGATCCTTTTTTCAATACTGTTTTTGCGAAGATCTGCACTGCCGGGTAATACTTTGTTAACAAATATGGTAATCTAGGTAAAAATGTATGTACAGCTTCACAAGTGCAGTCCTTTTACCATCTGTTTATGTATATGACATTGCGTCGTGGTTATATAAATTTGTATTCTAAGTGCCTGTTTGTGGACCTATATTTTGTTCATTTTGATTTACGAAATTTGTATTTATTGTTGGAAAACAAACTAAAGCGATTAAACCTACTGGGGATACCCTTAAAATAACGCGCCTATTATCTTACGGGAAAAGGAAAAAAATAAACGGAATTTATTTCGTTCAGCAATATTTTTTATTATAATTTGGAAGATGGTAACTCTACAAGCAATGCTCTCTGAGTTAGGGCGAATTATCATACACTCTACGGCAACCCTGTGAGAGCTTTAAAAGGGGACCGATTGATGTAAGTCATTGCAACCAGACTGAGAGACAAACATCCTATCTTCCCTGTACTGATAATTCTTGTTGGACAGATTAAAGAACAGAGAACGTCATTCGTAAAATGTAGTTTACCACAAAATTCGTGGAACGAAGAATTGCAAGATGCTGTAGATAAATAAAAAAAAAAAAAAAAAAAAAAATAGACAACTCTATGAGGTATACGAGAAAAGTGTGGGTAACGGTAAATCTACAAGCTGAAGGAATCTAAAATGCTGCCAGCTTGGAGTATGTAAAAAGCATTTCTCATGGCCTGCTTCTGAATTTAAGAGTAGAAGGAGCAAAGAGATTGTTTAAAGTCTGCCATTTGAAAGTATACGTACATCTTAAAAAAATGTTTTCTAGATTTTTGACTGTGTTTAAGAAAGGAAATGAGATAATTCAGTTCAATGACTTGACGACAGGCGTGCAAATGGCGAATGTTAGTATGGTATTCGAGAAAGTCGTCAATAGATCTCTTTTAAGATGGGTTGAAGAAAATAAGATTATTCCGGACAACCAGTTTGGCTTTAGAGCGGGGCACACTATTGGTGCCTGCCTGGTCGACTTTGAGAAGGCCTCCGATACCGTATGCTTGGAGGGGCTCTTTTATAAGCTTACCAGAATGGGCATTCAAAAACCTTTGCTATATATTGTCAAATCCTATTGTAAGCGGCACCCCCGCAATGCATACTGGGCACACTCTGCATGTACTCGGAGTTTGATTTCGAGTTTGTTTACTCGAAATCGGATTCCGCCTTTTCCAGGAATGGCCCACGCGAATTCTTTTTCTCGTCTTGATCTTTGTGGAAAGATCGAGATAAGAGAAACTGAACTTCGCATTAGTTTTAAGCTATTTTACTCAGTTGGAATAAAGTGCTTAAAGGCGATCGGTGACTTTTTATTTAAAGAGAGATTTATGACACGCTTATGGGAAAGAACTTCGTTGACAAAGCTGGCAACGTGCCTTCGAGCAGGGTTTTCTAAAGTCTCTTGAAAATTAACAAACTAAACAAATAGATAGATTCAAAGCCGAAAGGCAATAATTTTAATCATATTGATAAGTTTAGAGCGCTCGCTGAGTGTCAGTAAGCTAGCAGAAGATAAATGTTAGTTTTAAATTAGATTTACTTGTTAAGTAAAAAAAGAATGAATAAAAATGAATTAAAAATGAAAAAAACTAAAAAAGATAATTGAGCAAACCAAAGTTAGGCTAGAGTAGGCACAGTGTCTTAGTGATTAGTCTGATGGACTATTAAGCGAGCGATCCCAGGTTCGATTCCCGCGGAAACACAAATTCCATCTTAACTCATGTAAGAGCTCCTCGATTAGCAGGCAAAAAACTCAGTCAGTTTGTCCAACTTACCACTGAGCCTGCCTTATAGTTGCTTAAAAAGTAACATTTTTATTAAGCAGTAGGAAAAGTGGTGGATTATACATATTTTAAGAGCTTAAAGTCTTCAAATAGCAAAGGTATGTTCTGCACAAGTAATAAAACTGTCCAGTTATATTGTCTATTCCTTCCTGATTTAGTTTTAAAGATTTCAAAGAAACAGACCCACGTTATGGATAAAAAACGGTTTGCTTGATTTTAATCTGGGGTCGAATCGCCACTTCCGTGAACGAGCTACCCGTTCAAGGAATTAAGTTGGTTTAACATGTGAAACAAAAACAAATTCCGTCACTAAATGCTCGATCACGGAGGACGCGATTCGACCCCAGGTCTATGTAATAAAAATTCTGGCGTCGAATCGCGTCGTTCGTGAACGAGCATTACGTGACGAAATTCGTTTTTGTTTCTCAAAAACCACATCAACTTAACAGAAGTGTCGATTCGACCGCTGAATTTAAAACCGAAAGTGGGCATCGATTAACAATATTTCATATTCCAGACATCAACTGAACCGTTAAATAATTTTGATTAACAACAAAATTTGCTATTAGTATTTCAATCCCAGCTATATCATCATTCACCACATCAAATTCGCCTGCCACCTCTGATCGGGGAATTTTATTCCAACCGCAACGATAAAGCGAAACTCGTCACAGAGGGCTGCTGTCGGTGTCGGGTGTCGCATCAATAACTTCGCAATTAAATCCACCAAATGAATATGGAATGGCCACGTGGATAGAATGAAACTGGCCAACTACTAAGTAAAGTCAGGCATATACTCGGATTATAGTACATTTCTTCTCCGGCAGGATTATAATCACACTACCCTTCCATGTCTTTAGAACTCGCTGCCATCACTTCGTACACTGAACGTTGATTCGCCCTTAATCCTGGCTATAAAATTGAAAAAAAAACCTGCCTACTTTCTACCTCATTCACTCAATTTTGGGGAAGGATTCCCCTGAATAATTTGAGAAGAGTTTAATGACAAAAACAAAACATCGTCATCATCATCACGCTTCTCAGACGACGTTGTCGCTCTGCCAAGTCGACGCCTACAAACTCAAACAAAATACAGTATCGCCCGGGTTGCTCTGTTTGTGCTTTAAGTCTAAGCCTTGCCGTCTTACTTATAGGTGGCAGGAGCATTTTTGTAATTACTGTGTAATTTCGTGCAAACTTGATGAATATTTAGAACGCGCACCAGATGTTTGCTATTAACTTGAATTTTGAGTGCCCTACTCTAGTGGCTGTACGACATAAGGCACTATAGGCACCTGCTCCTGTTTACTCTCTGTTGATATTCTTATAGTAGAGTTTACGTTTACGGTCCTTATTGACTTTTCCATAGCATTCAAGGTCGGAAATTAAATAAAAGTTTGCGTTTGCATGCGGAACGAGGTGGAATGCGACTCTTTGTTCTCCTCTAAATGTGTTTTAATTAATCGTTCTTAATTAAGAGTATATGCTAATGTTAGCAGAGCAAGGGCTTCCTTGTTGGTGTGTTTGTAAATCTCCGGACTTCAAGTGTGTTTATGTTTATTTTGCTTTTGCATGGTTTGTATGAAGTGGGTGAGTTTTTGAAAAATCAAACCAGGATATTTCCAGTACATAATGTAGGTAAGTAATGTTTTTTTTTAGCAAGGGAGGAAGTTTATATACTTATTGCAAAAAAGTCTTTGCAGTTCTTTAAATTATGTTCAATTTTATTGAAGGTCTGCCACGCGCGACCTTTGGCAGCCAATCGGCTGTTGCTGGAAGTATGTATATGTATATATACATATACATTGTACAAGGTACAATGCCTTTTAGACTTCTTTGAATTCATTGAAAAGCCTTGCCAAGAAGCACTTAGGAGACTCTATATAAGACCCTCATCATCCCTGACCTGCTCTATGGCAAGCATGGATCCTAGCAAAGACGGCTGAGGATCTTCTTGGTCGCTTCGAACGCAAAATTCTTCGAGTGATTTTTGGTCCCGTTTGCGTTGACGGGCTTTGGAGGAGAAGATTTAACGGCGAACTCCACGAGCTGTATACAGCGACATAGACCTGGTCAGAAAAGTACGCATTAGTCGTCTAAGATGGTTAGAACATGTAGAGCGAATGGATACCAACGCTTCGGCCCGGAGAGTCTTCGATTCCAGCCCAGAGGGACAACAAAGTAGAGGAAGACCTCGCCTTAGGTGGTGCGCGCAAGTGGAAGGGGACCTCAACCAACTTGGAGTGCGCAACTGGAGGCAGTTAGCCAAAGATCGCGCTTACTGGAGAGGCGTATTGGTTGAGGCCCAGGTCCACCCCGGACTGTAGCGCCACCTTAAGTAAGTAAGTAAGTAAGTAAGAATTCATTGAAAAATGCCGTTATTGGCTGCTGTAAAATGCAGTTATAATTGCTCGATAAATTTCTCCCTATAGCTTGTCACACTCCGAATTTAGCTTACGATGAGTTCTAAAAATGAAAAACTCAAACAAAACGAATAGCTGTGAGAAGCTAGGCCTAGGGCCCCTAGGGACCTGTTGCGGCAACTAATTATTTGTTTTAAAACCATCAACATGGCATATCCAACTCAACTCAATAAAACCATCAACAACTTAGACCGACATATCCACAAACAAAAATTATGAGTGAATTGGTTAATGTTTCTAGAGCGAACTCTACGAGCTGTACATTGTACAATGAGATCGAACTGAGTGTTAAAGAAGGCTTCTACATGTAGAGCGAAAGGACACTAACGACCCGATACACACCAATGAAAGGTGAAACTGGCCAACTTCAAGTGCACGCGCAATTAGAGGTTAGGCCATTATGCCTGCTAGCTAATCTAAAATAAAGGGTTATTCAATAAGAGGTGTTATTGTGAAAGGATATGGTCCTGTATGCGTGCTCGTGGTGGCCATCTCGCTGATGTTGTTTTTCATTATTAACGGCATACATTCCTCTTTATTATGAAATAAACATCCGATCATTTGTCTCAAAAAATGTAATTTTTGTCTGAATACCAAAATAACAGCTCTTATTGGAAAACCCTTTATTTATAGTAGGTATTGGGTACACATACACACCTCAGTATCGCCACCTAAGTAAAGCCAAGATTACACGGCCATTTTTTTTTTTTTTTTTTGCGTCATTTAAATAGCGTCAAAATCGCGTGACAAAGCCGTCATTTTAATGTCGTTCTGTGTGATCACCATTTTTGGGTAACATTTTCCTTTACGTACAAAAACACGTAAGCGTGACCATCGCTCTTGGTTTACACCCGAAATTTATCAACTTATGAATCAACGAAATCGGGCATTTCATTACTGGAAACGTTATAGGCTGGATGAATATGGGCGAACCTATCGAAGCCTACGCAACCTAGTTGTTAGCAAAATACGATCCGCAAAATTGGGTTTTTACACTAACCAGTTGAGACCGTCCTTGAACTGCAGGCAATTATGGAACAACATACGTGAAATAGGAGTCACAAAGAAAAAGAACCGGGAAGGTCCTGTCGATGTAGATGGTAACGCTCTTAATCAACAATTTGTCACTTTACCTTTCCCGCCTCTAGCTGACACAATCCCCCTTCGAGATGATGACTATACTGATTTCCAAAGTGATTTGGCAAATACATTTTGCTTCTCTAAAATAGAGAGCACAGATGTTGTTGAAAGTTTTATATCAGTAAAGTCAAAAGCGGTTGGAATAGATGGCATACCCCCGACGTTCATCACGGCTATTTTGCCTATTTTGCTGCCTTATATTACACACATATTTAATACAATTTTGACAACGGGTGTTTTCCCTGATCAGTGGAAAATTGCAAAAATAATACCAATTTTAAAAAGTCCGCGTAGTAATGATCTCAGGCCTATTTCGATACTGCCATTTTTATCAAAAGTATTTGAAAAAGTTATTCAAAAGCAGGTCAATTGTTATCTCCAAAGCAATAGTATCTTATCGCCGAAGCAATCTGGCTTTAGGAAACAACACAGTTGCTCTACAGCACTTATAAACGTTATTGAGGACATAAGAGAGTCCTTAGATAATGGAACTATTACATTTTTAGTGCTGTTGGACTTTTCCAAAATATTTGACACGGTTGACCATGGAAATCTTTGTAAAAAGCTATCAAGGTTGTACAATTTTTCATTTTCAGCCGTAAAATTGATGAACTCATATTTAATTGACAGAAAGCAAGCAGTAATGGTGAACGGAAATCTCTCTAATTTCCTTCCTAGTTCAAGAGGCGTTCCACAAGGCTCAATTCTTGGTCCCCTTTTATTTTCCCTGTACATTAACGAACTTCCTCACATTGTATTTGGGTCCTCAATACATATGTATGCAGACGACGTACAAATGTACAGAAGTTGCCCTCTAGGACTAATTGAAGATTGCGTCTATAATATCAATGAGGACCTAGAAAAAATTCGATCTTTCGCACAAAGCAATGGTCTCTTTTTAAATCCAAGCAAGTCAAAATGTCTTATTATTTCCAAAAAACCTGTAGATTCTGCATACTTTCCTCACATGCGTCTTGATGGTGCTGCCCTTGATTACGTTGAGACTGCAAAAAACTTAGGAATGGTGTTTAACCGAAATCTTTCATGGGACACGCATATTAATTCAGTTGTAGGGAAAACTTATGGAGTGCTACGTACGTTGTGGGCCACACAATATTATACTCCCCTAAAAACCAGACTAATGCTTGCGAAAACGCTGGTAAAACCCATATTGACACATGGCTGTGAGATATATTGCAATTGCGACTATAATAGCAAAAGAAAACTCAATGTAGCATACAATAGTATTGCGAGATACGTATACAGGCGGAAAAGATATGACCGAATTTCGTCTTTTTCAAAAGCTATTTATAATCTTACATTTGACAGCCTCATTCGATATAGGACCTTAGTGTTGTTATTCAGGATAATGCATTCACATCAACCATGTTATCTCTTTACCAGATTACAAATGACCTCATCTAGTCGATCGCAACAAATTACACAATTTCGGTTTTCGTGCTTAACCTCTGAACGTCAGTTTTTTATCAATGCTACGCGGTTATGGAACTGTCTACCGCGCAATATTAGGCGTATTGGGAACCTCGTGTGTTTTAAGAACGAACTCAGGGCTTATTTATCCTTACATTAAATGTCGTTCCCTCGCTTTTTTTTTTTTTTTTTTCTCGTTTGTTTGTAAACTGTTATTTTAACCAAAGCAAAATACTGTTGTAATACTGTTGTAATACTGTTGTATATAAATATTGTTATATTTAAATGTAGATAAATTTAAATGTATATAGATGTAAATTATTAATTAATAGAAATGAAATGCAAAATTTGAATCAACCCATGTATATAACAAGAAAATGTGTTTATAGCTATTTGATAAGCTAAATATTATTAAATTCTAATTTGCGGTAGCTAAAAACAAAAACAATTATTCTACAAATTAAAGCTTGTATTAGTTTATAAGATATTCGGCCCTAGCGAGGTATCCGTCGGAACCGAAAATTCTCCGCAACGCACATTCTTTCGGAGGCTCAAATTCCATTCGAGGTATCCGATTTCGGAAGAGAAATTAACTATTGCGATGGCGCACCGCACCGCACTCCAAATCGTAAACAAATTCCGCAACCAATTTCTGTCGGAGGATATCGGAACCTAGCTGTCAAAAATTTAACAAAAAAAATGCACTTCATCGCACATCAACGTAATTCGCCGATATGCGTTACAAAATGTCGGAACAAATCTCCGAATAGTTGTTCCGAAGTATACCTCGCAGCAAAAATCTTCCGAATCGTATAAAATCGGAGAATTTTCCGTTCCGACGGATACCTCGCTAGGGCCGATTGTATCTTAAAATGCAAGCATGCGAATTAAAAATAAATACTAAATACTAAAAAAAAATTTTTCGGCATTTAAATGACTACGAAAATGACGGACCAAATGACATGAATTTTGTGCCATAAAAAATGACGGACAAAATGACCATGTGTTCAGCCTTCAAAAAAGACCACCCACGAAATGTCTTCTGTTGTACGCCACTTTACGGACCAAAAACGAATATCATCTTAACCATTTACATTCGGTGTCACTTTACAACGAAAAGGACCATTAAGCTAAATAACTAAACACTCCCCCAGACACAGATTATCATGTGACAACACATTCGTATTAATATCCATATTCAACAGTGATTAATAAACCACCCATCGAGCCGTATAATCATAATTGCAACAGGCATATTTGATACCAGTTTTCACAGGAATCCTGGATCATAAAACCGGAATGTATGCTTAGTTTTTCATTCGAAGAGGAAAAATATGTTGTGCGGAATAATTTTAATTCAACTTTATCAACCGGATAGACACGAGTAAGGAAATCTCTGACACCATCACAGTGACGCCACCCCAATCTACTGGGAACACAACCTCATCTTTCTGTGCTTATCGAAAATAACCATTTTGCCTTTTAAAACAATTTATTCCGCCTGAATTGTATGATCCATGTATATCCTTACATCATCCCTATTCCACCCCATATCCAATATATATCTACGCAGTCATACACTTATATTCAAGCCTTTCTCCTGCCCTTTTCATACTTATGCGAGTATGATGAGAGTTACATTAACCGAAACAGAAAGCCATGGAACTTTTGTTCGGTTGCATCCGTGTTTTTGTGTATATGTATAACTTTAGGGAACAGGGGATACTCATGTCAGTTATAAATCCATAAAAGTACTCTTTTGTATTACGCTCAGACTGTCTAGTGTGTGGAGTCGTCGGATTTTTGAAGCATTTCGAGCAAACCAACTATCTCTAGTGTCCTTTTAAAATTCTCAAGGTGGACGATTTTTCATCAGTCCTTTCTTCTGCATCTCCTTTCGTTTTTCGAGGTTGGATGTCATATAACCATTACTTATGTAGTCCTTTAGGATTTACTCAACCAAAAATGTTCCCTTTTCAGCTGAAAGCACTACCATTGGCGTCTGTATACCCCCCTCTGTTATACCTAATATTTACAATAGGGGTTTTTTTTTTAAATATTTTTATACCAAAGTTTATGAGAACCTTAACCTAGTGAATTTATTTTCCACAGCGCACGGACAAACGCACGTAAAGTAACAGCACAATAGAACACCAGCGTACATGTCCCTTGTTGTACTTTAAGGATTATTTACGGAGTTTATTTTGCATGAAATTAAATGTGAAATAGAACGAATTTTTGAATCGCCATGGCTCACAATGGTACCTATACCTAATGTCTGTCGGACAACCACTTATGGACGTTGCTGTTTTTATTTACTTGTTCTGTACATGAAAGGGGAGAAATGTTTCAATAAATTGAATCCGATTTTTTTTCCATTTGTTAACGTTAATCTTCCGTCTGAGTGAGGGTCTCGTTTTTTTGTTTCATATTAATTGAATTATTTCCCCTCAGCGGAGATTCAAAATTTTGATTAAATAAAAAAGGTAGACATGTCGAGGGCATAGGGACGAAAGTACGGGGTAAAGATGAGGGATCTATGAGTTTTATGTTGAAAGCTTTACTTTAACTATTATTATTATTATTATTATTATTATTTTTATGTGAAAGGGTTTGTTTTACTGCGACCTGTTTTTTTTTTTTATATATACTTCTCCCGGGAAAGGCGAACCTATAACGCTTCAACAGCGCCCCGAGATGCCTGCAGATGTATGTTTGCTCTGCACTTAAATTGCTGCAAATTGTAGTCTTCTGAAAATATATCCCCAGGAAGCGAGTTCCAAAGTTTGCTTGTCCTGTAACAGAAGGAGTTTTCGAAAGTTGATGTCCTCGCGGTTGCCAAGGTCATGAGCATTAGCAGCCTGTCTTGTTGGGCGCCCAAAAGTTGCATTTCGAGGGATAATGTCTTTGAGTTCCTCAGAACATCTACCATGGAAGTACCTATAGGACAAGCATAGGTCAGCGACTTGTCTTCTGTGCACCAACGGTTGTAGATTCGATGTGAGTGTAGGGTCTCCAATGAGTCGAACTGCTCGTCTCTGTATGCTATCAAGCAGGTTAAGTGAATGTTTTGGGGCCGAGCTCCATATATGGGAACAATATTCCAAGCCTGGTCTAACCTGTGCTTTGTAGAGAAGGAGAAGTTCCTTTGGGCTAAAGTACCTCTTTGCTCTAAATAGGTAGCTTAACTTTGCGGACGCCGATCTTGCGATATAGGATATGTGGTCCTGCCATGTGATTCCTGAATTGACTGTGACTCCTAGAAGGTGCATTGAGTCCTTGTGATGGATTGGATGGTCATCCATTAGGATCTGAGGAACTGTTGATGCATTTTTTCTGGAAAATGTTGTGAACTGTGTCTTGTTTGCATTAAATACAACCAAGTTGTCCTTTCCCCACTTCAAGATTTTGTCCAGATCATCATTTAGAGAATTAATTTGTTCACATCTCTGACTGTGTGATGTAGCCGTATTCACAGGCCCATTGTTCGAAATGGAGGATATAAGAGTGCTGTCATCTGCAAAGCTGTAGATATTATTATTTGTCGATCCAAGCAAATCGTTGATGTGGAGAAGAAATAGAGTTGGAGAAAGAATAGATCCTTGGGGCACTCCTGCATTTATAGCAAACGAATTGGATAATACACCATCTACAACAACTTGGATCGATCTTCCCAGAAGAAAATTTTGCATCCATCCGCAGATTTTTTGTGGTAATCCGTAAGACGCTAACTTGCCTAATAGGGCTCTATGCCAGACTCGGTCAAATGCCTTTGATATGTCCAAGGCTACGGCTCTCGCCGTGTTGTTCAATTGATTGTGTCCATAAGTGCGTTACGTAGCTTAGCAGGTCACCAGTGGAACGACGGCTCCGAAATCCGTATTGCCTGTCGCTTATTAATCGATGGCCTTCTAGATATTTGATTATTTCGACATTTATTGCCTTTTCCATTACTTTAGAGAGCATTGAAAGTAACGCTATTGGAAGAAAGTTTTGTGGCAGACATTTCTTCCCTTCCTTTGGAATTGGTTGAATGCGAGCGGTCTTCCAGCAAGAAGGAAACGTCTTCTGGGAGTACGACATGCTAAACAGCTTACAGAGTACAGGTGCAAGTTCTGGTGCACAGTTCTTGAGTACTATAGCCGGGATTCCATCGGGTCCCGTTGCCTTATTGCAATCTAGTTCTTTAAGGATGCGTTGAATTATTCGAGGCCGAAATTTCACTTCTGCCATCGATGATTGCATCCTCGGGATATTTGGTGGCTCTAGCTGTGCAGAATCTAGGGCGGAATTCTCTGAAAATATGCTAGCGAAAAGATCTGCCTTTTCTTTAGGTGTTGTTGCTAATCTTCTAGTGCCGTCTTCTTTTACTAGAGTTGGAAAAGAAGAGCAACTAAAGTTATTACTGATTGCCTTTGCCATGGACCAGAATGCGCGTGAGCCGCTAGGACATCCAATCACTTTG
The DNA here is from genome assembly GCA_946477585.1 of Cheilosia urbana. NCBI lineage: Eukaryota > Metazoa > Arthropoda > Insecta > Diptera > Syrphidae > Cheilosia > Cheilosia urbana. The sequence continues at coordinate 115,916,300 of OX297853.1, read as the reverse complement.
TTATTGACTCTTTCGCTGTAAGTTGTCTTCGCCGATTCAATAATTAGGTTGCATCTATTTCGAAGAATTGTAAATTCAGATCTTTTTCTGAAGGGTTTGACCGCCATTCACGGAAAGCCTTGTTTTTCGCTGCGGTAGCTCGCTTGCATTCTTTGTTAAACCACGGTTTATTTGAAGCTAATTTTTTGATGCAATGTGGAATATAAAGTTCCATACCGAGTAAAATAATTTCGGTTACGGCTTCTGCGCACATATTGACATCAGTATCTCTAAAGCACATATCAGCCCATGGCAACGAAGCGAAGAAATTACGCAGCTCGTCTCAGTTATATTTACTATGATTCCAAATCGAACGATAACGATCCTTTTTCGCTCCTATTGGTATCGGTATAGAGAGGATAGCAGATATTAGAGCATGATCCGAATTCCCTAAGGGAGCAGACACTTTTATTTCATAATTATCTGGCTCTGTTGTGAGAAACAGATCGAGAGTGTTTCTGTAATTTGTTGGATTGTCTGGAATTCGCGTGGGCTCATCAACGAGCTGAGTGAAATTGCAGCAAATGGCGAAGTCTTCAGCTTGTTTCCCTACCTCGTCCGTTCGGTTAGAATATCGTAGCCAATCCATGTTATGGGCATTGAAGTCACCAAGTATAATAACTTCAGCGGTTGGATGATAAATTTGTATCAAGTCTACCTTATCGGATGAATGACAAAATAATTTAGATGGTTCGTTATCGTTTGGTGAGCGGTACAGGCAGCAAACGAATTTGGTACAACTTTGTAGAACGACCTTTAGCCATATTATGTCGAGATCCGTAGGTTCCATCTCTTCTTCTCTTACACACGTCAGATATTCTCGGGCAAACACACATAGTCCCCCCTTATATCGAAAACGAGGATGTAGTTCGTATTCTGGACATTGAAGATATGTGAAATCTTGTTGAGTTTATTTGAGTCTCTGTTAAAACTAGGACGTCTGGCTTTTTTTCTTGCAGATGATGGTGCACACAGCTGACGTTGACATTGTTAAGTCCTAGACCTCGAATGTTGCAGAAATCTGTTGCTAGCTTTCTTCTGTTAGTGTTTATGTTTAGTCCTACCCCCTTCGGGTAGGGGTTAGAATATACCCGAGGTAGGCATGCCTGTCGTAAAAGGCGACTAAAATCCAACCTCCGTATACCGAGCGAAATGGTGTATACAAAAAATGCAATGAACAAAACGAAAAGATTAACTACCCCAGGTGGCAGTCCAGCTTTACTGGAAAATCCACCCTCTTCGGAGGTCGGCTCTACGGATTCTGGGGAGAGCCGCTTATTGCAATCTATTAACCCTTTTATTAAAAGCTCAAGGGTATCTCGATCTCCTCCAACAAGATCGAATAACGCCGGGAAAAGAAGTCCGCCGGGAGCGCTAGCGCGTGAAAAACAGGACTCAGTGAAAGATAAAAGTCTTGAGGAAGAAAATAAAGAACTCCGAATCAAGCTTAAGGAAATGGATCTACTCTATCAAGATCTTAAGAAAGAGATAGAACTGTTAAAAGAACAAAATAAGGTTCTAAGGAACACTCATTTGCAGAAAGAACGCGAATGTACTCCACCACGCTTGGCTAGTCGGGAATACCACACCGACGAAGAAGAGCTAGCGCGCGAAACGAATTGGGTCACTAAAAAAAGACCTAGTAAGAAAAGGAGAGCCGGTTCTTCGCCTGAAGTCGAGCCCTTAAAAGAACAAACGCGTAAAGTACCGCAAGAAAAACAACTCCGAGGGCATATTCGCGCACCACCTCCAATAAACGTCGTTGGGGTAACGGAGTATAATAAATTGCACAGCCTCCTTAAAGGAACGATAATATCGAAATTTAAGGTTACATCTTTGAGGAATAATGCGTGGAAAATTAACGTCGATAACCACGAAGACTACCGGGCAGTGTCCCAAAAGCTAAATACCGAGAAGATCCAGTGGTATACTTTCGAAATAAAGTCAGAAAGGCCACATCGTGTTGTAGCAAGGGGACTTCACCCCTCATGCAAAAAAGAAGAGGTTATAAATGACCTCAAAGCCAAAGGGTTTAAAATTCTTGATGCTGTTAATATCATCAAGAAGGAGAAACAACAAACGGAAGAAGATAAGGATATCGTGGTAAGGCGTGGACTCCCGCTCTTTATGCTTACCTTCGATAGGTCTGACAATATCGAAGATATCTACCGAATTAAAACCATAGTAAATATCGTGGTTAAAATCGAGCCGATGCGCAGAAATTTGAAAATAATTCCACAGTGCAAACGTTGCCAGGAATTTAATCACACACAAATGTATTGCAAAAAAGAGCCGCGATGTGTGAAATGCGCCGGAAATCATTTCTCCCAAGACTGTGGAGCAAATAAACAATCCTCCGCTACTTGCGCTAATTGTAAGGGAAAGCACCCTGCAAATTATAGAGGTTGTGAAGTAGCTAAGGAGTTGCAAAAACGGAGAGATGCGCTCCTCAAGCCTCAAAATAAAAAAACAAAGCCGCTAACGAATACAAAGCGTAAGACCGCCCAGGAGGTAGCAGGCAACATAAAAACTCCGGTTCCAGAGCGTAATAATGTCAGAGAAAGAGAGACAACAGAAAAGCCCTCGAACTCTGTTGCCAAAAGAAACGCTACTGAAAAGTTACCATCAGTAAAGCCATCGAATAGTGGCCCTCGGCCAGCCAGAGTACTGCAGACCTACGCTCAGGCCGCGGCATACGACGGAGCAAGAAACGTTGAAACTTCGCCGGACCCTGCTTCACATGTTTTCTCAGTTATTCTCCAGAAACTTGAAGAACAAAGCAAAATAAATAAAATTATTCTCGATCGCTTGGTTACGCTCGAAAATAATTCACGGAAAACGCGTACATCAAATAAAATATGAATGAAGAACCAATGTTAAAAATATGCACTTGGAATGCAAACGGACTTTTGCAAAAACTCGACGAATTGGAAATATTCATACGCGAGAAAGATCTTGACATTTGCTTGATTTCTGAAACTCACGTGAAAAGGGGATCGAGCTTAAAAATAAAAGGCTATAATGACTTCCACGCTTGTCACCCTTCGGGAAACGCGAGAGGTGGATCTTCATTGTTTATTAAAGACTGCATTGAACAATACGAAGACCTGAAGATAGAACTTGAAACTATGCAACTGTGCACGATTCGAGTGAAAAATAGTCAACGTACTCTTAGAATTTCATCTATCTACTGTCCACCGCGTTCCGCACTTGAAAAAACTGATTATACTAACTTGCTTAAATCGCTCAAACCAAACTTCATTATTGGCGGCGATTTTAATGCAAAACACACGTTCTGGGGTTCTAGATATATCTCGCGAAAAGGAAGAATGCTATATGGGGCAGGTATGGAGTATAGTTGTGATTTCCACTCGACGGGCAAACCGACCTACTGGCCAACTGATACTTCAAAAACACCTGACCTGATCGATTTTTTCGTCGTGAAAGGAATATCTACCAACCACATTAAAGTTGAAGAGAGCTTTGATCTGTCATCTGATCATTCACCGGTTATTTTAACATTGAGCGTAAAACTAGTAAATAACCTTGAGCCAGCGAGATTAACTGGTAGAACAACTAACTGGGAAGGCTTTAGGAACGAAATTGAAGAGAATGTTGAACTTAGCGTTCCACTTACGACACCCTATGAACTTGAGGTGGAAGTAGATCGCTTCGTTGAGATCGTACAGCTCGCTTCCTGGAATAATACGCCTAATCCAAGGAAAACGCCGGCCAAATACGGTCTACGATATCCTCCCGAAATAAAAGAATTGGTCAACGAAAAAAGGAAGGCGCGTAAAAAATGGCAACAGAGTCGCGCCCCACAACATAAAACACATCTGAATTATTTGTGCAATTTATTGAAGACAGCTATCAAGGACTTTAAAAATCGTGCGATAGGTTCTTACCTTGAAAGTTTAACGGCGAAAAAAGATTCCAATTATTCACTTTGGAAAGCTGTAAAAGGCACCAAAAGGCCCAAAATCCCCGCGCCGCCAATTAAAATAAATCAAAATGAATGGGCAAGGGAAGATAAGGAAAAAGCGGACGTTTTTGCCGCCTATTTAGAAGAAACCTTTAAACCGTACGATGGTCGGGCGGTACACGACAGTGTTATTGGGACGGAATTACAATCCGACGATGCAATACTCACAAGTGCAACGCTAAGGGAACTAAAACGTGAAATTGAATCCCTAAAACCTAAGAAAGCTCCTGGTTATGATTTGATCACGGGAGAAGTTCTCAAAGTTCTACCAAGAAAAGCATTAATTAAGCTTCTTCATATAATAAATGCCGCGCTCAGACTAAAACACGTACCGAGCCAATGGAAAGTTGCGGAGGTCATAATGGTTTTAAAACCAGGAAAACCGCCAAATGAAGTAAAGTCGTATAGACCAATTTCCCTTCTTCCAGTCGTATCCAAAGTTTTCGAGAGAATCTTACTAACGCGCCTACAACCGGTTATAGAAAACAATAATCTTATCCCTGACCACCAGTTTGGGTTCAGAACCAAGCATTCGACGATTGATCAAGTGCATAGAATTACTGACGTAATTGAGAAAGCATTTGAAGAAAAAAAGATATGCTCAAGCGTATTCCTTGACGTCTCACAAGCCTTTGATAAGGTGTGGCATGACGGATTAAAGTTTAAATTACGACAAGTTCTTCCCATACACCTATATGATGTTTTAGAATCATATCTCGGGAATAGACTCTTCCGTGTTAGACATGGAAACGAATACTCTGAGCTTAAGGAAATTTCGGCCGGCGTGCCGCAAGGAAGTGTCCTAGGGCCCCTTCTCTATCTGCTATATACTCGCGATATACCAAGAGAAGATGGCACTACTCTCGCTACGTTCGCCGACGACACCGCTATCCTAGCAGTAGGTAACACTATTGAAGAAACGACTGCAAAACTGCAAATCGCACTAAATAAGGTAAATGAATGGACGAGGGACTGGCGGATCACCCTCAACGAAACTAAATCTGTTCACGTGAATTTCACGTATAAGAAAACAAATGACTTGCCAATTTTCTTAAACTTGGCCCGAATACCCTTTGCAAACGAGGCCAAATACCTGGGAATGACACTCGACGCAAAGCTGAAATGGAATTCGCACGTGAAAATGAAACGTAAAGAACTCGATATCAAATATAGAGAAATGTACTGGCTCCTCGGAAAATATTCCCAGCTCAGTACCGAAAACAAACTGCTTCTATACAAGCAAGTGCTAAAGCCGGTGTGGACCTACGGTATACAACTCTGGGGTTGTACCAAGAAAACAAATGTCAATATTCTACAAACTTTTCAAAATAAAGTACTTAGAGAAATTGTACAAGCACCATGGTATATTAGAAACGACGATATCCACAGAGATCTCGGAATTCCAATAATTGAAGCTGAAACAAAAAGCTTCGCGAGAAAGCATAGAAACCGACTAATCGGACATGTCAACAATTCAGTCCGACAAATTTTGGACGAGAACAATTTATTGCGCCGACTACAAAGAACGAAACCGTTCGACTTGGCAAGATAGGATTAACCGCGTCTAAATTGCGGAACATGCAGGATCTTTCATTGGAAAGTAGCCTGTCAAAAGTTTTTATTTTGTTATAGAAAAATTGCTTGATAAGTTACATCTTAGTTGCAGTATCTAACAATTCTTCGATGGGTGGTGTTTTTAGTCAGTAAAAATCTGACACTACTATGAGCACGCGCTTGCTTTTCTCATAGTGTCTTTGGAAGATTTTCACCAACCCTCGGTAAAAAAAAAAAAAAAAAAAAAAAAATGTTTAGTCTCTTTTGTCTTTGTGTTCGTTGATGTCTGACGTCATGCAAGTCTTGTGGGTGATTATTTGCATATTGTACCCCCTGCTTACGCCTCAGAGAGGTATAATCCCTCATAAGAGTTTCCCTCACAATATAATTCCTTTCGGAATCATTTTAGAGGTTCTTGTACTCTTCTTTCTCCTTTACTTTAACCAGCTGCAAGCTTAAGTTGAACATCGAACTTACTTCCTTTTTTTTTTTTAACTTTCTCGATTACGGAGTAAGAGTAAGAGAAAGATATTGTTTTCGTACAAAATTTCGAACTGTAGATGTTAATCAGTTCTGACATTTCGATGATAGAGGAATTTCCACTACAAATAACTGTGTTAAGTGCAGGCTAATTAGCTATCCCTATACACGCCCCTTCCCCCAGGAATAATGACAGTACAAAGTGACCTTGAATACAAATTCGAGTATGCAAATTCTAATTACATCCCCCGAGATCACATAATGGCCATAACCGCAACGCAAAACTCTTCTTATCGTCGAACGAAATAATCTTAGTAATAATTAACCACCAGTGCAAACAACCCCTTAATTACCAAAAAGTATAACAACAAACCTGAATATCGCACAAAGAAATGTCAACCAGGACTAGGACATCTACGCAGAGTGCAAGCTTCTGAGCACGTTTTGCCATCGCTATCAATTATAAAGTTTCGCATCTCCCCTAATGATACACCAACCAGCAGAGCAACTGCATTGAAATCTACCACAAAATGTCCATCCTAATCTTTCATTTATAATCCCGCAAAACTTTGTAACATTTAATTATAGTCTATTGAAGAACGAAAAGAAGCTAAAAAGCGACCGCAATATTACTACATCCTCATAGTTTGTCTCTTCATCCGAAGGACATCACCAGCAGCATGCAAATGCAGGGGGGGAACCAACGAATTTAATTTAGACTGTTGTCTCTCCTGCAATATACAAAAGGGGCACCCGAAGAAACGTTAAGGTAATTATTTATAAACTCTGAAGACTCCCTACCGCCCACTGACTTCAATGCAGTAACATGCTGTACAATGGGGGTAGCCTGCTTAATGTGATTTCGTCTTTTCAACCAAGAATACTCAAGAAACACATTCATTAGGTACGACAAAAATGGGGTGGAATAGAAAACCATCTCTGCCGCACCGCACAAACCTACAACACAACGATGAATAAGCCATCAGAGAGAAGGAAGATTTTACAAAAACAACGTTTTGACGAAAATTGTAGGTAATTTACCATGAATCGCTGTCTGGCTTGAGTCGCTTCCGGAAGGAACCCATTTGAAACTACTGGCCTGCACCACGCAGTTGCTTGCTTGGTTAGGTTGCTGTTGCACTTGCAACTGTTAGATAAGAAGAGAAAGAAAAAAAAAAGTTCAAATTGCTTACAAGTCGTTGAATCTGAACCACATAGGAGTGTAAACGGTTTGTAGATGAATCGGCTTTCTTTTTTGGTTTCTTCTCCGGTAATTTCAAATACACAAACCGACCGAGCGTGGAGGCATAGATATGCACACATGCATGTGTGCATGTGCATGCATGCATCAAATTTTGGCAACAAACAGGAGGCCATGCTACAGTGATTCCAACGGTTTGTTTTGCTAAAGGAAAAGCAGGATACTATAGCTAAAAGGAAACAAATTCTTAAATTATTATGACAGGAGAGAAAATAATAGTACGTTCATGCATATGTATAGTTCTGCTAAAGCATATCACAAAAATACGAATTCCTAAAGAGAAGTTAAGAATCTTTAATTGTTTGAGACGGAACACAAAGAACAGTTTTTCGGGGTCCAGGTCACAAAACCAAAAATGCTAAAGAGCTTTAAATTTAATCACTTCATCGACAAGTTTGAATAATTAATTTAAAAATAAAATACTAATCGAGCATTCCCTTGTGATGAATTGTGTTTGAGGGAACAGCAAAAGCTCTTAAAAACAGTCACTTCGATAGGAATTATAGCTATTTCAAAGATCGTAACAATTTTCCAGTAAAATGTATGGGGAGAAATAGAACTCAATCGAGAACCATTTCCAATCCATTACTTTTTTTTGAAACTCCATGTAGATCTGTTAGACCCAAATATTTTATGATGCAATGTCAATTCACAAAGAACTTCCAATGGAACTATAAAGTTTGTCCAACACACATCAGAAGAAAAAAGAGAAACTACTTTTGACCACCTTCTCAGGTTTTCTTTGAGCTATCTGTCCATCAGCTGTTTAACCTTTCCTCCTCCAATAGAAGAAAATGTTTCTGATCCCAGCAGCTTTTCAGTTGACTTCTATTTTGCAAGGGAGTCCACCTTTAAGCTGCGATTACACGGCCATTTTTGTGTGTCATTTAAATGGCGCTCTGACGTAAAAATCGCGTCACAAAGCCGTCATTTAAATGTCGTTCCGTGTGATCGCCATTTTTGGGACGACATTTTTGGCGTCATTTAAATGACTAGGAAAATGGCGGAGCAAATGGCATGAATTTTGTGCCATTTAAATGGCACAAAAAAATGGCCGTGTGATCACTCTTAAATGGCACTTAGGACAAATGACAGAACTTTTCGTATGATGCGCCATTTAAATGTCAGCCTCCAAAAAATGACTAGGCACGAAATTCATGCCCTGCCATTTTTCTATGCAAATGACAAATGACGCAGCATTTAATACGATATCTGTGCTTTCATTTGGTGTTTTTCTCGTGGCGAAAGGACGATTAAATAATAATTAATAAACTGGGCGCTAAAAGGCGGATGAAGATCTCCTTGGTCGTTTCGAACGCAAAATTCTTCGAGTGATTTTTGGTCCCGTTTGCGTTGACGGGCTTTGGAGGAGAAGATTTAACAGCGAACTCTACGAGCTGTACAGCGACATCGACCTAGTAAGAAAAGTACGCATCAGTCGTCTAAGATGGCTGGGACATGTAGAGCGAATGGACACCAACGCTCCGGCCCGAAGAGTCTTCGATTCTAACCCGGAGGGACAACGCAGTAGAGGAAGACCTCGCCTTAGGTGGCGCGCGCAAGTGGAAGGGGACCTCAACCAACTTGGAGTGCGCAACTGGAGGCAGTTAGCCAAAGATCGCGCTAACTGGAGAGGCGTATTAGTTGAGGCCCAGGTCCACCCCGGACTGTAGCGCCACCTAAGTAAGTAAGTAAGTAAACTGTTTTTTATTTGTTTTGTTGTGGTTGTGTTGTTCGGTACCTACCTATTGAGAGAAATGGAATACGAACCGTCGCGTCGCCTTTAAGTGCCGACAATTTGGACTACTCCGTCAACTGTGTTCTGTGTTTGAAAACACAATGTACAACAAAGTCGAAAAAATTAGGTAAAACGCAGAAAATAGGATTGAATCAGAATAGGTAAATTATGCACTCGTGGATCGACAAAGAGGAATCGCGTTTGATTGTGACCGTGCAAAAGCAACGGGAGCTCAGTTCCAGAATACAAACTTCAGTATGTCAGGCAGTGCTTTTGGTGCTGGCAGGGCGCCTAAAGAAAAGAATAAAATTTTATTCGAATAAATATGATTATCTCTACATAAGAGTCGAATCATATTTGTAAATAGCGTTGAGAACTTCCAGAATGATGCACGTTATCGTTGGTTGCGATACGCGGAAAAGGAATCGCAGCGATCGAAAACTTTCACCAGTGGCCAGGTAGCGCAGTGTTATCACCAGTCGTGCTTCCGCTGAAACACTCTCTCGCATATTTGTGTTCTGTTTTTCGATGTTTTATTTCACCAACCTCAACAAATAATCGAATTGATTTGCTGACATACGAAGGACATTGCGATATAGTTCAGGTTCTTCTTCGCGCAATTCGAGCAGTAATTCAGCACAAAATCCACTCTTCTCGCGACGGCTCAACCACCTCTTTTGCCAAATACTCCGCTTTCGTCGCGTTGGCTCGTAATCAAGATCGTCATCACTGCTTTCCAGTATACACGCTGCCAAATACGCCGTCTCCGCAATTTCCACCATCATCGCAAAATTCCTTTTCGACATTTTGTATTTATTATATAAATACATATATATATATATTTTTTTTTCACAGCTATTTAATTTAATAAAGTCTAGCACACGTACGCGTCTTCGCCGAGAGAAAAAAAACAAATGGGAGTAGCTATATTTTTGTCATTGGTCATTGCCGTCTGATCGCAAAGCAGATAAATGACGCGAAATTGAAATAATAGGAAAGGTGACATTTGCCATTTTGATGAGGCATGTCATTACCGTGTGATCGCCATTTTTTCGCTCGACATTTAATGGCATCCCAAATGAAAATTTTAAATGACGCGCAGTGTCCGTCATTTGATTTTGGGACAAAAATGACGGTGATAGTCATTTCGTGTGATCGCCATTTTTTTGCAAATGACAAATGACGAATCGTAGCTTAAATGTCTCTCTAATGCGACATTTTTTCCTGACGTCAGAGCGCGATTTAAATGACACACAAAAATGGCCGTGTAATCGCAGCTTTATGTTGCCTTCGATCAATCGTATCTACTCAAATTTTAATTGTATAATGAACATTTATTTAGCTTCAATACACATTCCAGTGCCAGCAACGTTGACATATTCACAGTTTAAACTGTAAATCACAGTTTTTTAGACAGGCTTACAGTTTTTAAAATTACCTTCTAGTACAAATTACAGTTTTTTTTTTTCTTAATTTCAGATTTGAAAAAAAAAAAAAACAACAAACAAAATGAAAATGTGATATAGCTAGTTATTTTATTTAAAATGAATTGTTTTTTGTTATTTTTGTTCAATAAAATTTAAAAAAAAAACCTAATTTCACAAAAATCTTTACGTTTTTGAAGCTTATAGTTTTTTGGTTGATATTACAGTTTTTGATGTTTAAACATCTAAGCGCGCGTTATTGGAATCTGGTGGAGTAATTCCACACATTTAACTTGCGGGGACGGATATGCGTCACTGTGTTTTATCATTGCATACATTTTTTGGAATCTGGTGGAGTAATTCCACACAATTAACTTCCGGGGACAGGGAATGCGTCACTGTGTTTTATCATTGCATACATTTATGAGCTGGGGTATATTAATTTCACCTTTTTGTTGATGTGAAATAAAGCATGTTTTTCATATATGATGGTCTCACATTTCTTCCCTGTGATGGATATCTCGAGGAAATTCGGTGCCAAATCGTTCGTGAATTACCAGGCACGCAGAAATCACAGCTGGACAACAACTAACAAAAATTTCGTTGACCAGCACCTCTACAATATGCAATGCAAGCCGAATGAAATTCCAATGACACTTTCATTTACTGTGTAACAGTTGATGTCATTTAACTTGCGGGGATGGAAATGCAAACAGGTATTTTCCACTGCATATGGAAGGAGTGTTTGTTGATGTGTAAACATCTATTGCACGTTTTTTCACTGTTCGATTTCACTGTTTAATACACTGCTTATAATTCATTCAGTTGTGACTCCTTAACCTCAACTGTCATCCAACTCGCATCTGTAGGTACATACATGCGTTTTAATAGTAAAACGCAGAAAAATACAGGAAAATACGTAATAATTGATACAATTCCATATTTCTGACAATAATGCAATGTTTTGCCGTCATTGAAGATGCATTAAAATATTTTCAGATATGGGAAAGACAGTGCAGAACGTGCAAAAGATTACAGGGCGCGTTTACGTGCAAGTAAACCTCTGAAAGTCGGAAAAAAGGTTGGGAAAACGAGTACTGAATGATCGCGTGAATGGAGAACTCGTCTCGCAAACCAAACTGGAGCGACAATTACTGACAATGAACCGACGACATCACGATCAACTGTCAATGATGTTTTGACGATAAATGACGTGGATTTATCGTCAGTTCGAGCCAAAAGAAGGAGACGGACGGACGGATGGACATCAATGAAGTTTTACAACCACAGGTAGTCAATCAGCCCTACGAAAAGAGTATCCCAGACATGTTAAGGCTCACGCAGAGTTTGAAAATAAATTATTGTTATTTCATAATATATCAATAATACGGTTATTACAATTCCCCCTTTTCTCAATGACGTGTATCCAGCCACACACATACCGCACGCACGGTGTTTACACATGCACATATTTCGGGACTTTTGGATACAGTCACCAATTTTTTTTTAATTTACTATCTTTCAAACTATGAATTATATTGATGTTCCTATTGTTTTGTTTTTAAATTTAACAAAGAGTAAATAAATTTATATTTTAATTTAAAGGGAGTTGGACAGAATCCCGAAAGGCCAAAATCCCGAAAGTGAAACTAAAAATTTGACTATGGCAACAAAAAAATTAGGAAAAATTTATTTAACAAAATAAACATAATTACAAACTTCAAATAAGTAAAACATAATGAAAACACTTCAAGTCTTATTAACAAAAACATATCAAAAACGATCCATGACAAAATAATAAATACAAGTTTATATTGTACGCAATTCCTATGAGAAAACTTATTTCAGAATGCATAATGCGAATTGCAAAAAATTACAACGCAAAATATTGCTAAATATTATTACGCTAAATGGAATCGACAAACGCATGTCTCATCAAAATAATAATCACTAGGTACATAGTATAAAACAAAGTCGCTTTCTCCGTCCCTATGTCCCTATGTATGCTTAAATCTTTAATACTACGCAACGGATTTTGATGCGTTTCTTTTAAATAGATAGAGTGATTGAAGAGGAAAGTTTATATGTATAATAACATACATTAAATAGTGGAAAAATACTGTTATTTTTGAGGTTTCTAATGTTATGTCCTAAATAATTACATTTTTTCCGCTTACATTGCAAACGCTGTCTGAACCCTACATGCGAAGCCGGGGCGGTTCGCTAGTAAAGAATAATAAAAAATAAATAAAATAAAAAGAAGAATGGAAAGAAAAAAATTATATAAACTGAAAAAAAAAAAAATCCAAAAAAATCGGGATTTTGGATTTTCGGGATTATGGGTTTTCGGGTATTTAGGTTTTCGGGATTTTCGGTCTTCGGGATTTACGGAATTTTAGGCTTTCAGGATTTCGGTTTAAGGGATTGTGTCCCAAAGTTAACTTAAAATATGCCTTATTTTTTGAGTTGTTACGAAAACAAAGAATGGGTGCCATATTTCCCGACTTCACCCTAAGTACAGACAAATTATAATGGCTAAATTGAACATGTTCAAAGGTGCCCCCCTCTCCCCTACCATTTTATTGTACACCTATCCAACTTTACCTTTAACCTCGGGTGTATTCTTTGCTTCGCCCACAATCTATCCAATATGGTGGTGCAAACTTCCATGCTTCAGTTTAATTTTACCTGTCTACCTAAAAACACACCCATAAATATTCCTTCCGCAGTAAAGAAATCCGCTGTTCAACTTCTCTGCCATCAGTTACACCTGTTCAAGAAATCGGAGAAACTTCCTACGAGCTATCAAGTCGAAAATTCGAATCAAATAAGTTCTCCTTCTCCACGAACAGTCACATTCCATAAATTTTGAGAAGCTTCTGCATCAGCTCGCCAAATCAGAAACCCACGCAAACTTTTCCAACCAATCACAAGAAAAAAAAAAATTAAATGATTGGAAAAAAAAAAAAAAAATCCCATACCAGAGGATGATAATTTCCAAATGCCCCCAGGGTAGCTATTTCTCTCCTAGAGACCCTGGCGACCATTCATTACCACACTCAGCCAATCTATCAAACAACTCCCGTGCTGAGACTGCTATCTCACAGCCCCCTCCCACCTCATCGATAACTGCCGATATCAAGTTCAAGCGAAATTTGTCTTATTGTCTTAACAACGACCCAGGCAGTGATTACAGAGGAGCAACTATAATGTATAAATCTTCTCGCATTCGGCTCCCAGACATACTCCGTCCCACAGAATCAAAAACTTTTCCAACTGTTTAAGAGAAATGCACAGTGGCAAGGACGATAAAAAAAAACGTATAAAAACTCCACTAGTGCAGAAGGAAACAAAATATAAAAAAAAAATGGAAATTTCTACAATTTCATTATAAGTTTAACTTTCTGCTACTTCTTCGTTCTACTCGTTGCTAAAGGTGTGGTCCACAGGATACGGGCAGATGATTTCCAACAGATAGCGCAAAAAACTACAGAAAGAATGAACGTACCTTTCTACTTACGTCCTAATAAAAAAGAACGTAATCGTTTTTTCAAAATCTCACGAATAAATTGCGCAAGTAAGAAGAAGAACGGCCATCCCTGCAGTGCCGCAGTCCTTACGACGGACACAAGGTAAGAAAAGAAAACGGATTCCATTCAAGTTGAACAAAAACGAACACTAAAAGTAACTGAAAGGAGCAGAGAATATAGGAGAAGTTTCAATGTACTGACTATCTGCTAATTTTGTTAGACCTGGGGGGAATCCTTTCACGGCTGTTGAACGAAAAGGCGAACAGCGTTTCGTAAGCGCTTTGCACCTTGAAGCTATTTAAAGGGAAGCAATCAAATGTTCACCCTCTGAATTTAACACACATATAGCGAAATACAGTAATGGACTACGAGGACAACGCTGGGCCAAGAAGGATCCATGTGAATTGTCTTCCATTTGAAACTACAATACACCGCCAGCCTGCAGAGCATGAAGAGTTTGAAAATGGCCCTCGTCCTATTCCTTTGTGATACAATAGTTTAAACTTTAATTTCTGTTATTTTTCCTAAACTCAGTTGATATGCATACAGGTGGTGCACAGTTTTACTTTCAGCGAGTCTATTTAGGAACTTTTAAAAAGGCGTTTATCGATATATAGGTTTCTATTTTTGCAGCAAGGAGTACTTACCTATATATTACCTAAATATTTTGCAAATATTTCCTGCAGGGGTGTCGCTCAATTTGCATTTTTGATTGAAAATGTTATACGTTTCGGCGCAGTGGTTATCGTGCTGGACTACTAAGTGTTCAACTGTCCTTAGGAAGCTTCTCAATTCAGCCACCCGGACTTGGCATAATGTATTGGTCCCTACAAAAAACTAATTGTTTGGTGTACCTATCTACTTATGTGCGAGCAAAGCGTGTGAGCGCAATTCGTCTTCAGTTTAAAGATGATAAGTACGTTTAAGAAAATCAAAGCCTCTTACTCAATCAAAACTGTGATTTCTGTGTAACAGGTGATAGAAGGTAGAACTTAAGAATTCTAAAGATGGCCGTATAAAAATAAATCGGTACATCCTACATCCGAATCGGGGAGACTAAAGCAGCTTTCATATGCATGGCAATCATTTTTATTTGGCCAGGAAATCTAAATTAAAGAAGCAGTCATTTGGGTAGAAGAATCATCGGGCTCTAAAAGGCTTGAAAAACAGAGATAAAGAGAGAAGCTACTTCGGCCAGAACCATTTTCTTCGATTGAGAGAGGAATGGTGAAACAACTCGACAGTTCGACAGTTGGATCACGAAAGAAATCCTGAAAAGGTGGTCAACCGTCTAACAATGTTGATTGGCTAATTTGGCCCATCTGTTTGACTCAAGTCTCTGATGTGTGTTCCAAGCTGTGAAATGCATCGTAGTCTCAAAACTCCAAATTGTTCTCTATCTTAAAAATTAATAATCGAATATCCGCCATGAAAGCAACTAACGAAAAATTTCTCCTGGAAATTAGTGACTTATGTCGAAGAACCTATATTTACAATCAGGCTGTTTGTTTTCTTACAGCAGCAGCATTAATTCTCGCAACATAAATTTAGCAACTACAGTAATAGAGATTTGGGTATAGTATTTATTATTTTTTGTCACAAATTATTTAAAAACTGAATTCAATTATTGTTGGAGTTCGGCTTGATGGTCTTATTATCATTGATGCAATTAAAATACTTTTAAATCAACAACTTAGTGCGGTGCTCTACTTAGAATACTTACATCTTACATACATTATCTTCAGTATGTTTTTTGATAAAAATCGTTGGAGCGGTTCTTGTAAAATTTTGCAGACAAAACAGTAACAAATCGTGACCTCAAAGTAACACCGTTCTATGTGAGTTGACCGATGTTTCGAGATATGCGCGTTTGAAGTTTTGCATGATCTGTTTTGGCATTTTAAATTAATATTTTCAAAATAGTAATTATAAATTCCAACTTTGGGTTTTTTTTCACTGCGCCACCTCTTGCGAACGTCTGACAAACATCCGAGAGTATGACTGTCTTGAAAGAGCTTGTCAATTAGCCGTTGTGTCGGAAATAAAATCCCTTCCATTCGTTCCAAAAATGAAAACGTACACAAAACGAATGGTTGTGAAAAGCTAGGCCTAGGGTCCCTCCGGACCTGTTGCGCCAACTACTTTTTTTTTTTTTTAATTATAAATGATAAATTTTGCTCACGGTCAACAGTTTTCTTTACAAATTTAATTTAAATTTTGATATAAAGTGCTATCAGCCAATACCGTTTACGAAAAACTTAAAAAAAAGTCCTATGTACCACATACAAATATTTTATAATTAAATTATTGTATGAATACCACTCGTAGTTAATGTTTATACTTTTTTTTATATATATAAAACCATATTAAAAATAATCTTTAAAAAAAAATCAATTATTGGATATCAATTGGTCAAACAAGAGCCATTAAAAAAAGGACAATTATAAAATCCCTTATTTACCTTGCTTGAGACCTGTAACCTGTATTTGTGATGGACATAGAACTTCTTTATTTTATTTTTGAAGTAACATAGTTAAAATTACAAAATCCTATATGAGAATTTCAAAAACACAACGTTCTGTCACCCTATATCCTAATGTTAATAATTTTTCAATATGATTGAGTGACAAAGTTCTATGTACTAATATTGTTTCATAGAACTTTGTTACAGCAAAAAGTTTTAACATTTTGTAGGATAGAACTTCATTTTTCTTCAGATGAGGTGACGAAATATTGCAATGTTTAGTTCGAAAAAAAAAATATTGGCGGGCTATTTTGCTGAAAAATTTGTATTAGATATTTATGGGATGTGAGCATTAGATGTTTTTTATAAGTTTTTCCGAATCGGAAATGAGGTTTTCGAAACCGAAGAACGAGAAATCGTTCTTACCGTGTCCAGGTAAACTAAAGAAAACTAAGGGTTGGGGTCAAAATTCTGCTTTCAAAATTCTATTTTCAAAATTCTGCTTTTCAAAATTTTGCAAACAATAAGAAAAGGTTTGGAAAGTGTTAAAAAGCGCGCGCCTTTGAACAATTTCCAAACCTTTTTTTATTGTTTGCAGAATTCCTCCTCGCACTTACTTAGGCATAATGTGTAGAGACATTTACTCTTAAGATTGCAGTGTTGCTTAGATAATTTCTCTTCTAGGTATTTTTTTTTTTTTTTTTTGCTATCCCTTTGTAAACGAGTGCTGATAGTTTTATACTCATCATAATGAATGTTTCAATCGTTAAATCCAATAAAGGGAAAGATGAATTTTTTTTTTAAACAAACAAATAAGAATAATTCTAAAAAAAGAGAGCAGATCTCAGCCATATTGGTTTTCTTAAACGAATATCGAAAAATTGTTTAGTTTCTTAATTTTTTGGAAGTTTCAAATGTGGAATAATTTGCTTCTTCTTGATTTTTTCTTGTAATTTATTTACCCTAATATATTATAATACAAAAATATTTCTTTTTTTTTTGTTCATGACCAGACCATTTTGTTTTTTTCTTAAAGCAGAATAGGCAGAACTTTATTGTTTGAAATTTGAAAAGCAGAATTTTGTAAAGCAGAATTAAGAAAAGCAGAATTTCGCTAAGCGGAATTTTTGTGGTAGGTGTCAGAATTTTGCAAAGAAGAATTTTGAAAGCAGAATTTCGACCGGATCCCGAAAACTTAATTTCTTTAAAAATTCGTTTTTTTTTTTAAATCCATTGTACGATAATTTAAAGAAAATCTGAGTTTTCATTCATTCATTTATTAAATTAATTAGACATTTACAAGTATATACAATAGAATTTTACAGTAGAAGTGCAAGAGCTAGTGCTCATTCAGCTTTAGTATTGATGATATTGACATATTATGTAGTTCAGATGTGGAGAAGTGCCACGGTAAGTCAAGAATCATTTTAAGTATCTTGTTTTGCATGATTTGCAGCTTATTAATATGTGTGCGTGCGCAATTATACCAAACAGGGGCACCATAAACCATAAGGGCCTGAAATATGACTTTATACATTATGAGCTTATTTTCAAGGTTAAATGTAGATCTCCTATTTATAAACGGATATAAAATTTTGATTAGAATTCCAACTTTACTTAATACATTTCTTATGTGGTAACTATATGTCAGGGTTTTGTCAAATGTGATGCCAAGATATTTGACATTTTCTGCCCAATGAATGTTACAACCGTTGAGATTAAGACTATTATATTCGGAAGATAGCGAGGAAGTCTTCTGCGCGTAAAAAAACATGGCTTGAGTCTTACTTTCGTTTATTTTTATTTTCCATCTGTGGAAATAGGCACTGAGCATAGAGAGACCTTGTTGAAGGTTTGAGCAAATATTTGAAGGTTGTTCCTCCGAGCTATAAATTCCAGTATCGTCTGCAAAAAATTGACGAAAAGCAGTTTGGTAGATTGGGAAAGTCTGCCATATATATGTTATATAAAATCGGCGCAAGCACTGAGCCTTGGGGGACTCCAGCTGTAATTCGTTTCTCTGTGGATGTCACGGAGCCAACGTGTACTCTGAAACTGCGTTCATGCAAGAAGTTACGTATTAGAGCAGTCAAGGCGGTGGGAAACCCAAAGGTTATCATTTTATGAATAAGGGCATCATGCCAGACAGAATCAAAAGCAGATTCTATGTCAAGCAACACAAGTCCGGTAGATTTTTTCATAGTGAACTTAGCTTTTACATGTCTAGCAATTCTCAAGACAGGGTGAGAAGTACTATGACCAGCTCTGAAACCAAATTGTTGGTTTTTTAGTAATGAGTTGTCGTCGATAAAGTTAATAAGCTTTCTTTTAATAATTTTTTCTAAGATCTTTGCTAGATTGCTTAGTAGGCTAATGGGCGATAGCTGGAAGGATCATTAGGAGGCTTTTGAGGTTTCGGAATCGCAATTAATTTCGTTACCTTCCATGCCTGTGGAAAATACTGCAGCTTGAGACAGCCGTTAATTATATGAGTGAGGTAAATAAGTCCAACTCGAGGGAGATTTGCAAGGCATATGTTGGAAATTCCATCAAGACCAGGAGCTTTCCTGATTCGTGAGAGTTTTATTATATTTTTTTATTCTTTAGGTCGGACGTACCAACCAGAGGATAATATGTGAGCAGTTGAATCGAGCTGATTAACAGAACTTTCAACCAGATTTGTTGTTATAGGGTTACTAAGATTTGCAGAAACCGTGAAGTTTGAAGCAAATTTTTTTGAAAGAACTTCAGCCTTTTCAGCGCTTGTTATATAGCTAGTGTCATTTTGTTTGAGAACTGGAATCGGCTTTTGTTTGCATTTTATTATCCTTGTGACATTCCAGAATGGCTTAGAACATTTTTCCAAACCTTAAAGAAGTTTGTTCCATTTCATATTCCTGTGCTTTTCTATAAAGTACTTAATACGTTTGTTTAGATACCGAAGTTCAAATTTGTAGTAAGGTAATCTGTAGCGTAACCAATTTCTGCGAGTTTTATTTCTCTTAGAAATAGTATGATGGAATCTTAGATTGAGCTTTGTTAGCGGGTAAATGAGGAACTGAGTTTTCCATTATGTGTTATAAATGACTATTTTACCTTAAGAATGCACTTTTGTTACAATCGTATGAACCGTTTTCGATATACATACATACATAATGTCCAAATTTCAAAAGTACCGTTAGTCGATTTTTTAGCCAAAAATTGGGTCTGGAGTCATGATAACCTCCTCTACTTAAGCTGAATTTCGGTTGAAATCGTAAGAGCTGTTTTTTTTTAATAAATCATTGATTAAGATCTCGAGTTCAAAATTTTATACGAATGTACAATTAGTGATGTCGGAGAGAAATATTATAGGTAAGGTAGTACTGCATCCAAAACAGGGGATAGTTTTGAAAAAAAAAAAAAAAAAAAAAAAAAAATTAGTAGTAGGGACATTTTTTAGTCTTCAAAAATAAATGTGTGCACAAAATTTAAAAAAATCATAAAAAATTAAGTTGAAAAAAAAAAAAATACATAGGAACAGCAGCAGAGTCATTTGCTTTATTTTTGCACTAGCTGTGTCCGCAACTTCGTATGCGTCGTGAGACTGTGTAGTTTCCAATAAAAGAGATTTGACCGTTTTCTCAACGGCATTTAAAATCAACAATCTAGCTAAAAAAAAAGCGGTGAACATTGTCGACATTGAAACAATAAATAAAACAAATCTATTTACCTAAAACACCAATTTAAGAAAATTAAATTCAACAGCGTACCTAAGTACTAAAGTTTCACTTCCTTACTGTAGGTACAACGTACGTAATATCAAAACAACCACTTAAACAAAAGCCTTAACGGAAATTTGTATCTACACCAACAATAAATAAATCAAACAACATAAGGCACCTATATCGTCTTTACTTCTTGAATTTTTCAATTCTTTACTGTAAGTATCAACGTAGGTACTATAACAACCATTAAAACAAAAACCTTGAACTCAATTTCTATATACACCACCTCCACCATACGTCCCCCGCCACACCACACGTCATTAGCCATCTGCGCATTTCCTCAGAAACACGTTGTGGCTGTTTTTTTTTTTCATAATTATGAACTTGCTTGTGCGATGTGCACCACCAAAAACTACCCCAAAGCAGAACAACGATCAAGAACCGCAGCGGCTGATAATATTCGATTTCAGAAAATAAATTTATTTTTTTAATGTTAGATTTTAGGTTGTAGCTCAGCTTCTAGAGGACATAGAAAGCTGATTGATGGCTTGAAATATCTATAAAAGTGTTGGCTCTCCTAAGTATTTTGTTTTGTTTTCATTGATAAAGAATTATTTGAGTAATGGCGAGTTAAAGGCAGTAAAGTCGGAAAAAAAACACATTTTGGTCAAAAACGCTCCAAAAAATAGGCATGGCAATGAAAGGAATAGCCTATATGTTGCACAGAATCTTAAGAAACATTTCAAAAAAAGTTTCATCGAAATCTGTGCAGTAGTTTTCACGCCATTAGGTAACAGAAAAATTGCCTACAGTTTTATTATAAGTATAGATTGTACGAGTAAAAAAAATGCGTTTAAGATCGTAGAGGTAATATTGTACTTAATTTAAATGTTGTGCTCTTATTTTGTTGTCGGAATATGGATATGTATAGCCTTCGACGATTTGCTAAGCGTTTTTTATTCACTTGTCAAGTTTTATATTAAAAAAGTTGAAGAAAACGTAAACAAACCCCGGTCTCCAACTTTTCTCTCAAAACATCACCTAAAGTCCTAGCTAAATTTTGGCATAGAAGGCGATGTGGATAAATGTCACAAAAAACAGTTGTTCTTTGAAAATAACTTCCTGACAATTCAATTCAATTGAGCAAAAATTTAAATTTTATTAAGTAAATAACAGGTACTTATGAGTTATGACACAAACGAATTGAAGAAGACTGTATTATCTTTGCAGTTGCGCAAGTTATTGCAGTAGCAGGTACAAGCACCAGCATCGCCATCTTCTTTTCTCCATCTCCCTTTTTTCTTATTGAATTTCGAGGACTTCTCTGTTATTTCAATGAAATACTCTAGCTCTAAATACTCTTCATTAAAATCAGTAATCTTTTGAAGACAACAAACAACAGGGCAGAGCGACCTGTCAAAATTTTGCGTGAGAAAATGTCCCGACCTATTAAATTGGCGTGCTAAATTTTGACAAATACATGAAGGACATTCTGAAACAAAATTTTGATTATTTAGCTCGACCTGCAACCACTCAGCTAAATTTTGGAGAGAATTTCGTAAGGGAACGAAAATTTAACTCTGGCAGCGTACCTACTAACGTAAAAATCAAAAGAGTATATTCGGTAGTCGATGCCGTCTAATTGGAAAGGGATGTGTTGGTTAGGTAAAGTCATATTTAATGCATTTCTAAATTTGTGGATATTCTGTTTCTGAAATTGTATTTTATTTATCGAGTCGTAGTTCGGTTCACCCATCGTATTTATGTTTGTAAAATATTGGAAAAAATCGGACAAAATATTTACAAAATCGTGGAAAATGGGTCGAAAAGAGCAAAAATCGGAGCGTCGTATTAACCTTCGAAAATCGTAACATTTACGATAAATACGATCACATAACAATGTCACCCCAAAACAAATTCCACTATTTATTGATTGTGGTTTGTTCTTACATAAGATTCCGCATAATTTCGTTTTGCATAACGAAATACAGCCAAATTCGCCAAAAGGCGAAATAATACAACATTTTGAATTTGGCCTCATTTTGTTTTACTTTATTTAGTGTCACAATCTGAATACACACAAACACATCTCTTCATATTTTGGAGCCCAATTTAGGTCAAGTTTTATTTATCATTTTACGTTGGTGATTGATGAGCTCTCCTCTGATTAGTACGTTCCATCATCAATCAATCCCAAACTATCTCAATTTGCATATATACATCAGTTGTTTATCGAAGGGAAATGATGCAGACCAGCATAAAATGTAAAACTAAAGTAAAAATTCGTACGTAGCTATGTATCTCTTTTTGAAACAGAACACAGGCATTGAATAATTCCGAATATTTAGAAGTGAAATAATTGAATTCGTAGCGCTGGTGATCTGAGTACATATATACCAAAACTTCAATACAAATCTCCAGCACCCTCGAGTAGGTAAAGTGTTGGGTGGTCCCTTTGCATTCAGCTTCTACTGGTTTTCGATTAAATCGAATTGTTTCCATAATTTATGTATCTGCGTATCGGAAAATGTTGCCATTTTCAATCTAAATGCAATCTAATCAATCGATATTGGCCATGATGTTGATGATTTGATGGCATTTTTTATCACAAAAACACCTCATGGCATTTATGAAATCAAAACCCTTACTCGTTTAGTATTTTTTTAATTGACTAATTCGAAGGGAGTCGACGAATAGAATTTGGTCATGCATATAAACGATTATTGTCGCTGATGTGTTTTAGAAAGTAAACAACGAAAAAAAAGAAAACAGAGCAACAAAGACATTTATTTTTAACAAAAAACAAGTTTGTTCAGTACGAAACATTTCTTTTTATAAGTTTGCAGTCTTTTTCGTTCAATGAAGAATAAAATCTTACTTAAACTGGAAGGAAAAGGGGCCATTCTGATCTTTCATCAAAAAGTGGGGGCCAAGGATCCTTAAGTTCAAAAAGTGGCCAAACGGCAACGCTAAGAACTCGCTCACTCGGGTCGCTAAACAATATAATAGTGTTGTGATAGGAAACTGCGTTAAATTTTAAAGCTTTTTATATGGAAATACCAGCATTTGAATTTTTTTTAAGCGACTTCTCGAACTAAAAAAGGTTCGAAACACAAAAAAAAATTGTGCTAGGCTCTCAAAAAACGTGCCAAATTGGAACCTTAGTCGTACAAGGATCACGCTTAGGAGTGTTCTAGTATTCCTTTGGGCAATTGAGGTCATTTACATAGGATATGTATCGCAGTTCTTTCTTGCTCTTCTAGGCAGAGCCTGCAAAATGCACGTATTTGTGGAGCTTCCGTCTACATTTCGCAGACGATAGCTGAGAGAGAGCTACCGATCATGGAATCAGTATCGCAATGGCTTTTATAGTTAAAGTTTTTTTTTTTTTTTTTTGTTACGGCAGTTGATACACTTATTAAGTTGACGCATACTTGATACTCCTAGAAATCCAGCTCTTGCTGGTCGGCAAGGCCACAAGTTTCTGGACCAAAGAAGGAAGTTGTTTAGCCTCCGTGTGCCAGCTCATCAGCTCTTTCTTTGCTTTCGAATCCCAGCTGGCTATATGGAACCCAAGAGAGAGTGAATTTGGTGCGGGCAGCAAGCTATTCGATAGAGATTAGAGAGTTTCAGACGAGTCTGGATTTGAATATACATATTATTTCTCGGTCAATATTTCTTGGGGACAATTTTACGACTCACGTCCTAAGCGTCCAGTTTCCTAATTCTTACTGATCGTGGAAGCAGATCTGTCTGTGGTAATCCTTTTTCTTTGCAGAGTAAAAGGAATAATTACACCAATAATCTTACAAGTAGATCATACCCGTGCTCATTACAAAAGGAGTAAAACACACCCATAATCTGACATAAAAAACACTTTCGGAACTGCACTGCACAGTAAGCATGCAAAAAGAGTACAACGGATGCAACCAATTATACCCACTCCCACACTCTAACATCCATGACCATGAGTCAGGAGATCGACTGTCCAAAATACACTGATCTTCTGAGAATATGCATTAAGCATTCTCTGGCACACAGTTTTCATCTTCGAAAATGATTGTTGTATATCCATTGTCCAACGAGGACCACATTTTCTAATTAGATCCATAAGTTGGCAGTTGGAATTTATATAGCTTAGGGGATCCGTACGGGATGGATATTTCGTACCTTTGATGGAAGTTGACTCTTGGGTCTTGAAGTCAGTTGCATGAATTAAAGGGTTCGACAGGGTGTTTCTTTATCTTTGGGCCACCATGTAACCGTTTTAATGACTCGTATGAATTTCTTTTCGAGGTGAAGTTTTTTGGTAATGTAAGTCTTAAACGTGCTGGAGGAAGGTTGAGTAATAATTTCAAGACTAGCTATAGCTGGGCAGATTCGCATAGACCCTGTGATGCCAACGCACGCCAGTCTTTGTAATCCTTGAAGTGTTTTTTCTACTGAGGTTTGCTTAGCATTTTTCTACCACACTAACGATGAGTAAACAACAAAACTATTTTAGGTCCAGTATATTCCTTTTTAGGAGCAGATCCCAATCTGTGTCGAATGGCCTTGAGTAATATAAAGGGTGCTCCAACGAAAACACACGGTGTTAATCTATACTTATAATAAAACTGTAGGCATTTTTTTTGTTACCTAATGGCGTGAAAACTACTGCACAGATTTCGATGAAACTTTTTTTGAAATGTTCCTTAAGATTTTATGCAACACATAGGATATTCCCTTTCATTACCATGTCTATTTTTTGGAGCGTTTTTGACCAAAATGTGTTTTTTTTCTGACTTTACTGCCTTTAACTCGCCATTGCTCAAATAATTTTTAATCAATGCAAACAAAACAAAATACTTAGAAAACACTTTTATAGTTATTTCAAGCCATCAATCAGCATTCTATGTCCTCTAGAAGCTGAGCTACAACCTAAAATCTAACACGAAAATAATAAATTTATTTTCTCAAATCGAATATTATCAGCAGCCGCGGTTCTTGATCGTTGTTCTGCTTTGGGGTGGTTTGGTGGCGCACATCGCACAAGCACGTTCATATATAAAAAAAAAAAGCGACAATGTGTTTCTGAGGAAATGCGCAGATGGCTGATGACGTGTGGTGTGGTGACGGACATAATATGGTGGAGGTGGTGCGTACGAAGTTGCGGGCACAGCTAGTCGTAAATATAACAAAAAGTTTTCAGAGAATTATCTTAATATTTTTTTATTATGATTGAAGGATCTTTGACAATTATGCGTGAAACAAAATATCGGCCAAATGCTCGCAACGGCTTCGGCGGCATACCTCTATCCGATGGTCCATATTTTCAATGACTCTGGAGACATAATTGAGGTTCAATGTCGTTAATGTGCCGAATAATCTCATCCTTTAGCTCTTGAATTGTTCTTGGCTTATTGGCGTATACAATTTTTCTTTTATATATCCCCAAAGAAAGAAGTCAAACGGTGTCAAATCATAATAATTTGTATAATTACTTTTTTTCATACCTAAATCTAATTATTAAACTTATTTGTTTTGTGTATTGTAGACATATTTTGGATATAATTGAATTTATTTATATAAATACTTATTTAGTAACGTCAAAATTAACTTAAAGGACAACTGTAAGTGAGTATTTATAATAATTTATTTAATTCAGTTTTTACAGAATAATGTAAATCATCTTTTCGATTTACATGTTCCAATAAAAACTGGTATTGTTAAAGACAAGACAAAAGCCTGGTTAACGAACGATATTCGAGAGTTGATGGCTCAACGTGATGAGGCGTATCGACGATGGAAACATTTTCGGGTGGAAGAGCTTCATCAGGCTTATAAAAGTTTAAGAAATAGTGTTGTTCGTGAAATACGCAATGCTAAGACACAGTTCTATTCCAACCGACTTAATTCTTCCTCGGGTGGTCGTAAACTATGGAATGACATTCGAAAATTAGGAATCGGGAAGCAAAAGACTACTTGTTCTACTGGAATCGATCCCAACGCACTTAATCGAACGTTTTTATCAAACCCACTTTGTAATGACCCAGCAGCTAACTATACACTCGAGGATGTTCCTTTACCGGTTGCTACTTCGTTCGTATTTAATAGGGTAAATGAATTGGACGTTGTAGAAAGTTTTCTGTCTGTCAAGTCCAATGCTGCAGGTGTTGATGAAGTAAATCCGATTTTTGTTAAAGCGATCTTGCCATTACTATTACCGTTTATAACTCATATTATAAATACTGTTTTTATGACCGGCATTTTTCCCAGCGAATGGAAATTAGCAAAAATAATTCCAATACCTAAGAACTCTAAAAATGAAGAATTCAGGCCAATCTCCATCCTACCTTATTTATCTAAAATTTGTGAAAGAATTATGCATAAGCAGCTTTATTATTATGTTACTCAAAATAACTTGTTGCTACAAGTACAATCGGGTTTCCGAGCTAAGCATAGCTGTACAACTGCTTTGTTGAACGTCATTGAAGATATAAGAGATAAATTAGATAGGGATAATGTTACTTTTCTGGTACTCCTAGATTTTTCCAAAGCTTTTGATTTGGTTAATCACTCGATCCTTCTCAGCAAATTAAGACGCTTTTTCTCAATTTCCCCCACTGCTGTTAAATTAATATCATCCTATCTAAGTGAACGAAGGCAGGCCGTGTCACTTGATGGCAATCTTTCGGATTTTCTTCTCTCAAGGCAAGGAGTTCCCCAAGGCTCTATCCTGGGGCCTCTATTGTTCTCCATATATATTAACGATATTGCTTCTGTCATACTAAGTTCATCTAAGCATATTTATGCCGATGATATACAAATTTATCAAAGCTGCTCCTTGGGCTTAATTGAAAATTGCGTCAGCGTTTTAAATGAGGATCTAGAACGAATTTCTAATTGGTCATCCAAAAGCGGTCTAGTACTTAATCCAGTGAAGTGTAAGTGTTTAGTTATATCTAAAAAGAAATTAGATCTTTCTTATTTCCCTCATTTAATGCTAAACAACTTTGAAGTCGAATTTGTTGAGTCTTCAAAAAATCTAGGTCTTGTCTTCAATAGAACCTTAACATGGAATGATCACATAAATACTATAGTAGGGAAAACTTACGGTATTCTACGAACCCTAAGGATTGCTCAAAAGTTTACTCCTCTTGAAACGAGAGTGCTACTTGCTAAAACGTTAGTTATTCCTGTACTTATCTACGGATGCGAAATTTTTTATGGATGTGATGCCGAGAGTAGAAGGCGGCTTCAGGTGGCTTTCAACTCCACTATTCGATATGTGTTTTGTTTAAAAAGATATAATCACGTTTCACATCTTGCAAAACACCTAGTTAACATGTCCTTTTGTAACTATATAAAATTTCGAACAGTCATATTTCTTTTCAACATACTCATAAGTAGACAGCCTTCATATCTTTATGAAAAAATCCAGTTTCCGGTATCTAACAGATCCTCTTGTCTAGTACTTCCGCGCTTTTCATGTCTAACATCCGAAAGACAGTTTTTTGTTGCTGCTATCCGCCTTTGGAATTCACTCCCACGTCACTTGCGAGAGCTAACAGATGCACGACGATTTAAAACCGAACTTCAAAATTTTCTCAGTAACTAAAGCAACTAACTTTTCCCCAACCCTATCCCTCTTCAAGCGATCACAATTATTTCAATTAAAATTAATTTAAAACTAAATCCAACTTAACTTTCAAATCATATATGAATATTAAAATTAAAAATTGTTTATCTTTCACAGACTTATAAGTGAATTCTTACTGTGTAAGCATGTATACAATAAATAAATCTAAATCTAAATCTAAATCTAAATAACTAAATTGACAAACTACTTCGATATTATTAACAATTTTTGTTTTTTTTTTTGGCAAAAAGATAAAGACCAAGTTGATAAATTTCTTTGTCAACACAGCAATGGTAGAGCCGGCAAATACCATTTTTTAATTAACAACATTTTGATTAATTTAACAAATTTGTTTGATACACACAAGAAACGATTTTTGTTAATACAACAATTTTGTTATTAACACAACAAAAATTTTAAGATAAGGTAAAACGTATTAATATTTTGTTAATCTGATAGGAACATTTTGTTGGACGTATATTGACAAAAAAAAAGTTAATGAACCCACATTTTTACCAAATATACCAGGGTTTTATTTTCAGTGTAAGTGAACAAAATCGAATAGAGATCAATTTGTAGGTGTGCTGCTGTGAAGAATTTCTAATATTGTTCACGTTCATTTCTCTTCAAATTCAGTGACAGTTACTGTTCAACTTATAACCTAAGCGTCAAACGCAAGTGCTCCAATCACTATACAGCTTATAGCTATTTTTGAAGTTAATTCCCAAAATTTGAACTTAAACATTTCACGATAATTTTCCTAGACGAAGTAATGCCAATGTCGCACTTTAGTGCAATCTGTCGACTGTTTGACAGCTGTCGCAAATACTGTCAGAGGCTCGGTTTTTGTGACTACCCAAAAACTCCAACTGACTTTTTATTCGCGCGTTTTCAATGTTATGCCTATCCAAATGAAGGGTCGCTGTTGACTTTGACACTTTCAATTACAACACATCTTCGAAAGCCAATCGCAGAGCGAACAGACGAGCAATGGAAAACATTCAAAAGCCTATACAGAAATTGCTAAGTTTGGAAACAGAAATCGATTTCTCAGTTCTCACCATTTAACCTGTTGTTTATCAGTTTCTAGTTTCAATTATAAGAGAAATTAACTTTTCCAACAATAGATAACAGGATAACAGGTATTGGACTTTGCAGACATGCCCTCCTTTTGTTTTCCTGTGGCATCCTGTCAGCTGTCACTCTAATATTATTTTAACTTATGATAGTAGTTGAAATGTTGACCGAATTTCGAATTCAATTAATTTCGAAAAGCGGCTTTGGTAACTGCCTACATATGAGTTTAATTACCTTGAAGGGTGGTTTTCCAGGCAATGCTGCATTACATCGTTTAAGTGTAAATATTGATCATTTTGACGCTGACCTCAGGCATAATTTTAGCTGTATCTGTATATACCAACAAAATAGTTGTGCAGTTAAACAGAAAACCTTCAAACCGGAAGTGGGCGTTCATTTTGAGATGGGTTATAATTTATAAATAACAAAATATAAGAAAAGAAGTGACTACAACTGCCGGCATGTTTTCGTTCGGTATCCCATAGTAGACAGCAAACCTTCACTATACCCTTATTGTGTGTTGGAAATAATGAAACTTTTTTTTAAAGGAGGGACTTGTTTTTTTTAATAATGCTACAGTGTCTATTATGTTTCGTACTCCAAATAATAGCCGGTTGATGAAGCCTTTTCTGGTTGGGAGTATAGGCAAAATTATTAACTCGCGACAAGCGGAAAAAAGCAAGCCTCGAATAGAGGTAAATTGGGGTGCACTTTTGAGACTGGCCGGAATGCTGGGAGTTTTTTAAAAGTCTATTGGCCGGTTTATCACTAACGATTACCGATAGGGTTCCGCTTAAAATCACTGCTGCCTTTCGAAGGTTCCGCAATTCGTTATGGACGTCAGTGCGTTTGACGCGCTTTGCGCCAATAGTGGCTCGAAACGATTTATCATTTCTTGGCAAGGGCATCGACTTGGGATAGGACAAGTGGACAAAAAAAAAACGATCATTTTTGGGGTCAATGTATTTTGGTGTCTGCTCAACAAATTAGAGACGCCTTAAGGCCGTGAACCCTGCAAATGAATGGCAGCTTTTCATGACAGTAGTCAAAGTCAACTCCAGAGGGGATACTCACAAGCTGCAGCCTTATAGAAAGTGATACCCGTAGATGTTAAGCTTACGCTTTTAAAAAATTAACTCTGCATTTAGTGCAGGTAGGTATGTTTGCCAAATCTGAGTTTAGAGTGAATATCTCTTAGTTGAAGTTGATGTACACTGAAAAAAAAAGTCGGCGTCGTATTGATGAATGGCGTTCATCAACATGATATTCATGGATATGACGTTCTTTTCATAAATATGATGAACAAATGCATGAAAACTTTTTGACAATTGATGAATCATTTTTCAATATGATGAAAGTGAATTCATCAATTTTTTCAACAGGATTCTGAAGAGAATTTAGCGTATGTTCTTATGAACTACGTTCATTATTTCATCAAAACATTTCATCAATATGACGAAAACACTAATTTTGATGAATTTAGTCATTTCTTCATCCAGTTGATGATTTATTCGTCTTATTGATGAATGGAACCATCATATTCAAGTACGATTGCTAAGTTTTGAATTTTTATAATATTGATAACGACGTTCATCGTTTTGATGACGGCTTTTATTATATTGATGACCGCGTTCGTCAAAAAACAGACATTCATTTTTATTAAGGAGAACGTTGATGTAAGCCTTCATCATATAGATGAACTAATTGGTTATATTGATGAAAAAAATTAAATTCACCGTTATATTCATCATATTGATGAACTTCTTTTATCGGTTTCTTCAATGTGATGCACAGATTGTTAATATGATGTATGCTGTAGGTGTACACACACGATGTTGGTACAGCATTTATACTCACACACGCAAGATGCATCTCTTAATGTCTATATGTGTAGATAATTATATGCCATTGCTCATCAAGCGTAAAGTATCTACACAGGGTGTCATAGAAGTAAATTGTGAATGGTTTTACGATGAACGATGAATATATTAAAAGATTCGATACATGTGATTTATAAATTTTGTCATATAATTATATGTTTATATTTTAATTAATGTTCCCCCAAAAGTAGATATCTATTTGCATTTTAAACAATGTATTGACAATTGCTTGCCGATGACCAAACTTCTTATTTTTGCTTTTACTACGGGCGACTGGTTTTGCTAAATAAACTGCAGTATATAAAATTTAAAACAATTAATGAAGTGCGAAAAATTCAATATTAATGTAAAAATGGTGGAAAAATAAAAAAGCTATAGTCTAACTTCGATTATTCACATTATATAAAATGTTTTAAATTTTGCATAAATAGGTTTAATACATTAATATATTTAAAGTTTGTATTATGTTATCAGTAGAATGAAACTTATATAATTAGAAAGAGACTGTTCTTATCACTTAATTGAAAGTATTTTGCTAGCAGTTATGTATTCAAATATAAATAATTTTAGGTTAGAACCTATATCTTCGATGGAGCGTCTCATTTCCCCAAAAAAGAATGCAATTTACCTACCCTTAATTAAAGGTATGCAATTAATGTATAACTTTAATCCAGTTGCATAGATATATCTGGGAGGTGTTCACCAACCGATTTCGTTTCAATGATTTTACTATGTAAACGAACGTTTTTCGACATAAATTGTTTGCTCTAAATATTCAAAGCGACATTTTAAACGCTAAATCATGAGTAAGACTATCTAATTTTCAAAGGGGCGTATTTTTCCGATATCTTGATATAGCTTTTTCATTTGTAAAAAGTAAAACGTAAATATCGAAAAGTGTTGTACGTGTTTTAGTATACATACTTCTAAAAGGTAGGTTAAGGTACGTTTTCACTGAACACAAATCCCAAGATTAATTCCAGAGGTTTAGAATTAATCCTGAAATCTTTATACCAAATAAATGAAGATTAACTTGACGATTAACTCTGGCTCTGTCCATTCGAGAGAAGATGACATTTCACGAGAGAGAGACATTTTTCCATTTTTGATGTCTTTTCTTTCATTTCTGCCAAAAGCAGCTCTGTTTGCTTTGTACTTTTGACATCTCGACCTATGGAAAGCGTGTTTGTTTTATTTCTAATCTCCCTTTTTATGAGATTACTTTTGTATGATAAATCCCGAGATTTATGCGGGATTTTTGGACGTTTTTCTAAATCTCGTAGTTATTCTCCGCTGGAAACTTAGCAGTAGGTTCGATTTTCGACCACAAGCGAGACTTACGTTAAATTAATATGTCATTGAAATAAAGCTACAATTATCATGATTTTTTTACAATGATTTTCCTTTGGTAAAAAATAGCTCGCTTTATAATTATAACGTTGTTTAAGAATATTCTCAAAATGAATGTAATATTGTTAGGTATTTAACCAAACTTTTCTCATACATTGTTCTCTCACGCCTTAACATTATAAAATTCAACAGAATGGATCAATAAAATTATAACTAAATAACAAAAAACGCAAAAACACATTTAAAACACAAATGTATGCACATGCACCCTGTGACTCTACCTAAAGAAATGCATATGGCAGGCAAATGGCAGTTCTCTGATTCTCATTGGGATCCATTATGAAAAAAAAAAAAAAAAAATGTCCCAGGAGTGATAAAAGTAACTCAGAAAAAAAATTTATTTTTATAAATCTTCAATATTTCTTGAACCCGTGAGTTTTTGCCACTACACTTTATTGACATTCGTGGTAAAACTGATTTTCGTTTGAAAATTTTCCTTTCGGATGCAAAGAAATTTAGTTGTTAAATCTACATAATTTTACCATTACCATTTTCATGACATTATGCTCGTTTAAGTATTTAAGCATCCTCATGAAAGTGGGAAGGCTATATCTTTAAGATTCATATTGGTGTCAGTATTTTTATTTCATGTTTTTATTTGTGTGAATAATCTTACAACTACATGAAAACAAATTTGACAGCACAGAAAGTGTGCTTCATATTGATGAACAAATTTGTCAATATGATGAATACATTCATCACATTATGAAATCAAAGGGGAATTTGGGTTCATCATATTGATGAATTTTTCATAATATTGATGAAAAAAGTTGATGAATGATGAACAACATCATATTGACGAAATCGGTTTCATCATACTAATGAAAAAGTTCACTGGATTTTTTCATCACATTGATGAACTTTTTCACTACTATGGTGTACCTTTTTTTCAGTGTAGAACTTATAAGGGCTATATATTATATTGATATTGATTCTTTCTGTCCCCATGCCTGACTTCCATGATACTGCAAGATACCTTTATAACGAAAAGTAATTGGAAAAGTAGTCCATAGATTCGAGAGATATTCGAATCAGATGACCATTGTCGGGTCTCGTTTCGTCTCTCAAACCTATAGGCCCAGCTTCTCACAACCATTAGTTTTGTGTGAGTTTTTCAAAGTTGAAACGAATGGAAGGGATCTACAATTTTATGCCGACTCCAAACGGCCAAAAAAGCTATTTCAAGACAGTTATACTCTCGGATGTTTGTCAGACGTTCGCGAGAGGTGGCGCAGTGGAAAAAAAACCCTGAGTTGGAATTTGGGGCTTTGCGGGATTCGAACCTGGACCCCTCGCTTAGTAGTCCAACACACTAACCACTGCGCCTACAGTAAAGTAATTGGAAACTCTCTGATAGCTTTCTTTGCGGTGCCGCCATGTATTTCGGGCACAAGATGGTTTCTGATGTTCTAGTCTTGAGAGGATCTCACCTATCAACACAACTAAAGAGAGAGCCCTATGACATACGGCAGGGAGACATTTGAAAGGTTTGACCAGATCCCAACTGTTCTATTGCGAAGTTTGCGGAGTGAAGCGGATCGGTGTGGTGGCTAGTACAATAATGAAAAACACCTGCGTTACGTGGTTGAAAAGGCCCTCCATTCAGGAAGCAATTAGAGGCTGTACTTAGGGGATTCGGCTTCTCGAAACCGGTAGTAGGAAATGTAGCTATAAATAACCTGTGAAATTATCCAAAATACATTAATCTTAAAAAACAATTCGGGGGTACGGCACTTACCCAGATAAGGAAGCAGAAGGTTACAATGTGATTGCCTATGCGGACGACGTTGCTATTGCTTTGTCAGGAAAGTTCCTAAATATTTTAAAAGAACTCCTACAACACGCTCTTAACAAGCTACTAAAACTGAACTTGTCCTCTTCTCTAGGAAATACAAGATTACACACATTGACCCTCCATCTATGAATGGCACAGGTTTGAAATTCTCAAATGGAGCTAAATACTTGGATCTAATTTTTTATAGGATATTAACCTGGGAGCCCAACATCAAAGAAAGAGTTAAAAAAGTCACTGTGGTCATTTTCTCTGGGAAAAAGAGGCATAGAAAACAAATGGGGTTTACAGCTTCGTGACACTCACTGGCTATACGTTTCTGTCAGTCTCTTTCAGACTGATACTGACGTACGGTGTGGGCGTCTGATGGTGGATTGCTTTGGTCAAATCGATTAATCGAAATAAGTTAAGCAAAGTCCAAAGAAGAGCTTGCTGGTGCTTCAGCGGGGCTCTTCGTACTACCCCCTCCGCTGCACGGAGGCAGCGTCCGCCTCAAAGCTATTTCACAATGGACCAGCAAAACAACTTTCCATGCCGCTATCCTGAACAACATCAAGAACCTTTCAGGAAACATCCACTACACCACACCAGAACTACAATTTGATAGAGACTTCCAGGTCCCCATTCCCAATAGATCACTCTGGGAGGAGGAAGCATTCCTGGATGATGAATCGATTCATTTCATCACAGATGGTTCGAAAACTGTGGTCGGTGTTGGTGTTGGTGGCGGTGTCTTCTCCGACAGACAAAATCTTAGTCCCTCCTGCCGTCTTCCCGAAGAAAAGAAGTCTCCTAAATTTCCTATCCTTTTTAGACACAAACCTCGTTTAGTAAAGTTAGCGAGGAAAAATGTTTATAAATAACAATTTTAGGAGAGCCACGTAGAGGCTGCGTAAATTAAATACAACTGATATGTAATATCATTACTTTTCGAAATGCTACCTTTCAAAATGATATACAACCTTCATAGCACTTAGCAATTAATAGGGCAGCCAACAATTTTTTAAAAATTCGGATACCAACCAATTTTATACGTATGTAGTTGAAAATCAGTTCATCACATTTGCTTCGTATATGAAGATGTATAACGAATTAAATACTATGACTGACAAAAAAAAAAAAAAAAAAAAAAAATACTTTACAAATTTTTAAATTATAAAGGGTTTTCCAATAAGAGGTGTTATTGTAAATGACCCACTATTTCGGTAGCTGTCACCTTTGAAGCTTTTATTCTTTCACATTTGACAAGTAGAAACTACGCCATTATTAAAAATTGAACGATACACGCTTCAACAACGTACTGAAATTATTAAAATTCACTACAAAATTGTGAAAATCTTGCAGTCACAGTTCGCAAAACTAAAACAATTTTTGGTCGTCGTGAAACACCTTGTCGGCCCGCAAATCAGAAATTGTGGTGGAAAAATTCGAGCTGTTGGGACAAGTTAGTGATATGAAGAATGAAACCCGTGCACGTCGCTCAAGAACAACTGAATACTGCTGCTGTAGCCCAAAGTTATGAAGAAAGACCAGGTTTGTCCATTCCTCGTCGTTCTTTGGAATTGGGCATTCCACAAACATCATTACACCGTATTTTGCATAAAGACTTGTATCTTAAGGCTTATAAAGTTCAGTTAACACAAGAACTCAAGCCGGCCGATCATCAACAACGTCGTGTCTTTGCTGATTGGGTCCTTGAAATGCATGAAAATCATCCGGAATTCCAACGAAAAATCATCTTGACTGATGAGGCCCATTTCCACCTCGGTGGCTACGTCAACAAGCAAAATTGTCGCATCTGGGGCTCGGAAAACTCAAGAGTTATTGTTGAGAAGCCTCTCCATCCTCAACGTGTGACTGTTTGGTGCGGTTTATGGTCCGGCGGACCTTCAACAAGACTGCGCTACGTGCCACACAAGCAACGAAACCGTTGATCTTTTACGGGAAAAGTTTCCGGACCGTGTTATCTCTCGAAGAGGAGATCACAATTGGCCACCGAGATCTTGTGATTTAACACCTTGCGACTTCTTCCTTTAGGGCCACGTGAGAGATAAGGTCTACGCCAACAGCCCAGCGTCAATTCAAGACCTCAAAGATAAAATTCGTGAGGCTATCGAGGACATAGGGCAGTCACTTTGCGATTTGGTTATGGAAAATTTCATGAAAAGGATATGGTCCTCTATGAGTGCTCGTGGTGGCCATTTGGCTGATGTCGTTTTATTGTTGTTTCATTATTAACGGCACACCTTCCTCTTTATTATGAAATAAACATCCGATAATTTATCTCAAAAAATGACATTTTTCTTTAATTACCAAAATAACACCTCTTATTGGAGAACCCTTTATCATTGCATTGCACTTTAATAACAAATATGTCTTATAGATAATTATAATCAACGAAAATAAATTCATTTTCCTTAAACTGTACGGGAAAAAGCCGAAACTGAAATGTGTAGCTGTCAGTAAAATTCTAAATAATTATTTGTAGGCAGAGCTCGAAAATAACTCTTAACCTATATTTTCAACTGGTTTCTCACTGAGAGATTTTACATTCGGCTTCAGCATTAAGGGTTTGCTCTGCGTTGTATTTATATACACTTATACCTTTTCGCTCTTTGGTTGATCGGTATTTTAAAAATTTTGATATATCACTCCTCAGTTAACTTTTTCCATACAAATTAAATGGAATTGATCAACCACAGACCTCATTCTTCGAAAATAAGTAAAAAAAAAAACTCAAATTTGTATTGAATTCAGTTGTTTTCTTTGTTTTTAACATAAAGCTGTTATGGACAAAGACAATGGCTTTATACTTAGGATATCATCATATGAATGGGTAATAACAAATATTTTTCAAGAAACTGGTCATTATGTGATCACATTTAAAACTCTCAACAACTGAGAGTAATATAAAGACCTTTGAAAAGGTTGAGAGATATTTTCGAGCTCTATTTGTAGACTGATTTTTTTTTTTTTTTCATTGTTTACAACCACAATGTAAACATCCTGTACTGTATGGATTACCTACGTAAAATAAAAGAAGTCCTGGTAATATTCGTTTTAATGAAATATAAATTGGTACTAAATTCACGATAACGGCCAATTATTTCAATTATTTGAATTTTTTCTAATGTCACCACAGAATTAATGTGTCAGGTTGCTATGTGTAAGTGTATGCGTGCAAAGTGTATACTTTCCCACTTAGTAACACGGAGAATAGCTTGTAGGCAATCTTTATGGCATTACACTGAGGATGACAGGCCCCAGCTCTTAAGCCAAAATCGAATAATTTTAACGACCTATACACAGAAATCGCTATACAATAATTTCAAAGAAGGATTTTTCACATGGCGGACCTCAAATGAAACTTATCACAATTTCCCTAAAAAGCAATAAAGTTGAATAAAAGAAAAAAATCATGTAAACCGATTTAGGCGCGATATATATATGTATATGTAGGATAAACCTCCGTATTTTGATTGCCCATTTGCCACGATACGCAAAATTTTATTCGACTGCTTAGCTTCTTGTCTGCCAGGAGTAATATTATATTGGAGTCATTGCGCCAGTCATCGAAATACTCAGGGATTATTCAGATTCAGGACGCCTAAATAATAAACTAGTTCCTATTAGAGAAAAGGACAACAAATTGCTGGCATTTATTTTTGCCATCCGCATGTATATACGAGTTTGTCTTTTGAATTTGTATATTCGTATATTCTGGTTACAAAGCTAAGCATCAAAGCATCCTTCTTCCTTTGTTCGTTTGTCGTATCGGTTTACTTTGTAAAGCTTTAAATCAAATTACTTTCTTCTGGAATATGGGGGAGAGAGGCAGATGTCTCTTTTCTTGTGACGCGAAATTCAAACAAACGCATTCGCAGGATACAGACAGGACACAGCACAGTCTTCTTTTCGTCGTGTAAGGAAATCATTTAGAGAAAAAAAAAATAAAAATGTTCAAATATCTTTTAGCAGTTCCCCAAAAGACAGACATACACACTCGTATAGAAAGTGAGACAAAAAGTACCTAAGTGACTGAGGTATGATAGCAAGGGGTAGGTATGGTATATATATTTCAGAAAGAGGGTGTGCGTGCGCGTGTCATTATCCAGAGACAATTTAATCATTACAGCTTTATGTAATCCCATTTTCAGAAGGATGAACACCATGCGATTGTGTTATCCTCCTTGCAGTTTCTGTTGTTTTGCGCTTTTCGGTTGTTTCCCCTTTTATTTTGTATTTTAATCCTGTTAATGGGAAATTGTTATTTTTATCTCTTCACTCAATGTCTCCTCGGTCCTCGCTCTCATTCAACATTTTGCTTGTAAGAGTTTAACCCATGTTATGCTCTGGGGAAGTCCTTTTAATTTTTTGGGGCCTCAGAGCGTTTTCCGGTTTTTTTCTTTCTTTTCTTTTAATCAAATTTAAGTTTATGCGGTAGAAGGAAATGTTAATGAGGATGCAAACAGTAGGAGCTTTCTTAATAGTCAGCATTTCCTTCGGGTAAAGCATAGCGTCAAAAGGATACAGAAAATCGATAATGTGGGGAAAGGAATGGCTCAATGATAATTTTTTGTAGAAATGATTTACCTTCACCTCGCCGGTTTGGATCTCTACAAATGACAATCAGTAGTTGCCCCCATACCAGTGGTGGAATACATAGGGAGAAACCCCTCCCCTACATGTAGGTATTTTCGATCAACAAATTAATTCGTAAGGAAAAAAGGACAGATTTTTAATATTTAAAACCGTTTGGTGCAAACGAAGGTAGGTATTTTTAATATTTAAAAAAAGTATTATAAACGATAACTTTTATTTCTTTTATAATTTCCCAAAGTTTTCTTATGTCTATAGTGGAACAAGAATTGAGATCTTGCTACATGCCTCTTACCTTAAATTTATAAAATTTTTATCTACCTAACATTTTTTTACCCAAGAAAACTCTTCTTTAAATGTTTGTATTTTGTATATATATACTCAAATTAACTTTTGAAGAAAATTTGGACGAATAATTTAAATTAAAACTAATTTAATTTTATAAATATGCCTACTAGCTGACCCGGCGAACTTCGTTCCGCCCAAATTCGTTAATAAAATGAATATAATAATTCCGAGCATGCACTTACTGCTTCATGTAATTCGGTCAATTCAAGTTCTTTATTCAAAAGGTAAACTACAGTAATCTATATATAAAAAGAAAGCCTTAAAATTGTGTTCGTTTGTTGCCGATTAACGCCTTAACGCATTTACCGATTTGAACCAAACTTTCACACATATTTGCTATTGATCTATATATGATTTTCGAGGCTACCTTATAGTCCGAAGAAGAATAATTGGTGCACCAACTTTCAATTGTAAGCCATAAGGCGGCAATCCAGGTAAATCCAACGAATTCAGAAATTCCGTCGGATAATTGGCAGCGTCATCTTGATTTGTGACCGTGTCTACGGTCAGAGCAGGTGCCATAAACCTGCTCACGAATGAGCAGAGAACCATGATTGTTTTTCGCTCATTTTTCGTAACAACCCCTACGTGAAAACTCAAAACGCTGAACAACATCATTGTCTACGCATCTCAATCACCCCTACATTTCAACTTACTCACTCGTACTAATGCAAGGATCCTGAAAATAATGGATTCAAACACCATCAAACAAATATCAAAGTATGTACTCCACTTTAAAATGTTACTTAATGTAACATAGTAGGTACCTATATTTAAAAAAAAAAAAATCAAAATTGTTCACAATAACAATTTGCTCGGAAAATAATTGAAATCATTGACAACAACAATTGCTTTTAAAATAATTTTTTTTTTTTTGTATTTGAAATGTCACTAGGGGGAGTTGGGGTACATTGATACGATTTTGCTTGAGACTCAAGTAAAAGACAGCATAATGACAGAAATAACAAAATAAAATATGTGATGTGTTGATTGGCCTTATAACTAGCTAACATCAGACGAATTTACTCTAAAATCCATTCACAAAAAATATAAGAACCTATTTAAAAAAAAATGAAATTTGTATCAAACTGCCCCACTCACGGGGTACATTGGTACACGTTCGAGTCACTTTGATTCATAGCAATTTAATCAGTATTATTATTGAAAAACTTCAATTATTAAAATATTATTTAGTATTTTAATAACAAATAACAATACAAACAGTGTTTTGGTATTTGATAATTCATGTTAACCTAAGTTTAAATTAGTTTTAATTCTTACATAAATAACGTAAACTAAAGAACTCAAAATAAGGAACTTGGTATTTATAGTCCTTTTGTTGTAAGGACAACAATTGATTTTAAAATTAAATAGGGAAGCTGTTCTGCAGGTGCATTGATACTCATCAAACTACCCCAGGGTCGTATGTGTCAATGTGCCCCAACTGGCTTAAAAAAATATATATATTAAATGCAGTAAAAGCAATGTTTAATAACAACATTTTTAGTAAATATCAAATTACGAAGGACATATATTCACCAAATAATTTCATATGAAACTGCTAACACAAATCCTTCAAAAAAAAACTCAGTCGAAAAAAATGACAAAAAATATACTTGAAGACGTACGAAACACGTTTGTGCATGTAAGGTCCAAAGCGATGACTGAACAGTGATGTCAACGAGATATATTTGCGCATTGATAGACACGTTGCGCTGTGTGCTTCGTTGAGTGGTCTGATGTGCCTTGTTTTCTAATAATGCCGGTTGTATCTATGTGCCCCATATATCAATGTACCCCATCTCCCCCTACTCGATTTCTATCCATTTTTTTGTTGTTTCAATGTGCATTTCCCCACACAGACTTTTATAGCCTTTTGCATCCCGTCAAAGTTTTGTTTTCGCGACAAAACTTCACACAAATGATATACAGACCAATAGCAAATATGTGTGAAAGTTTGGTTGAAATCGGTAAATGCGTTAAGGCGTGAATCGGCGACAAACAAACACAATTTTAAGGTTTCTTTTTGTATATATAGATAAAAGATAGATAGGTAGGTATCTAAAAATTTCTTCTGCTTTATTGATTTACGTTCCTATTTGCCGATAAGACATACGTTTTTATTATAATATCAACACAACAAACAAACTTTTCTAAATAATAAAAATAGCCCATAAGGCTTGACCGATCTTGAAGAGTGGGGTATCATTAAATTGGTATTCTTTCCCGGACTGTCATAGGCTAAGTAAATAAATATAAAAAAAA